>MCJB01011155.1:18734-107684 GCA_002018475.1 Nicotiana obtusifolia | reverse complement strand
TATATATATTTTAGTAATATATATATACACTTTGGTAAAATGTTAACAAGAAAGCGACCAACATTGGTCGCGAATATATATACCTTTATATTAGGACCAAAGTTGGTCCCCAAATGAAAATCTGATTTATTTTAATTTTCCAGTAAGCGACCGTCTTTGGTCGCCAAAATTCCCCATATATATTCCCTCCAATTGGCGACCAACGTTGGTCGCCAAATTAAAATCTGATTTAATTTTAATAATCCATAGAAGCGACTAACTTTGGTCGCTTATGGCAGCATAAAATTTCCTCCAAAAAGCGACCAAAGTTGGTCGCAAAATTAAATTCTGATTTAATTTAATATTCCAGAAAGTGACCAACTTTGGTCGCTTATGGCACCATAAAATTCCTTCCAGTAAGCGACCAAAATTGGTCGCCCATTGAAATTCTGATTTAATTTAATATTCAAAAAAAGCGACCAACAATGGTCGCTCCTATCCCCATAAAATTTTCCTTCTGTAAGCGACCAACTTTGGTCGCAAATATTAAACGTGGGTCCAGTTTAGCGACCAAAGTTGGTTGCTATTTGTGAATTTTCTTTGACCAGATATGTTTGACCAGTCCGGTCAAAATATTGAATAGTTAGCGACCAGTTGGCGACCTTCTTTGGTCGCTATTGTATTTAAGTTTTTTTTTCATTTTTTTTGTCTAATTTGGCGACCAATATTGGTCGCTTTTCGTGGCAGACCTACTTTGGTCGCTAATTTTTGGTCTCTAAATCCCTGATTTTTAGTAGTGTCAGGAGAAAACAGAAATAAAGAAAAATTGCCTATATATTTAAAGCTTTTTTGCAGTTTTCTTCTGCCCTAAAGAAAATAAGCATTTCACCTGGCCCAACCGTCGGATGGAAATGATTTATATAACAGTTTGAATAGGAAAATATGACATTATAAATTGAGATCATATATGTTACCAATCTCTTTTGTGCTATACTTTAGCACTTTTCTGGGAAATTAGAGGTTATTCTAGTCGGTAACGTTGTCCCTTAAAGCAGTGAACAGATAAAGTGGAATTAATGGGGTGACTTAAGATTTTTTACTAACTTGAAGAAGCTTGGCCTACGAAAAGAATAATCTACTATCCCTATTGAAACCAATATTACTAGAATAATGGAGCACTTCCATTATCTTGTTAAGTAGTAAGTACTATATTGTGTGTGGCCCTTTTTCTTTTAACCTATCAGCTGTCCTGTTTTCTGTCTTTTCATTCAGATATTCCATTTAGTATAACATGAGATTTGCTTGGTTCATTTTCTTATATATATTCATCTTACATACACAAGAACATGCATTAACCTTCTCTTAGTACTTAGCTTTATTTGGCATGTGTGCCACGCGTTAAAACCTTCCAAATTCTTTATATATTGTCTGAAAGTGTTGAACAATATTGGGCAGTCCACGGTCCATTCAGCAGTAAATTGCACGGGCGTCCTATTTGATTGGCCCTATTTAATCTGTACTCACTTTTAAGATAATTTATGATATTTTACAGTAGTGAGCTGTTGTGGCGCTTTAAATTTTTTACTATTTACTTAGAGTCTCTTCTTTTTCTTACTTGCAAAATGAGTTTGTTAGATTTATTGTTGTTTTGAGAAATTGATGATTGGAGTTTGTTCTTGATGATATTTGGAGGTTATGTTTCAAATTTGAGCTCATTTGGAGTAGATTTAGGTATTAAATCGTATTATGGATTGTTAAAATTCGAAGAACAAATTTCTGTTTCTGGGCAATTGCACTTCAGGTCTATTTGGCCTTAAGTGCATGAAAATGTTGGATGCACTTCAAACCTTTTGGCCTTAAATGCATCTGAAGTGCAATTTTTCACTTCAGACGTATTTGCTTTAAGTGCATGAAACCATTGGTTGCACTTCAGACCTATTTGGCTTTAAATGCATTTGAAATGCACTTTTTCACTTCATACTTATTGGCCTAAAGTGTAGGAACGTTTATTGCACTTCAGACCTTTTGGCCTTAAGTGCATCTGAAGTGTAATTTTTCACTTCAGACTAATTGGCCTTAAGTGCAAGAAACCATTGGTTGCACTTCAGACCTATTTGGTCTTAAGTGCATCTTAAGTGCAATTTTTTCACTTCAGACTATTTTTTTTAACTTCAGACCCAATAAGTCTGAAGTTGATCGTAAAGTGGGTAAGCTTGCAAATTTTTTTGTAAAGTGAATACAGGTTCAACTGTGATCCCAAAATCGAGTATAGATACAAAAGCCCCAACTCAGCAACACATACGAGGCCTAGTACACAAATTTAAGATTTTGTAGGTCCAATTTGTATATCTGGCCCAATTGACTCCAAAAATCTACACCATATATATCCCTACACTGCATACGATACATGGATACCCTTGCATTTTGTCATAGCCTAGTTTTGGACATGCTTAAGAGCCTTAAAAATATGTATAAATAGAAGAATGGATGCAGAAGTCAGTTGCTTCATTAATAAAAGATTTGTTAGAAGAGTATACTGAACCATGACTGCGTTGGATCAAGTTAAACAGAACGTCTTTAAGCTGCAAGTGTGAAAACTTCTATCATTATATCGTCTAATATGGTAAAAATAATTACTCCTAGTTTCTTAGTTGATTGACAATTTCAACTTCTGTATTCATTCCCTTTTCCATAATTTGACTTTTGTAATCAATATTAGTACATCATTATTGAATTGACCATCAAATTATTCTCAATCTATTTGGTTTTATGCCACTAGAATTTAACATTTGACAGCTCTTCTGCCATGTAGACGACATTACTTGCAATATATATGTATTAAATATTGAAAATTTAAATAACAAATATAAAGATTAATAAACTATCCGACGACATTGAATTATTATTATTATTATTATTATTATTATTATTATTATTATTATTATTATTATTATTATTATTATTATTTTCTTTGGTCTGTATCCTCCCTTTTCTTTTGTCATCTCTTCATTTAATTCTGCAAATACTTATGCTGAAAACGGATCGGAATGGACATCATCAGTGACGTACTTTGGAGATATTGCTCATGTTAGGCCACTTATACTGACATGGAATGTTCTTTGGGGATGTTTGTGCCATAATAGCTTTCAAGAATCAAGAGGTATGACTTATGAGTGAAATATTATTCACAAATTTTAAAATTTGAGGCATTTTCCCCAATTAAAATTGAAGTGGGGTAATTGGTTGGCTGCTGATGAATCTGTGATAAATGTTAATAATCCCCTTGATTTTTATTTCTCTCTAGCTCTGACTAGCCAGACGCCAATAAACTAGACAGATTAACAACAAAAAAAGAGAAAGTTCAGAAAATGATGCAAATTTATGTTTGTATTCACATTTAAGACTAAAAAAGGGGTAATAGTAGTCCAAAGACGACGACAGGTATTAAACCTAGTGCCAAAAAATGGTACATCCACCATATATATGTGCACGTCCTCAACTTTAATTCTTTAGCCAATGGGCTGAAATCATAAAAGGACGAACTGCGACGAAACTCTCATAAGAATAGCGAAAGTTAACAATTAGAGCTACCATTTGCATGGAGATGGAGCAGTGCGGTGGATGAGCAAAGACCGACAAAGAGGGCAAGTGAATTGGCACCTTTCTAACCATTTCTCTATACAATCCATGTGAAACACGTGCTTGCATCTGGGTAATTGACAGACAACATCTTCTTTCTCGAACTCAACTAAACAAATAGAACATGTTTCCTCAACTTCCCCGTGGCAAGAATTTGTCATATCTAAATCAAGAAACCTACTTGCAGGCAGAATCAACCCGCAGTCTGAATCCTCACGAAGATCGTCTTTACATGGTTGCAAATACATATAAACTCTAATAAACTTCACGATCTTTAGAATAGTTTTCTTTAATTGAAGGAATGGAATCCATACACAAGTATAGAAGATAATGGTTATGGTAGAAATATGAGATGAACCATATATTACGCTGATCATTTTTCTGCTAGATTTTTGTTCAGGTTTTGACCGGTAATATACAGAAAGATAAAGAGAATTTAAGGACTTGATGTGAGGAGAAGTGAAGGGGAGACCTCTCATTATATAAACGGTGGCATAATGAAGTCAACTTGTGTGCCGTGGCATTGAATTCATCTTAACGTTTTAAAAACATTGAGCTGATATTTGACTTTAGGAACTATAGCAGGCTCAGTTAATTAGTAGCTAAAGAATAAGAGAACATGAAATTTAATTTTATAAAGTAGTACAAACATCTATCGTGCTTGGCATGGGTTGTAGAAAAGTATAATGTATTATGCATTTAATAGTGAAAATTAAAGACTTCATATCCAACAATCTTATAGGGGCGTGTAAGGCCGGCGCCGAACCCACACATGAAAATGTAGCTAACCTTAGTAAAATGTTTTTTATTTTATTTTTAATATAAGATAGGAGGGGAAGGTGCAGTGATATTTAGGCTAATGTTATGTATCTGACCACCTGATCCATTTTGTTTTACTTGTGCGAAAGCCGACGAATCTGATTCTGTTTCTTACATTGGGTTAATTGACATTCACGAAATAATCCATGTGACAGAACGGGGATTTTAGTGTAGCAGCCTTCTTGGATGGCCGACTTCTCCCTCTCCGGGGCACCGTACCATGTTTTCCATCAAAAAATTTGCGTTCAATGTCTTTACTGATTCTTATATATCTATATAATTTAATCGGTATTTGTTTTGCTTCTTTCATAAGGACGGATTTAAGATTTTAACTTGATGTGCTTGATCTTTAATATTTTTAATATTAAATTTATTTTATCTTTAACTTTACGAGTTTAAAATTAAAAAAGAACAGCGCGGTGCATAAAGTTAAAAAATATGTTATAAATAACCTACTCTAACACAAAAATTAAAATTAGTGGGGCACCGCCCGCAATTTTGTTTTCGTGCAAAATGTTTGCGATCGATGTTTATACTTAATTTAGTAGCATCATAATTAGTAGGATTCATCCGAGGGTTTCTCTTTTTTCGGTCGAAGTTTTGTGACAGGGAGAAATGATTTTAGAAGTAAACGTTACGCACAATTTCTTGAATGTAAAACAATTAGAATAGATTCAAATAATTCATGATACTGTATCTATAAAAGTGCAATGCGCATTAATAATGACATGTGATGATTTAAATATTTATTTATATAAAAAAAAATTAATTAATGAGAGAAATTTTATATAAACAATCATCTAAATGCCGAAATATTATTACATTAGCATAACACATGAATTTAAAATAAAAGGACATCATCAAAACCTACCAAAATGATCAATTTTGTCATGTTATTTAGATAATTATGTATTATAGTTTAAAAGTATTTAATGTGATGGTATCTTAACGAACCCTTCTTGGTGGATAATATTTTTTTTGTGTATGTTTCCTCCTAATGCTTTGGTTGCTTTGTCTTAACCTGAACTCTTGTTGTCGATCTTGGTATCCCTCTTGAAAGTGCAACATACAGTTGTTCGTGCAAGAAAATATATTGTGATAAATATAGTCCAATATTTAGGATGTTTGTCCTTGTTCTTTATTTATTATATTTACAAAACATAAACATACTAAAAATTCTTTTCACATAAATTTAATAGGATATTCCTTAGTTTCGAAAGACGAAAGTTGAATTCAGGGATAAGAATATACTTAGAAGCACATTGACCAGTATCATAATTTTTGCATGTATGATGTCATTGTCAAAACTTCTATATATCATCTGTGTGGTATTACATAAGCTATTTGGCGTATCTAAGTTTTTCAGTAGCATGACAGGCATATTTTTCTTCAAAATCAACCTATATACAATGGAGATCAATTTTAACTTAGTCTATTATATATACAGTGACACTAACATACGTAAGAAATAATAAACTTGACAACAAAATATGTATGGTAGAAGGCCATTTGGTATTAAAGTATTTAAGTATTCTTCTTAGTAGTAATTATTGGTATCATTTTCTACTGAGTCGAAAACAGAAAAATATTTTATTTTTAATATAAAATTTTACAATAAGCTTTTTATTTAGTTGATCAACATATTCATTTCTTCTAGCTAACATATCGTTTTAATTCTATCATGCTATTTGCACTAATTGCTTTTTAATATAATGATAGAAATATTTCTCTTATTAAATGCATTACTATTACCATTGGGATTGATAACCAAATGTTCAGTAAGAACCAAACCATCTTTTATTGGATGCTCTTCTTCGTTTCCGACACGAAGCAAGAATGCACTGAATACTAGATCTATTCTTACTTTATATTTCTTGTCACTTGAATCCTTTTCATTTAATGCCAGAAGTATAACTTTGGCAAGCTAGCTTTTACGGTCTCTGCTTTTGTCAAATTTGGAACTACTGGTAGTACTTGACATAATTGCCTCCCAAAACCATTAATTTTTCATCAAACGGTTCATTAATATCCAATATATCTCTAGAACTCTGGGCAATTATTTCGATCGTTTGCTATTTAGCCATAAGTGCTTCATCCCATATTATCATTTTTTGCTTTCCTTATAAATTTAGCACAATTGGTCTGCTTTGATATATTTGTGATGGTTATTTAAATTGCTTGAAGAGGTATATCAAATCTAAAGTGGATGGCCTCACAATAAAATCGTTGTTGATACACCACTTGCTATTATTGCTAACAGTGTCATGTCTCTTGATATTTAATTTGTGCATATATATATATAACTGACGGTGTAGATCATTTTATATCATAATCTGTCTTTTTTTCATGTTATTAATTCTATATTTTGTAGACGACACTTATAGTTATTTTTTATGTGGTCTGAGAGTATAAAATTCACTTTTTCGGTCTAAGACCTAATTAACTATTAGTGGAAACATTAATATTAAACAATTTGAATGAGTAATTATGATTTTTCGTTTGGCAAACATACGTTCAGGAAGCAGTTACAAGTTGTGTGAAGTGATTTAACATGTTAAATCTAATTCAATATAGATATGGAGTAGTGTATTATATCGAAATTAAACTTTCTAAATTAAAGATTGTAGATTTGCTCGGTACGGAAATGATTCAGGTATTTAGGACTAACCGAAATTAAGAGTATGACTAACAAATTGAGAAGCATGGGACCGTTATACATGTTATGAATCTCCATTAATTGACCTGAGCTTATTAATGACAAAAATAAGATATTTGCTTTTGATTATATATAGACAAAATGGGATTTCGAAATCTTAGAAGACTTTATTACGTCATATATGACATTTTAAAGATATATCAACTAGACAAAATCTTGAAGTTTGTTATTCACTCAAATCATTATTCAACTCTCGTGGATGTGAGAATATATATAGTATATACTGATGTTTTTCTTTTCAGTATTCAGTTCGATATAATCATATCAACTATTTTAGACCTCATGTTTTCGGTCTTTCATTATTTTTGCTTATAGAACTCTTGGTAGAACTTACATTTCAGAATATTATTTTTAATGTCTTTCGCCTTAAAATAGTGTCACCATTAAATAAACAGCTCTCTGGTCCTATATTATGTTCCGCATTATTATGGCTCAATGGGCAATTTGCGTCTGAAGATTTGTTGCTTGTGCAAGCCATTTCGCCAACAGTTGAGGGGCCATTTAAAACAAACTCATCTTTTAAGAAGTCACTTTCTTTGCTTAGCAGCTAACATGGCAATGTCGATCCAACAGCCTCCGCAGATCAACTTTAGTATCAAAAAGAGTTTAATTAAAAACAATTGTAATGGTTGGTTGGCTTGTTATTTGGTTTTTTTTGGATTCTTTCACTTAAATATGCCAAAATCAATGCTCAATCTGGCTTAGTTTGTCCTTATCCAAGAAATGATGACAATGACAATATAGCCAACAACTTATCTGCAATGTTGAGCTTGCTGGGGAGATCACAAAACACGAAATGTTTCTCAATCCTCATTTAAGGGATTAACATGTAAATGCACTTGTAAAGAATTTCTATATTATTATTGTGATTTAATATGGTGTAGCAAGTTATTAATGTATTTTTCAGACAGCTCTACTTATTATAGGCGGTTGTTATTATTACTATCATTTATATGACGCGACAGTGTAAACAGTCGAATTTGGTTGGAGGTAGATGACTATGGAAAATTAACACAAAGGTGAACAGTATTAGAAAAAATAGCATATGAACTATTTTCGTGAATCCCAAAGTCAAGGAACAGAGTTTTACTGAGTAAATTTGAAAGGTATTGACATTTTAAATTGAAAATACAAGTCTAACAAATAGGAGTAGCCCCGACGGCCAAGTTGATAAGGTGGCTCGAAATCTCCAAACATGAATGAATCCAACTTCAAAGTAGCAGTCCATCAAGACGGTAGGCTGGAGTATTCATAATAAGGGAGTCCTTTATTTAGTATCTTTTCTTCTTAAATTTTAAGGGCCCAAAATGATGAAAAACTTCTCAAACTTCTTTTCCTATTGTATGCAACTACGAGGATTCTTACAAATATTATTATATATAGTTTTTTTTTATAAGAAGACAGGTATATAGTAACGCATTAGATCAGTAAATAAACACATTAAAATCCTTTATAAGTTCATTTTTTTTTCTGTTCAAATGTTAATTGATTATGAGAGATCATTTCGCCCTTCGATCAGGGCTAATTGTTTTTTTCTATTTTTGGCATTTGGCTCCTGGCTATCCTTACCCTAAGACCTAGGATAACAGGGAAGCCGGTTTCTTTCCTTTTTTTTTTGTAGGCATAGTTTGGGCAAACCCGAAATCCGAACCGAAATTCAAATTTTTTAAATTTTTGGTTTGGAGTTTTGGATTACGGATTGAATTTTGGATTTAATTTTTTAATTTTTTGGATTTCGGATGTACTTCGAATTTTTAGATATCCAAAAATTCGAAATTCTTATACTTTATATTTAGTGCATTATCCATATGTCAATAGTAATAAGTTCAATACCCTACTCCTTAGACATTATCTCATAAATTCAATATTAATTACTAAGTTACTGTGAGAATACACTTTCTATTTGAATATGATTTTACTATTTCTACTTCTTATCGGCCGTATTAATGTCTCTATTGTATTTTTTTGATTATAATTTCATTACTTCAATACTTCATTTGGATGATTGAAGTGAGAATGAGGAACTTTTCAGGTAATTTAACATGAGTACTTCATTTGGATATTCATTTTTATAAAAATAAGAAACATCTCAACATATAAGCTCAAAATCAAAAATCCAAAATATTCAAACCGATTAATCTGAAATCGAACTTAAAAGTTTCGATCCAATCCAAACTTATTTGGATTGAATTTGGACGGTTGTTTCATCAATCCGAAAATCAAAATTATCATACCCAATCCGAACGCCGACCCCTACTTTTTTTCCCGTTCGCCTCTTTTTGTCACATTTCAATGAAAAGAAAAATGCCCGCAAATGACACAAAATAAGTCTTAACGTGGAGATTATCCGGAACCACGATAGGACCAACCTTAAAACATCATGTCAGGGAATCTCACATTAAACCATAGTGCTTATTTAATTTTTAAATTTTCCTTAAGGTGTTTACCCTTAAAACAGATAACAATTAAATTTATATGCAGGTTTAAAGATACGTGGATTGATTCAACACAAATAATTAAGAATGTTAGATAATCGAGTTAAAGACAAAAGAATAATCAAATTAATTGTGACGTTAAGGCCGGGCTCGGATTAAAGCTGGACAATTGTTCTGCCCGACCCTAAAGAACGCCAGTAAAATAAGAACTTTTCAATAGCTAGAGACCAGAAAAATGAATTTGTATTGCCTTGGTTTGCGTGTTACAATATGCGTTATTGAATAAAAAGCTTCTCATTTACATAGTAAGAGAGTTTCATCCCTAGTACAATTCTAAAAAAGGTAAAAATCTTCATTTCTCGTCAATTACTGATCCGCTACCGACATCGGACGAGATCCGTGCCGTGATATCCGGTGGGGTGCGGATATCACGGCCCTCTGTTAGTCGTGTGCAATTGTTGTCATGCTTTCCGAGGTCTCGGAGCTCGTTCTAGGTTTGGGGAATGTTGTCTTATCCGTCTCGGTGGCGAGTACTCCATTCTGGCCTCGGTACAAGAAGTTCCCAGCTTCGATTTCGATCTCATATATTCATACTCTAACTTCGTTTGATTCATCGGAAAATCAGGGTGGACGCTAACCCCCATTTCACCCGTATACAGATAGTCCGCTCGTTTCTCAAAGAGTAGGTTCGCCGAAAACGATAGATGAACCATGATTCCTTCCTTCGTACGTTACAAATGAGATGATGAATAAGCCAAAACGTCCCATCAGTCACGTCGTTCTGACTTCGGACACGTGTCGATCATCGGCTGGCTGCCTCCAAATGTGAAACGTCGCGTATTGATTACATTTTGCTCTATAAAATTTTTGACCTTTTGTACTTCTTCCACTTCCCAATCCTAGCTTCTACCATCGAATTTTCTAGCGGCTTTCAACTTTTTCAAACCTTCGTATCTTCATCTCTGATCTTCAAATCTTCATATCTGTTCTTAAACTTCTAACCCAGATCTTCATCCCACCTTCAAACCATCATACTCTTTTCCTCAAACCTTCATACCTTTCCTTCAAATCTTCATACTTTTTCTCCAAATCTTCATATTTTCCCAGATTGCAATGGCTAAAACTTCCAAATTAGTTCCTCAGCAGGATCCCCCGTCATCTTCCCGCCCGGCCACATATGTCGAGGTGGCTACTCTCGAGGCGGCCCTTGAGCCCCCCATGAAAAGCTTTATAACTGAGGGTTGTTCAATCGGGGATGACTTCAAGGTCGAGAAGGCCTCCGCCAAATAAGACTGAGGTGAAGAAGCATTGCGATACATACGCTCCATTACCGAAGATACCCTTCCCATAATCCGAGAGGACTGTAAATGGGAAGGCAAGGACGTGGTTGTCCCCGGGCCCAAGGACGACATTACTACCCACGTGGAGGAGTATTTAAGTGTTTGCACTTACCCTTTCACGCTGGGCCCGGTAGACCCAGTAGTCCTGGTCTTTTGTAAGAGGTACAAGGTGTGCCTCGGTAAAAGCCACCCATCCATTTGGAGGATCATGATCCTCCTACGTCATTTTATAAACAACACTGAATCTCCTTGGTTCACCCTCGACCAGTCAAGCTTGTTCGCCAAGCCAGCAAGGCTCCTTTTTCAAGCATCGATGAGCATCGAGACCGAGGTTGGCGAGGGCATTTTGTTCGGGTAAAAACTTAATATCTGATACCTCCCCAGTTCCTGCCATTCCCCGAGAAGTGGAATGCATCTCGTAAGTGTATTTTTCCTTTATTTCTTCTCTCATCGCCAGTATTTTTGGTCGTGCAGCTGTTGCCCGAGTTCCCAATGCGATCCCCCGACTCAAGGAGTGGATTGAAAGGATATGCAAGGAGATGTCACACTAAAAGCACACATGGCGCTAACTTTCGAAGAGCAGATGGAAGGCCTGTTCTCATAATAAGGCTCTCCCCTGAATAGTTATTACTACGCCCCAAACTTACATAACGCTGACCTTTTTTTTTCTTTCCTTGGCAGGTTTGTCTAAGACCACCGAACTTAGGCCACTGGATGGGACAAGGATGAGTCCTTATCCGTTAATCCCTCCGTTACGGGACAAGCCGGGACTGCCGCAGGGGAGAAGAAGAGGAAAAGAAAGTCCTCGAGCTCCCCGGATCCCGAGGCAAAGACAAAAAAGAGGGCAGCTTCCCGGGCTTATAAGCCTAAGAAAATTACTAAGTCTAGGGTAGCGGACCCTGACTTTCTTCACCGGCTCAGGGAGGAGCCCGAAGAAGACGACATCTTCGTCGCCCATGAATAGACCATTGCCGGGGAGCAGGCGACGACCGAGGGAAGGGGCCAGGAGGCCGATCCTCTTCCGATTCGAGAGGCCAAAGTGGAGATGGATGTTGTGACCTCCAGAGAAACCGTTCCTTTTCTGCAGGAGGCGACCAATGTGATCGATATCATCAATACACCCTCCTATACCAAGTCTATGCTTGAAGAGGCTGAAGCGGGTAAGGAAAAGTCAAGTGAAGGAGTTCAGAGTGCAGACGACCCCCTCCACTCCTTCGATGGCATGGACTTGTCCACTTCGGAAGGATTTTCCTGGCTGGGTGACCTGGAGATCCCGAAGAAGGACGTGCCCTCAGGATCTTGTGGGTCGGGTTCGAGCCCAAAATCAGTGAAGCAGTTTCCCGCATCGAGCGTGGACCCAGGCCGCAAGAGAACAGTCATTCGTGGTCCCGGAGGATGCTCGAGTTCTATCAGCTTCAGTGGGCGTAGCCAGCTACCTCCGATGCCTGGTGATTGAGGAGGACCCAGCAAAGATGAACGAGATGGGTGAGTCGAGTTTTTTCAACAAGGGCAGCAGGTGCTGAACCGGGTAAGACATCAACACCTTTACACCCCCTTGTGAATTCCACATAAGATTTAATATCTCTCACTATTTTCGTTGTTTTGCAGGCCTCGGTGCTTCACCAAGAGGGCTTCCTCCGGTATCACTTGGAAATCAGCCAACTTGAGTTCGAGCTCAAAGAGAAGGTCCGGAAGAAAGACATGTGTAGGATTCTCAGTGAGCAACAGGACGGGGCCGTTAAAGACCTCTAGGCCGAGCCGGACAAGGCTCAAAAGGAAGCTTCGACCCTGAAGTGGGAACATGCCGACCTGGTCGAAAAGGTAAAGGTCTTTGAAGTTAAAAACGAGGAGCTTGTCATGGTGACTAACAATACAACCTCATAATTCCAATAGAATATCGACCAGATTGACCAGCTCCGAGCCGAGATGACTGAGGTCAAGGCCATGGCGAAGGGTGGAAAGACATAATGCACTTGCTCGCTTCGGAGAAGGAAACTATGAAAGCGGAGCTGGCATTAGTTGAAAACAGACTCCGGTTGGCGAAGGACAAAGCTGATAAATGGTCTCAGCTGAATGATGATCTCCGAGCACAGTTGAACTCGGCGATGAGAATATGAGGCAATGAAGACCAAGTTGGACACAACCTTCACCGATGCCGAAGAAACAGTAGCCGAATACAAGCTCGATGTGGAGGTAGCCGAGACCCGCCTAAAGAAAAAGGCTGAATATGTGAAGCGGTTGTCCCGGAGAGAGACCCTTGAAGAGATCCACGCGTGAGGTTTCGATCTGTCGGTTGAGACTGAGGAAGCAAAAAAGCTCGAAACCGAGGCAAAGGAGCTCTACGAGCCTGAAGGTGCCAAAGGCTCCGAGGGTTCCGAGGGATTCGAGGGCTCTGATGGTTCTAGCGACGAGTCGGGCCCCGGTGAAGACCACACGTAGATGCCTTAGTACTTTTTTAGTTGTTGACTCATATATATATATATATATATATATATATATATATATATACATTGAGGCTGTTTTTAACAGGCCTTTGTAGATATATTTCGGAATATATATGAAAATTTTCCTTTCTAGCAATATCATGTCTTTACTTTTCCAACATATTTTCATACTTTCTATTCGGTGTGACCGGAGGTTTTTAAGATGCTTAAGTGATTTTAGACGATGCTTTTGCCGAGGGTAACCTTTTAGCAGGTTTCGAGTTTTTATAAAGGCCTTACTTTCTAGTTACGAGCTTCGGATGTCTCCAAGCCGCTTTTGGGATGGTCGTAGCCTATTGAATTTGGGCAACGCCTAATAAGTTTGGTGCCTCGGGGTTTTGGTAAACCGAGTTATCCAAACTTTCTTCGGGCGACAGCCCCCGAGAGGGGATAGCCATTGGGCTCGACAGTCCCCGATTGGGGATAGCCATTGGGCTCGATAGTTCCCGATTAGGGATAGCCCATGGTCTCTTAGTATCCGGAATTGAAAAAGCAAGAAAATGCATAATAGCAAGATAGAACTTTCTTTCATTCATGACCGGATATGCATCAAAACTAGTATTATGGCTAACGTGGACTATGTGAGCACGGTTCATACAACCTTTTGGCCCTTACAATGAATCCAAACCACCAAGCCTTAGCTTCTAGCATAATAGGTTTTTCTTTTTTCCTTGCTAAAAACCTTAATCCGAAGGTAATGACCCCTAGTATTTGAGGTCGAGCTTGAGAGGGCTCAGAAACTGTTGATATGAAGTGAACGTTCACTGAATCTGGTTTAAGACCGGTCTTCGAATCTAAGTTAGCACATTTTACTGTTGCCTCATTAAATACCTTGCCAAAAAACCCATTTTGGGACAAAATCGGTTCAAAGGAAAAAGAGTGTAATGCATGCTTTCAAACCTAGTAGCCACATCCATCCTCGGTCGTTGCCCCAAATGTTAGTTCGATTCATAACATGATTAAAGAGTAATTGAGTTTATACCTTAGCAGTAGTACCGCTTTAAGTGTGTCACATTCCAGTTGTTTGGTAGTTGCACACAGTTTCCTGCTTCGAGTTTGTATGATGAGCCTTTGCCGGTGATTCTGACGACTCGATATGGTCCTTCCCAATTCGGTCCCAGCTTCCCCTCGTTCGGATTCCGGGTGTGTAATGTTTCTCTCCTCAATACCAAGTCCCCGATCTTGAAGTGTCGGAGGTTAGATCTTCGGTTGTAGTATCTTTCTATTTGTTGTTCCTGGTCAGCGAATCGGACTAGGGCGACCTCCCGCCTTTCATCGAATAGTTCCAGGCTCGTGATCATGGCCTCGCCGTTAAACTCTTCTATCGCATACTAGAACCTGAGGCTCGGTTCTCACACTTTAACTGGTAATAAGGCTTTGACCCCGCAGACTAACGAAAATGGAGTGGCCCTGGTACTAGACTTCGAGGTCGTACCGGTATGCCCACAGGACTTCGGGCAGAATTTCCTTCCATTTCCCTTTGGCATCGGTTAATCTCATTTTTAGGTTTTGAAGTATGGTCTTGTTTGTTGATTCCGCATGTCCGTTTCCATTAGGGTGGTTAGGTGTTGACAGTATCTTCTTAATCTTGTGATCTTCGCAAAATTTATTTATCTTATTGCCGATGAATTATTTTCCATTATCGCAAGTGACCTCGGTTGGTATCCCAAATCGACATATTATGTGGACCCAGATGAAGTAAGTGACTTCTTTTTCCCGGACCTTTTTGAATGCTTGAGCCTCGACCCATTTGAAAAAATAATCGGTCATGAATAGTATGAATTGAGCTTTATCGGGTGCCCACGGTAGGGGACCGTCGATGTCCATTACCCACTTTATAAACGGCCACGAGGACAGGACCGAGTGGAGTAACTCTCCCGGTTGATGGATCATCTGTGCGTGTCTCTGCCAGTCGTCGCATTTTAATATGAAATCCTTCACATCTTTCTCCATTTCGGTCCAATAATAGCCGGCCCTGATTAATTTCCGGACTAAAGATTCTGCCCTCGAATGGTTCCCGCAAGTGCCTTCATGAAATTCTCTCATGGCGTATTCGGTATCTCCCCGTCCCAAGCATCTGGCTAGCGAGCCATCGAACGTTCCCCTGAACCATGTCCCAGTGACCAAGCTAAATCTAGCATCCTTGGTACGCAGAGCTCTTGATTCTTTGGGATCTGAGAGCAATTTCCCAGTCGTCAAGTAGTCTATGTACTTATTCCTTCAATCCCAGGTTAAACTCGTTGAGTTTACTTCAGTGTGGCCTTCTTCTATCACTGACTTCATGAGCTGTACGACTGTTCCCGAACTGAATTCATCTTTATTAACCGATGACCCCAAGTTAGCCAGAGCATCAGCCTCACGGTTCTGATCTCGGGACATATGTTGTAGGGTTCATTCCTTGAATTGATGAAACGTTACCTATCATTTCTCTAAATACATTCGCATTCATTCCTCTTTCACTTCAAACGTTCCATTGACTTGATTTACCACGAGGAGGGACTTGCACTTAGCTTCGATCACCTAAGCCCCAGGGCTTTTAGCCAATTCGAGACCTGCAATCATGACCTCATACTCGGCATCATTGTTAGTCAATTTTACAGTTCCAATAGACTGCCTAACTACATTCCCCGTAGGTGGTTTCAGCACAATGCCAAGCCCGTACCCCTTTGCATTCGAGGCACCGTCCATAAAAAGGGTCCAAATTCCCGAAGTAGTCCCCGAGGTTAGCAATGATTCCCTTTCGACTTCGGACACTAAGGCCGACGTAAAGTCGACCACGAAATCTGCCAAAATTAAGATTTTATGGGAATTCGAGGTCAATACTCGATATCACACCCGGTGATTTTGACGGCCCATTTGGCTAACCGGCCCGAGAGCACAGGTTTGTGCATGATGTTCCTCAGTAGGTAGGAGGTTATGGCACATATGAGGTGGCATTGAAAGTATGGTTTTAACTTTCTGGAGGCACTTAGCAAAGCGAGCGCCAATTTTTCCAGGTGAGGAAACCTTACTTCGGTCGCTTAAAGTTTTACTGACATAGTAAATAGGAAATTGCATACCTTCGTCTTCCCGGACTAAGACGCCAGTTACCGACACCTCGGAAACCGCCAAGTAAAGGTACAACTGTTTATTCGCCTTCGGAGTGTGGAGCAGGGGCACACTCGAAAGGTATCGTTTGAGTTCTTCCAAAGCTTGTTGGCATTCCGGGGTCCAGGAAAAGTTATTCTTCTTCTTCAACAGTGAGAAAAATCGATGACTTTTGTCCAAGGACCTTGATATGAACCGGCCCAGGGCAGTTATACGCCCGGTCAGCCTCTAACGGCCTTAACGTTGTCCACTATGGTGATGTCTTCTATGGCTTTGATTTTGTCGGGATTGATCTCGATCCCTCGATTGGATACCATGAACCCGAGAAATTTTCTGGATCCGACCACGAATGCATATTTTTTGGGGTTCAGCTTCATATTGTATTTCTTCAATATGTCAAAGGTTTCCTGCAAATGTTTCAAATGGTCCTCTGCTCGTAGGAACTTGACTAACATGTCGTCAATATAAACTTTCACTGATTTCCTATATGTTCTTCGAACATCCGATTTACTAGGCGTTGATAGGTGGCACCGGCGCTCTTCAATCTGAATGGCATTATGTTATAACAATAGGTACCGAATTTAGTGATAAAGGAAGTCTTTTCTTGATTGCTCAAATCCATCCGAATTTGGTTATACCCAGAATAGGCATCGAGAAAGCTGAATATCTCGTGCCCAGCCGTCACGTTAGATCATTCGATCGATGTTAGGCAAAGGAAAAAAAATCCTTAGGGCTTGCCTTGTTCAGATCTTTGAAATCCACACATATTCTTAACTTATTTACTTTTTTAGGTAGTACCACTACGTTAGCTAACCAGTCCGTGTATTTAACTTCCCGAATGAACCCTATTTTAAGGAGTTTAGATACCTCGCCCTTGCTGAATGTATGCTTGACCTCGGACTGCGGTCTCCTTTTCTGCTTAACCAGATAGAACTTCGGGTCCAAACTCAGCTTATGAGTGGTCACCTCCAGTGAGATCCCTATCATGTCAATATGGGACCAAGCGAAGCAATCTATGCTAGCTATAAGAAATTCAATGAGTTTTTTCCTGAGTTCGGGAGTTAACCCCGTACCCATGTATACCTTTCGATCTAGTAAGTGTTCGATCTATATGACTTGCTCCAACTCCTCGACCATCGATTTGGTGGCATCGGTACCATCAGGAGCTATGAATGATCTAGGAACTCCGTAATCATCCTCCTCATCTACTCCTCGCTCTTCCGATTCGGTGGGACTGGCATTGGTGATTGCTAATTAACTTCATCCTTCCTGGTCGGCTTCGTGTTCTTTGATGTTGAGACCACGGGCACCGGGATTACTTCGTCGACTGCGAACATTTCCTTTGCAGTCGGCTGCTCTCCGTAGACTATCTTCATTCCTCCAGGCATAGGGAGCTTCAGTGCCTAGTGTTAGGTTGAGGGTATCGCCCTCATGTTATGAACCTATGGCCTTCCGAATAAGGTGTTTTACCTCATGTCCTCTTCGATCACGTAGAACATTGTTTCTTGGATCATCCCGGCGGTGTTCATCGGCAGCGTTATCTCCCCATTAGTTGTTTCGCATGCCATGTTAAATCCATTCAACACCCAGACCGCCGACACTATTTGGTCTTGTAACTCAAACTGCTCTACGACCCTTGATCTGATGATGTTGGCCGAGCTACCTGGATCAATCAACACACGTTTAACTCGAGATTTATTGAAAGTACAAATATTAACAGTGCATCATTATGAGGTTGCACGATGCACTCGAAATCTTCGTTGCTGAACGAAATGGATCCCTCCGAGACATAATCTCGGGTGCGCTTTTCCCGTATGATGGATACTTTAGTGCGCTTTATCATAGGCCCTTGGGGGACATCGACCCCTCCAATGATCATGTTGATGACGTGCTGAGGTTCTTCTTGTTCGGTCTGTTTGTTGGAGTCCCTGTTCCTGAAGTGGTTTTAGGCTCGATCACTCAGAAATTCTCGAAGGTGCCCGTTATGAAACAACCAGGCAACTTCTTCTCTCAATTGTCAGCACTCATCGGTCTTGTGGCCATGAGTGTCATGATACTTACACATACGGTTAAGATCTCTTTGGGTAGGGTCGGACTGTAGTGGTCGAGACCACTTGATTTCCTTGATGCGGCCAATGGCTGATACGATGCTGGCTGCATCAACATTGAAGCTATAATATGATAATCTTGGCACTTCCCTTCCCTCGAGCAGCCTGTCGAAACTATTTTTTCTCATTAGACCTCGGTCATTGGGCCCTCGATCGCTTCTCTTTTCGTTCCTTGTGGGGTTGCGCCCGGACCCGTTTCCCCTTTGATCTGCATTGTATTGTTGATACCGATCTCGGACCGGCCTTGGTTCATGATCGATGACTCTCTTAGACCTGTCATCGGTTCTAATGGGATAAACGGACCCAGAAAGGGCTCTGAGTTGGTCGTCCTTGACTCTAATTTTTAACTAGTACCTATTGTGGACGTCGGCCCAAGTTACCGCCAGATACTCTACCAAATTTTATTTTAGTTGTTGCAAAGTTAAGGAGCTACTAGGGTTAAGTCCTTGAGTGAATGCGTGAACGGCCCAATGATCCGCAGCCGGAGGCAACTCCATTCGTTCCATTTGAAACCCTGATACGAACTCCCTGAGCATCTCGTAGTCTCTTTGCTTAACCTTGAAAAGGTCCGATTTTCTGGTCTCGGCCTTGATAGCCCCGACATGAGCCTTCACAAAAGCATCTGTGAGCATAGCGAACTAGTCAATGGAATTTGGGGGTAAATTGTGGTACCATATCATTGCTCCTTTTGATAGAGTTTCTCAGAACTTCTTTAGTAACACCGACTCGATTTCATCGTCTTCCAAGTCATTGTCTTTGATGGCGCATCTGTAGGAGGTCACATGCTCATTTGGATCCGTGGTTCCGTTATATTTTGGAATATCGGGCATACGAAACCTCTTCGGGATTGGCTTTGGTGTCGCGCTCGGAGAGAAATGCTTTTGGACAAATTTCTTGGAATCCGGTACTTTCAATATCGGGGTTGCTCCCCGTATTTGATTGACCCTGGAATTATTTGTCTCCACCTTCTTGTCATTTCCCTCAATTTTCTTTTCACCTGATTCCACCCGCTTCGTTAATGCTTCAAGCATTTTCATTACTTCGGGACTGACCCCGGACTCAGCTTCACCCGGTCTTTTGGTGATCTGCTTATTTCTTCGGGTGTTTTTCTGGGACGATTCGGGCTCAACTCTGCTGGGGGCGCGGTTTTGATTTAGCAGCTATGCTATCACCGCATGTTTGAGCTTGTAACATTTCAAAGATTAACCGTAGGCTAACCCCGTCGCCTTCGCCTTCTAGCGCTCCTCGAGCTGTTGGTCGGGCTTCTCCGAGAACATTGTTCTCGGGATGGGTTGGTGGGTTAGCGTCGATGGCCACTTGCGAGTTAGCATCAACTGGGTCAGCAACTGGGGCTCCGTTGGAATCAGCAGAGGGCACCTTGTTGCTAGGAACCAAATTGTTGTTTTCGCCATGATGGCAAGACTCAGCCTCAACGTTCAAGTGAGTAGACTGAGAATTTGACATTTTTAAGCTGACCTGAAATTGACCTTAAAGAACAAGTGTAAAATAGAGTGTGTTATGGAGATTTGTATCAAACCACCACTATTATCCTTAGCCCCACGGTGGGCACCAAACTGTTTACCCTTAAAACGGATAACAATTGAATTTATATACGGTTTTAAGGATACGTGGATTGATTCAACACAAATAATCAAGAATGTTAGATAAATGAGTTAAAGACAAAAGAATAATTAAACCAATTGTGACGTTAAGGTCGGGCTCGGATTAAAGCTGGACAGTAGTTCTGCCATCGACCGGTCCCTCAATTCGAAAGCCAATTGCGTATAAAGAACAACAGTAAAATAAAAACTTTTCAATAGCTAGAGAGCAGAAAAATAAATTTGTATTGCCTTGGTTTGCGTTTTACAACGTGTGTTATTGAATAAAAAGCTTCCCCTTTATATAGTAGGAGAGTTTCATCCCTAGTACAATTCTAAAAAAATTAAAATCCTCCTTTCTCGTCAATTACTAATCCGCTACCAACATCGGGCAAGATCCGCGCCGTGATATCCGGTGGGTGCAGATATCACAGCCCTCCGTTAGTCGTGTGCAACGGTTGCCATGCTTTCCGAGGTCTCGGAGTTCGTTCTAGGTTCAGGGAGTTGTCTTATCAGGCCCAGTGGCGAGCACTCTATTTGGACATCGGTACAAGAAGTTCCAGCTTCAATTTCGATCTCATATATTCATACTCTTACTTCGTTTGATTCACCAGAAATTCGGGGTGCGCGCTAACCTCGATTTCACCCGTATACATAAAGTTAGGCGAGTTGGTGCAGTGATAGCTAGAGGGAAATGTAGAAGAATGGAGCACCTCCATTGGAATCAGAATAGCGCAAGTTTTCCCAGTTTACTAGCTAGTTAGTCCATTGTCATGATCAGCAATCCAACTTTATACGCACGTAGTCGCTATGATCAGCAATAGTAAAAAAGTTGGTAAGCATAATTTATCATCCCCTATTTTACTCTAAATGCACTTAAACGAAAAATACAAGACGCTTCCCTAAACTGTAAATATCAGATATTCCAAAATAGAATAAAAAGATGATATATATGTGCAGATCAAAGATAGACCTCACTTATAACAAAATTGTGAGGCCTCATTCTCGTTAAAAACAAATACAATCTGAGTTTATTACAAATGTCAAGAATTAGTCTCTCTTCAAGATCTACATCTTGAATCCTTGGTATATAAATCCTCCTAGTAGTTAGCATTAATAGATCATTTGCAAGGAGAATCGGCTCTCCGGTGCAAGAGCAAAGATCTACAAAGAGGGCAAGTGAATTGGCCCCTTTCCACCCATCTCTCAATACACTCCATATGGAATACATGCTTACAACTTGGTAATTCACAAACCACATTTTCTTTCTCATACTCCATTAAGCAAATGGAGCAACTTTCCTCCACTTCCCCGTCGATACTGCTCCGGCCCTGAACATCGGCGAATCTACTGGCCGGAAGTTTCAGGTCACAGCAGGTTGGAACATAGATAGCTGCTTCATTGACTGGCCGAGGATATGGATAATACATGAAAAAATCCAACATTTTTCGCATGAATTGTTGTATTCGGCAGAATGGAATCCACAAACAAGTGTAGATTACGATTGTAATAACCGAAATATGAGATTGTGCTGTTACTACTGAGCTTATCATTTTTCTCACTCTCTTTCTATCTTTTTAAAATTTTCTCTTGGCTTTTTTTTTTTCTCCTTTTCTCTGTTGAATATGAGACGATGAAACAGAAGAAGCGAGATGATCTATTTATATAGAGAATTGGATTATAAGGTCAACTGCCATAACTTGGCATTGCAGTTATGTATTTAAGGGTTGACATTGACTTTTGGAGGTCGTGGGAGCAAAAACAAAAGTTAATTAAGAATTTATTTGTCTAGAGAGTTTACATAGGTTTTTGTCAAATATTATTAATTTGAGTTTAGTATTTTAAAAGTACGAAGGCCGGCGCCGACCCTACACGTACCCCAACGTTTGTAATTTGTAAATGTCAGACCAAATCTGATTGTCACGCTACACAAGTCGATGAATTCTAATTAGCGGTGTTCCTGGCGAATTATTTGGGCTGTGATCTGCTAATTACTAGGCGAAAATTGTGCGAATAAGCGTGCATACCTCACAATTAAGTAAATCTTAATTAGACAAATCCTAACATTAGTTGCCTGATTCGCAATAATTACGAGGTTACATGATATTTACTACGTGATATTTCTTCGTAAATATTTTTTCTATAAGAAACTTTAATGGGCAAATTTCTAGCATCAGTTACTTAATTCAGGCAAAAACAGGAGGTGTATATAGAGGTATCAAATGGACGAGTTGGGCCAATTTTCGACAAATCAAAATGGATTGAATTAATAAATGAACGGGTCAAATGACCCGTTCAAAAGTTATTTAAGTTGAAATGAGCTGGTCAAGTTTTGGCTAAAATTTAGGTCATAGCCCAACTCTTACCAAGCTTTAATTAATAATATATGTTATTTTCTTATGAATTGTATAATTACTAAATGAGCGTTTTTTTTTCTTTTAGGCAAAATGGCCTCTGGGCCAGTTAAACTTGTACCCGTTTGCCAATCCGATAAATAAACTTACAAGTTTTTCATTTGAACACTTGTACTCAATGGAATGAGTACCAATAAACACCTCCAGCTGAATGTGCTCCTCAAGCGCTATGACCTAATGGACATATCATATTCTTAACCTATTATTGTTTGACATGTGTAATATGTAGGTCCCAATCACTTTTTACCAATTTATTAAAAAAAAAAAAAACATTTTCCTTTCTCCTCTTCTTCATCATGGCAGTATCCGCACTATATGTTTCATTCACCATGAACATCTTCCTCGTCCGCTCTAAATTCCCCCAAATCAACAATAAACATCATCATTGTCCACTCTAAAAACTCTCAAATCAATAAAAAAGCAACAAAAACACGAACAAAATCAGTAAAACCCAAAAATGTGACGAATCAGTAAAAAGAATTCTCCTCCACTATCTTCTCCAAAATTATCTTTGAAAATCTCCATACAAATTAGTAAAAAAAAGAAAAAAAATACCCGACAATCTCAAATGGGAGATCACAGATACCTAGAGATTTTGGCTTAGAAACCAACATCCCCCAATTCTACTTCTACTTCTTCCTCTTACGTTTTCTGATCAGATATTTTAAAGAAACATT
This sequence comes from Nicotiana obtusifolia, assembly GCA_002018475.1. Taxonomy (NCBI): domain Eukaryota; kingdom Viridiplantae; phylum Streptophyta; class Magnoliopsida; order Solanales; family Solanaceae; genus Nicotiana; species Nicotiana obtusifolia. Next base: position 84,389 of record MCJB01011155.1, on the reverse strand, counting down.
CAATATCATCTCTAACATTTTTAATCTTCAACACCCAATTAATTGTTTTACTCAAAATTGAAATTTTGTTATTTATTTTTTTCTAACCAGGATTTTCCTTTTCCTCTTTGAATTGTGATCGTGATAGGTTTGTTAAAGCTGGGAGGAAGGAAGTAGGAGGATAGACTAGAAAAGAAAGGGGGAGGAGAAGGGAATCGGGACAGCAACAAAATGAAAGGGTCAAGGAAGAAAGAGGGAAAGGGAGGGCGTGGGGTGAATTAGTTTTCAGCTTTTGCAATTTTTTTCTTTTTTCCTTTTTATTTGCTTTCATATATTTTTTTAATCAAAACTGTTATAATCACGCACTTTTGTATCGTGGTTTGCACGTATTTAAACCACATCATTTTAGTCATTATCACATAAGCATGGTCAATGGTTAACGGTATTTATTAGTACTCATTTTTCCAAGTACAAGCATTCAAATGAGAAACTTGTAAGATTATTTACCGGATTGATAAATGGATACAAGTTGAGAGACCATTTTGCCTTTCTTTATTTATTGTCATATATAACATATCAAAAAAATTATTTCTAAGATATTTTTGCATAATTACTCATGGATCAATTTGGGTTAGAAATTAGTCAACTTTAAATGGGTTGAAATAGGTTCAATCTGGGCTGAATTCAATAAATGAACGGACTAATAAACAACCAAACCTTAAACAGATTGGACGAGTCATTTTGGGCTTAGGCCAAATATGATAGTCCCGAGCCTACGTAATCATCATGTATTAATTTCGATCCATATTATTTATCTTTTAGATCTTTTGTACACGAAAGATAAGTAGTAGTGATAATCATAAGAATATATTTATATTACTATCATTTATCCCTCTTTCAAAAACGTCTCATTTTATTAGCATTCAGCTACTTGGAGCCGTTAGGTGAATTTGAAGAAAAAAAGACTTTTTTCAAATATTTTTAAAACATACTCTTCAATTTGTCAAACGGTCTTTAGGACCTACTGGAGTAATAGTTTATTTGCGATTTCCTTCTATTCTAGGAGAGAAATTCATAGGGAAAACTAGCGAATATATATAGAAGGAACACACAAAACACAAACTTAGACCTTCTCTAGTCACTTCTCTTCAACCTCTTTTGATTTAATAAAATGATCAGTTTTCCTTTCCTTATTTAATGTGATAAATTGATCAGTTCTCTTTTGAGAGAAAGCAAACCAAAATCCATTTCTTTATTTATTTCCTTGCATTGTTTGCTTTTTATTTAACTTTGTCGCTATTATTCTTTCTTCTGGGTTCCTTTTTTTTTCGTCAATGCGAATAATTCTTGTGGTAAGCAATTAAAAAAAAATGGAATCAGATATATCCCAAGCATAAAATGTTATCCTACACATCCGCCGGGCTATTGGGCACTCTCATTTTTATTTTAGATTATATTTGCCAATTAATGACAAATAATTAATTCATTTGTGGAAAGATTTGGTTCCTCAAGTCAACTAATATTTTTTCCATTTAGTTGTTTGAAAGATGTAAAGTCGTGTACTTTGTTTTTCTATTTTTCAGGGGCAAGGTCGCGCTCTGCATGGCTTTCAAATTTTTATCAAAGTCAAACCAGTGAGTTCTATCAAGGAAAAAGAATTGCGTGGACTATCTTTGCCAGAATAAATTATTTATCAGGATTATTAAGAAATTATATAAAGTTAGTTAGTTCTTGTAATATCCAACTGAATACATTGACTTTGTTGCTGTTCGAGAGAGACCTAAATCACTAAAAGAAAATATTTCGACCTGCTGCAATTTATGCGTTTATGCGCAAATTTATGCGTTTCAATTAGACTCAACTTATATAAAGCATTTCCTGGAAGGGCCAATTATTGGTGGATAGGTCAATTGATAAAGTGGAATTTTGGAGGTCGGGAGAAGTCTTTTATATGAATATAAATTTTAGTAAATAAAATAAATTAAAATTGTTTTCCTTTTTGGCTCTCAACACGAACAATTCTGTGGGTCGATAAGTAATAAAAAATTGAGACAGAGAATATGTCAAGCATAAAGTGTTATCCCACAAAATTATGAAACAAACTGGGGAAGCACCTTATTTGGGCAATTAGATGAAGAATTAACCCAAATAATCGTATACCCAACAACTTAAACTAAAAATAGTCATATTTTATGTATTCTATGTGTATAATTATGTATAATCAATGTATAAATTATGTATATAACTAGAAAAAGTAAACAATAAATATGGACAGCCTTTTTGTCCTTTAATTAATGTTTTAAGTTATATTTGCCAGCTAAAGACATATAATTCATCTGAATGATGAGAAAATCTTTGTAGAAAGATTTGCATCTTCAGGTCAACTGATAGTTTTTCATTATTAAGAGCTAATTTGACTCTGGGAGATGGACTTTTAGGTCAAGTCACGAAATGGAGGAACATGGCTGACAATTTTGAGGAAAATTTTAAAATAAAGGATAAGAAAAAGGACTGTAGGAGAAGCACGGAAGTTATTTGTAAGAGGAAAATCGTATTCTCCGTTTGATTCTCTTTATTTTCCAAGCGAGGGTCGTGCTCTGCATTTTCATTATTTTTAATTTCTCATCGTTTTTGTGCTCTACGTGGCTTTTGAAGAAGAAAAAGAAAAGTCAAAACCATACAGTTTATGATTAGAAACAAAAATAAATGGGCGAGCTGAGCTACCTTCGCCAGAAGCGACTAGTTATGAGACAATCACCGCCTTTGGCCCTTCAATATAATTATTAACACATTCTAATTTAAGTTCTTGTGATATCCCATTAAATACATTGACATATGTTGGTGCTCGAGATAGCTGCCCAAACGGACATGCGATTGAGAGTGGTGAATGATATACGGGTTCATTGAAACTCAATAGTTATGGCCATCTTGAAAACGTACAAAAATTCACTAGTAATTACAAATAATAAATTTCAAACTTGAATCCATAGTGTTCAAATTCAAAATCCGCCTCTTTCTTGAGTGTATATCTTCCGCTGTTGTCGTTGTAACCTTATTTTGTTTGAGTTGTTCAGTTCCGCAGGTTTATGTATATTAAAGTCGGAAGCTATCAGCTATGCTAACGGACAAATGCATGAGATGCCCAAGTTAACCCGAAGAATTTTGAAGCTATAGAGGTTGACATTAATGATTTAGGATCTCTTAAAAAAGGAACCTATGTCTTGCATAATCTTCAGATTTAGAAAGCCTTTCCAGATGGCTTTCGTTTACAGTACAATATTCTGGTTTAGCTTTTCTCTTTTCCATCCAAAAATCCTTGTATGTCCAGGGTTGGGTGTTCGAAATTTTTTGGGTCAAAATCAAAAAGGCCAGCATATCTAACACCCAATTACAATCCCCGTTATAGCTGCTTGGCCCATCCAATGTTCATTTTCTGTTGAGAAATATATGTTGATCAGAATTTACACCTTATGGATTCCGACAGGCTCCAGGATTGCTTATCATGGGCTTTAATATAGGACTTGTACTTATTCCAATCCCTCCATTTCATTCTTGTATCTTTTCGTTATTAGTACGCACCAAAAATAATGAGCAAATTATAACAGGCTCCAGGATTGCTTATTGGGTCAATTAATTTTTTGGCTATTTACAAACTTATTTTTAGGTATACATGAAAGATTTACTTTTACACATTAGAGATATTTTTTTTTATACATAACAGATCCAAAAAGATCCATATAAATAGCACATTGCCTAACTATGACATGTATTGTTAACAGAAAAATTTAATAGCTACAAAATCTATGACATATTTAAGATTACAAAGTTTCAAAAGTCTTTCATTCTTAAATTTCAGGTTCAATCGAACTATATCACATGAATTAAAATGAAGTAACTTCTTTTTTTCATATTAAAGGTTTGCCTCAAAAGTGTAATATTCTTTGAGTTTTTCATTATTTTTTTCTTTCGCAGGACCAATGGCTGTGTTCTAGAAAAATGAAAGCAACGTTTTGGCTGGTCTTCATGAAAGTTCGGTCATATAACATGTGATTTGCCATCAGTCGTCAGTACATTATTATGGAGTACCTCTTTTATAATTATTTTCTGCGTTGACACAATGATAAAATGTAACGAGTAAAATAGAAGTATCAAAGAAGACAGCTACTCTTACATTTTCTTACCGTCGGATGTATAATTTCCAGACCAATTAATTTTTAAAATGTTAAACACAATAATATGGGTAAAAATCACCAGCAATCCTGTACTTGGCATTTTCCTATTAGACCATTTCCCTGAGTTAAAAAAAAATGAAACTCAAGCTTATTCGGGAGTAAAGCTGAAGAACCATCCGAGTGGAAAATTCAAGGAAATATGACACTGTATAACTACTACAAAAATAATAGCCGAAAAAATGTATAAAATTTGTATATTTTGTATGTGTGTGTGTCTATATATATATATATATATATACACACACACTTTTTCGGCTACCAGATGTAAATAATTTCTAGCACGAGACAAAAGTGGTAATACCCCAAAATTTAACCTCCTAAATAATTGAAGCCATAACATTTTAACAAGTCTAAACGAAATCAGAAGATTAAAGCTGCAGAAGAACATTGTCAATTTATAAGACGACCTGCGCTCAAATGGGAGCTGTAGCAATGATCAATCACAAATGAAGACACTTTTTACTAAACAATATTTTCACAATCATCATTTCGTTACTTACATATTCAAGCTGTTAGTAATCAAATTAATACAATCATAGGCATCAGGACTGTCCGTTCTTGGTCAGCAAGTGCTGGGGACAAAGAAGAATTAACACAAACTTTTACTGTTCTCGAAACATCTACTGACTTCTAGTATCAGTACAAATTCCTTGCACACTACTTCTATAGCAACAACCGCTGCAGATTGAGAACCAAGCATGTCCACACGCCAGGCAAAAAATATATCAGCATATACTAGGTTACCAGATTAAGCAGTTATTGTAGGTCTACTAGGTCTTTTTCCTTCCATGGCATCTTTCTTCCTCCGACAAGTTGCACAAAGGAAGGGCCCTTCCCATGGCTTTGATGCAGGTGAAAAGAAAGGGCCTGAGTTTACAGATAAGCCCTCACTTGCGGGCTGATCCGCTTGGCAAACAGCACATCTAAAGAGCCCAGAGCTAGAATCCAGAGGAAAATCTTTACCAAGTCTGTAGGGTCAGAAAAGAAATATAAAGTTAGGGTAACACTGCAGTGGGTACAAAGTCAGGAAAAAAACAGATTAATAAACTGAAAAATAACAAAGTTGTAATACAATGTTCATAATAAAATGCTTTTTAATCTTATCTTCATGTGGATCCATCCATTTCCATTTTTCTATGATCTTATTCAGCAACAATAACAAGATAATTCATGGTACAATATCAATGCAAAAGAACATCCTCACAAGTTACATTAACAGGTTGATCAATGTAAATCATATGCCTGATAGACACAACTGAAATTTTCAATTAAACCTAGACTTACATGTGATCCAACTAGAATATATCAGAGATTGAGTTGCTATATATCTGCATGAAACCATACCAAAGCAACTCGACTGCAGCAGCTTCTCATCATGAAGAAGAATTGAATGTTAAACTATCTTCTATATCTAGCCCGTCAAAGAGAAATAGCTGTTTCTTTTCTTTTTTTGTCAGAACATCATTTTTTAAAATTATTTTTCTAATAAGGACATCATGGTGTACTCTTCAACCTTCATGAAAAACTTTAATTACCAAAAGAAAACCTTCATCAATAAATAAGGAAGTTGTTTTTTTTACTTTTTGTCTAGTCTGAGTCACAAAGTTGATATTGCATTATGCTTATTTTCAAAACATTTAACTGTTTTTTGTAACTTTGTATAAGTTTTTTAAGATTTAACTCTTACATAGCGTATCAAGTTCAATGGCTCGCCTGCCATTATATATCACTTGAGTTTATGGTAGTTCAATGGTAGTCTTCTCTAAACCCTCGTCATATCTAATTGTACATTTGCATCTTTCAGTTTCCGCATAATGAATTCAAAAAGTATTCCTGTCCAACAGTTACAGTTCACTCATACCCCACACCAAAGATCTTTTCCTTCTACATTACAGCATAACCTACCTGCCTCCGCAGAATGCTAAAGGACCATAAAGATTAGTTGTCGTTTATCAAAATGCTCCAGTATATGTGCTAAGATTAGTGGATCGCTATCGTCTATGATTCTAAAGTACTATGATTTTGAGTATCGTTTGGATAACCAGGGTGAGGTCATCTACTAATTTTGCCAACAAGATGAAGGGAGATTGTGAGAATAGAAGACCAGTACACATAACCATGTCTTGGGTTTAGACCCAAGCATGTGTAGCTTCACGAATTTCTGAAACCTCTCCAACAGTAAAGCAAACACAGACAAAGCGAGAGGTGCAGATGTATTAGTAATTTTTCCTATTGATCCTATCTTTTGACAAGATCGCAGGGATAAGTCGAAAATCTTTTTACACAGTACTGTGAACCAAAAAATATCATCCTTCACAAGTTTTAATATCTAAAATTATTAACGTGACTAGTTAAGTTCAAGTAACTTTAGTTTTTCTTGACAAACACACTTCTCTACCAATTTATCAATATTAGCAGAGAAGGAAAAGCAGGTAAAACTTCCCTCCAAAATATGAGTGAGATTATGGCATCCTTTTTATTTGTCAAAAATAAACCCACATCCAAGAGAGCAAAAATGCATGACCACAAAGAAGAAATGATAGAGTCAAATAGATGTTAAAGAAAATAGATAAGGCATGAGGAGAAAGCTTCTGACAAGATCAGTACATCATAGAATGTCTCCCCCACCTTGGTCACTTACAGGCAACCAAAGACTAGAGCTGCTGCATTTTACCTTTCACAACGATAAAATAAATTATGTAGAGAAATTTTTTCATCTGGTTTTGTAAAGTATGAATTATAAGTAGCTATTGGTGTATGACAAGTAATTTTTCTCTTTCCAGGATAAAACTTTCAACAAACCAACCAACCTAACGCATAACACATTCAGGAATTATATAGGAAATTTCTCTTATTGTAGAAATACTAACAATGATGCCAAAATTAAAAAAAATGCAGTACCTCTCAGCAAGCATCGCAGAGCCCTCTTCAAACAATTCTTCCACAACACCAACAGCAGAAAGCTTATTAGATCTTGCATTTTGTGATCTTCTCCCAAAGAGAAAGGAAGTGAGCAAATTTTGTTTCTTCCTAGGCGTTGGAGGCAAGACAGGATGGTCATATGGAATAATATCAACAACCAAGCAGGTCGTATCATCCTTCAGACCTCGTGACCTTAGAGCCTCCTGAGTTGTAAACCCATTAAGAGTTAGAGGAAACCTCACAGAAAAGAAAATTTTTGAATGAAGGAAATTTTATAACCATCCACACCTTAACAACCAGCTTTGCAGCAAGTTCTGCTGGTAAACCTCTGCAAGATTGTGCTGCTGAATCCGATGATAAAGCATCCCATATACCATCAGAGGCTATTATTAGCCTCCCACCAGCATTTGAAATCTACGCACATATATATTCTCTCCTCAGATTTAAAAACAAATGCATACATGGAACTCTGCTAGAAGACAAAAGAATGTTCGATGTTAAGGTTACAGACCTTCACTTGCTTGACATGAGGTATTGGAACGATAAACTCCCCAACATCTGTATCACCAATAGACCTTGAAAGGCACAACCCACCAGGCCAGCAACGTAAAGGTCCAACCTGTAAACCAAGTGAATTTCAACATCAGTATATCTTTCTGAAGCCATTAGCAAAAAGTAAGAATACAATTTTAGTTTTTGGTATGTTTTTACCTCGTTACCCCCAAAAACATTGAGCCTTCCTACTTCACCACCACTTGCAGTGACACGCTCCCGTTCCTCCTCATTCTCTTCTAATCGATGGTCAACAGTCAACAAAGAAACCACACCTCCTTGGGTATCCAATATGCACCTAGAATCTCCAACCGATGCAACAGTAATCGTCCATCCATCGATCACAACAAACGTCACAGTAGTTCCAGATGTCTCACCTGTCAATGATATCAAAATTGAACTAAGAACACCTAAACGACTGAAGCAAGGGAAAGCACCCCTTGAAGCAAAAAGTTATCAGAGGCATAGAGCTAAGAGCATGCCTTTTTGCTGAAACTCTATATCAGTTTTCACAAAACCCGCAACTAGTGCTCGAGGTAGTGCTTGAAGCCACTCTTCCCTACTAATTCCTTGAGGAATAGCACTCAGAACATTGTTCAATAGATTCTCTTTAGCGAATATAGCAGCCGATATACCATTATGCCCATCAAAAATCTATTCAATAGAACCCAAAATTCAGCAAAATCCATACAGCAAAACTAACAATGTAGTTATACCACAAACAATTAACAGATTCGGTAAAACAAACAGAATTAAATTACCGCGAAAACTGAAAAAGAGGTCAATGGATTGCCCGGAATCCTCTGACAATCAGGCTTAATTAAGAAATAATCTTCCCCTTTTTTTGCTAATGCAGCTTGTCCATACTTCAATGTTGGCTGCTCCACTTTATCATTATTCCTCAACTCCCGACCAATTAGTGTCCCTAACGGTACCGGAGTTGTCTTTTGCTTCATCCTCGTAATCTCCGCCTCACTCATTTTTCCACTCCCTGCTCCGACATTTTGCAATTCCTAATTCCCCAATTCGAAATAAACCAAAATATCAAAATCACTCGTTATCTCACAATTTAGCAGCAATGTAGCACCAAAAATTAGTACTAAATATGAAAACGGGCTTAAAAATCACAAAAATAACAAAAATTGTGAAAGATAATTTGAAACCCTATAGAGACTTACAGAGAAGAAACGGAAAAGGGATCAATTGGAGAAAATAGACAAAGAAATGCTAAGCATTGGAGAAGAATTTAGAAGCATAAAAGGAAATGGATTTGGTTGGGTTATGAGCTGGATCCGAATTGTTGAAAACGAAACCCTAAGATGAGAGGGATGTGTGTGATTTGACTGGGGCAGAAAAATCTAGAGAGAGAAAGAGAGAGGGGAACGCGGGGAGAAAAAAGGTGGGTTTTCGGGCAAAGGCTCCGATTCTGACAATTGTTTTTTTCTGTAATAATATTTTATACGAAAGAGAAAGAAAGTGCAATTTGATGATATAACAAATCCACACAAACAGCTAATAAAGGGAATTTCTTAAAAGTCGTTCACAATTTCTAAATGTGTGATTGCGTGTTTGTTTTTTGAAACTTGGAAAACTCGTAGTCGCTATAATTTTTATTTTTCGGATGAGCATTTTATGATGAGCATCCGATACGTACTAGGTAAATTTTGTAATAGTCCGTAAATCACAAAAGTTCAGACCCAAAAAACATTGAGGGTGAATCGATCCCACGTAATCGCTATGAATATCCCTCCAAACCAACTAGGCCATAAGGGACTGTGTGATTGCGTTCTTATACTCTTTCTCGGGTTTTTATATTTGTTTGACTTTCTTTTCATTCTTTTCGTAATTGTTTCCTAACTATAGTAACAATTTGTGGTTCTTTTGTGTAAATGCATTTAATGATACTTTCGAATATTTAGTGGGTGTTTCCACATAAGAATTATGAAATTTTGGGGGGAAAAAATAATATTTTTTAAATAATAATGGTACGTATTTAAAAAGTAAAATTATGTTTGGACATAAAAATAATTTGGAGTTGTTTTTGAATTTTTATGAATTATTTAAAGTAAAATTTTGAAAACTAATTTTTTAGGTTTTTCAAATTTTCGACAAATTCCGAAATTCAACTTCAAGTGAAATTTAAAATTTTTATGGCCAAAACACTGATTCCAAAGAAGTTAAAAAGTTTCCGAAAGAAAGTAAAATTTTCTTCTTTTTTTTTTGCCAAAGGGGCTTTTACTTATGTCGAAAATGCTAGTTTTAAAAATTTTGTTATCTCTTTGAGTAAGTGTAAGTTATTAATAAAATGAGAACACTAGTTTTAGTATTATTCAATTCTTATAATAGACCAAAAAAAATCCCTATCAAGTTACTATATCAAGATACCTAATCATCATCGGATTTTCTTTTCAAAATATTCCGGTTAACATGAAAGTTGCCACAATTTTAGCTAAATATTCTCAAAAGGCAATACTAGAAGTATGGGAGATAATAAACGATGGAGTATTCTTTTAATCTTTTTTACATCATATCTCCTGGCTGAAAATAAAGTACTAGGCAGAAATCAAAAGCAAGACGTCTAAACGTGGCATGTACTTTTGTCCACTTCATACTACAATTTTAGTTTGGATCTAATTTAAAATTATGCACAATAGTGTGATTTTTTTTTACAAGACAGTGTTATTGAACATGCTATAAGCATTGTCTACTTTGATTTCAGTTTGTCAATTTTACTTACGTGGTGTGTTTGGTTGGCGAAAATTAGGTAAGTTAAAGATAAACAAATGAAGTAATCCAGAATGCAGACAGATAATAAGATTAGTTTAAGAAAATTAAAAATTAAAGAACAGTAAGAGACAACCAACCGGCCAAGGCATTCTTTAATCTAATCTGCCCATTAATTGTAATTGCAAGGCTCTTACTTCTAGGCTTCGATTAAATTAAATGAAAAACAAGTAATTAATTGTTAAAAAGCAAAAGGACAGGATGATTGAGCATGTGGTTTGTGTTATCTAACAAAGGAATTAAGGATTGATCCCAAAACGTCAACTATCCAATTGCATTTAATTTAATTGAGATTAATCACTGGATATTATTTCTCGTCAAACACGCTTACAAATATCTTCCTCTTTAGTTGCCTAGATTAATACCAACAATAATTGTATGGTATAAACTCTAAAGTCATGTATTATCTTATTTGCAATTCATTTTACAGGTGGCAGACAATTTTTTAGCTATTTTTCCTGCCTGAGAAGCCAGACTCTCCTTATTTTCGTATTGAACTTCTTTTCTTATTGTCTAACTCTTTTTTCTTTTGTTTTGTACTATGTCTCGCTACCTTAGAATTAATAGTGAATGTTACAGCAAAAAATAAAGGGTATTTTATGAATGCCTTAGTAATTGCAAATTGACCAGTTAACTTCGATTAAATTTAATTTAAAGACTAAAATAGTATGTGTAATTTACGGTTAACTATGTCCTACGTCAAATGATATAAGGATCAACATCGAAATATTGCAATAACTCAAGGACCAAAAGGCCAGTTTTTATAGTATAATTCATGTTACATATTGAAGCTAGTAACAAGAATGGTGGAACTATGAGAGAGAGCATACGCTAACGCTAATACTGTAAGAATAAATAGTGAGATAGGGAATTGTTGATCTTATTCCATTAGGGAATATTTTTTCTTTCTCTTCTATTATTTGATACACTGAGGGAAAAAACAGTATAACATGCATTTAGTCGCTCTTGCAATCAGGTGTTTGAAGACATTGAGAAAATTGAAATGGCATAATATATCCCACAGTTTATAGCTCCCCATACTTTCATTTAATTCCATGCAGATGAAAATGACTCTTTAGTTCTCTTGCAAAATTTCGTCTTTTAACTCTAAGCCAAAAAGAAAAATGTAATTAGTGCATATCCGACACTATTAGCTTTTGATTTGCTATTGTTTACCCTTAAAAATGGATAACAATTAAATTAATTAATTCAATACAAATGATCAATGACGTTAGATAAACGAACTAAAGAAAAAATAAATAACCAAACCAGTTGTGATGTTAAGTCGGGGCTCGGATCTGAGCTTAGTGATTGTTCTGCCCTCAATTCGATGCCAAATATATACGAAGAACTATGAGCAACAATAAGAACTTTCAATAACTTAGAAGCTGAGCAAACAAGTTTATATTGCCTTGATATGCGTGTTACAATATGTCCTTCTTGAATAAAAATCAACCTCTTTATATAGTAGGAGAGTTTCATCCGTAGTACAATTCTAAGAAAGATAAAAATCTTCTTTTTCGTTAATCACTGATCTTCTGCCGATACCGGCCGAGATTCACGCCGTGATATCCGGTTGGGCACGAATATCGCATCCCTTTGTTAGTTGTGTGCAACCGTTTAGTAACGCTTTCCGAGGTCATGGAGCTCGTACCGGATTCGGGGGGCATGGTCTCAATGGCTCTAGTGGTAAGCGCTTTGTTCGCGCCTTAGTACGAGAGGTTCCTAGCTTTGATTCCGATTCCGATTCCGTTTCCATATTGTCATGTCCTTGCTCCGCTTGCCCCCACGGGGAAATTGGGGTGCTCATTAGCCCCGGTTTTATCCGTACACATATAGTCCCCTCGTTTCTCAAAGAGTAGGTTTACCGAAACGATGAGAAACCATAGATGTTTCCCAGTTACTTTCTACGTACGTTACAACCGAGACGAGGAAAAAATCGAAACGTACCATCAGCTGGTTGCCTCCGAATGCGAAGCGTCGCGTACTTCCCCTATAAAAGCTTCTATCTTTCGCTCTTTTTTCACTTTCAGATCAAGCTTCCACCTTCAAATTTTCTAGCTAGTTCCAACTTCTTTCATACATTCATATCTTCATCTTTGATATTCAAATATTCATAATTGTTCTTAAGTTCTTACCCATATTTTCTTCAAATCTTCATACTCTGTTCTTCACCCTTCAAACTTGCTCCTTCAAACCTTCGTACTTTTTCTTTAAATTTTCGAACTTTATCAGATAATATGGCTAAATCTTCTAAATCAGTTCCTCAACAGGCTGCGTCTTCATCTTTCCACCCGGCCACAAATGCCGAGGTAGCTACTTCCGAGGTGGCTGCTCCCGAGGTGGCTGTCCCCGAGGCACCTGCCCTTGAGGCAGCCCCCGAGCCTCCCATGAAAAGTTTTATACCCGGGGGTTGCTCGATCGCAGACGACTTCAAAGTCGAGAAGCCCTCATCCAAACAGGACCGGGGTGAAGGAGCATTGAGGTATATATGCTCCGTCACCGAAGATACCCCCCACCCCATTGTCCGAGACAACTGTAAATGGGGAGGTAAAGACGTGGTGGTACCCGGTCTTGAGGTTGATATCACCACTCACGTGGAGAGGTATTTAAGTATTTATACTTACCTTTTCACACTGGGCCTGGTAGACCTAGTTGTTTTGGTCTTTTGCAAGAGATACGATGTGTGCCTTGGAAAAATCCACCCGTCTCTTTGGAGGATCGTGATCCTCCTTCGTTGTTTTGTGAATAACACTGAGTTTCGTTGGTTAACCCTCGACCACCTGCTCCGTCCATGCAATCCTTGAATTTTTCGAGGGGGATTAATCAAGCTCATTTGCCAGGCCAGCAAGGTCCCCTTTTCGAGTATTCACAACAATCGAGAGCGAGGCTGGTAGGGGTGCTTCATTCGGCTAAAGACTAAAGACTTGATCCCTCCCGAGTTCATGTCATTCCCCGAGGAGTAGAATGTATTTCGTAAGTGCAGCCTTTCCTTAAGTGTCAATTTTTCTTCATTTCCTTTCTCATCATTCGTATTTGTGATTGTGCAGATGTTGCATAGGTTCCAAATGCGATCCCCAGGCTCAAGGAGTGGATCGAAGGCATCTGCAAGCAGTTGTCATACTTCGAGCGCTCATGGCGCAAGCTTTCGAAGGGCCGAGGGGAGGTTCTCACGTTAAGGTTCTCCTTCGAATAGCTAGTACTATGCTCTTAACTCATATAATACTGACCTTTCTTCTTTCTTTTATAGGTTTGCCTAAGACCACTGAACTTAGGCCTTTGGAAGGGGATGAGGATGTGTCCTTGTCTATTGATCCCTCCATTACAGGGCAGCCCCGGGCTACCGCGGGGGAAAAGAAGAAGAGGAAAAGAAAGTCTTCGAGCTCCCCGGGTTTCAAGGTGAAGCCAAAGAAGAGGGTGGCTCGTAAGCCCAAGATGAGTACCAACTCCCGGGTGCCAGATTTGGACTCGCTTCTTCGACTCAGGGATAAGTCGGAAGAAGACGACATTTTTGTTGCCCATAGATCGACCCCTCCCGGGGAGCAGGCAGCAACCGAGGAGAAGAGCCATGAGGCTAGGCCCCTCCAAGTCTGAGTGTCCGAAGTATAGATAGAGGTCGCGACCTCTCAAAAAACTGCTCCTCCTTGTAGATGGCTACCGGTGCGATTGACATCGTTGAGACGCCCTCCTACACCGATTCTATGCTCAACGAGGCCCAAGAGGGCAAAAAAAAATCAGGTGAAGGACCTCAAGGTGCAGGTGACCTCCTCCGTTCCTTCTTTTGATGGCGTGGATATGTCCAATTTGGACGACTTTACTAGGCTGGGTGACTTGAAGATCCCAAAGAAGGACGTGTTTTCGAAAATTGACAGGCCGAACTCGAGCCCAAAACTGGTGAAGCAGTTTCCTACTCCGAGCGTGGACCCTGGTCGCAAAAGAACAGTCATTCTTATGGTCCCAGAGGATGCTCGGGTCTTATCTGCTCCAGTAGACCCAGTTACCTCCGATTTCTGGTGACCAAAGAGGACCAGGCGAAGATGTATGAGGTGGGAGCGTCGAGTCTCTTCGACGAGGCTCAACAAGTGGTGAACCGGGTAAGGCATCAATACTCCTTTGTGGATTCCACTTAGGTTTCAATACCTCTTAATGTTTTTGTTACTTTGCAGGCCTCGATGTTCCACCATAAGAGTTTCCTCGGGTTCCGCTTCGAAATCAACCATCTCGAGTTTGAGTTCAAGGAGCAGGCTCGAAAGAATGATATGTACAAGTTCCTCAGTGAACAACAAGACGGGGTCATCAAGGATCTTCAGACCGAGCTGGACAGGGCTCAAAAGGAAGCTTCGACCCTGAGGTGGGAACATGCCGACCTGGTCGAAAAGGTAAAGGTCTTTGAAGTTAAAAACGAGGAGCTAGTCATGTTGACAAACGACAAAATATCGCAAGTCCAACAGAAGATCAACCAGATCAACCAACTCCGAGTTAAAATGAACGAGGTCCAAGCCATGGCTGATGGATGGAAAAGCAAAATGGACCTGCTGGCTTTGGAGAAGGAAATCGCCCAAGCAAAGCTGGCATGGGTAGAGGTCCAACTTCGAGTGGCGAAGGAGAAAGCTGACAAGTGGTCCCAGTTGAATGATGACCTCCGAGCACAGATGAGCTCGGCTGTCACAGAGTGGGACGCCTTCGGTGGAGAGTACGAGGTAATGAAGTCCAATTTGGAGATAACCTCATCCGATGTCGAAGAGATGGTGTCCCGATACAAGGCAGATATCGAAGCAGCCAAGAAACCCGCCTGAAAACCAAGGCCGAATATATGAGGTGGTTATCTCGAAGGGAGACCCTCGAAGAGATTCAAGCCCGAGGTTTCAACCTGTCAGCCGAGATCGAGGAAGCAATAAATCTTGAGGCCGAGGCAAAGAAACTTCACGAGCCTGAAGGTGTTGACGGCTCCGAGAGTTCTAAAGGTTCCGAAGGCTTCGACGTTCTGGCGACGAGACGGGGCCTGGTGAAGACCAGGCATGAATCCTTAGCACTTTTTTAGTTTTTGTCTTGTGTATATTTCTTGTTTATTCTGAGGCCGTCTTTATTGGGCCTTTGTAAATACATTTCGGAATATATATATAAAATTTCCCTTTCTAGCAATTTCGAGTCTCTACTTTTTTAGCATCTCTTCATAATTTTTATTTTTGCAATGTTTCTAATGCCTTAGCATAGAATCAAATGTAGTTATAGGGCGTCCAATTTTCAAAGGTTCGAACATAGCTTGACTCCGATAAAACTTTGTTTGCTTGAAAATTTTTTTGAGATGCTTTAGTGTTTTTAGACGATGCTTTTGCCGAGGGTAACCTTTTAGCGGGTTTCAAATTTATTAAGGCAATATGTTCTAATTACGAGCATCGGATTCCGAGCCATTTTTTAGCGTGGTCATAGCTTTTTTTATTTAGGCACCACCTAATAGGTTTTGTGCCTCCGGGATTTGGTAGCCCAATTCGCCTGAACTTTTTTCGGACGGCAGTCCCAGAGTAGGGGTAGCCCTTGGGCTCGATAGTACCCGAACATGGGTAGCCCATGGGTTCTTAGGATCCATACTTTAAGAGGCAAAAAATGCGTAATAGAAAGGTGAAAACTTTCTTTCGTTTCTGTATGTAAAGTACATGATAAAAAGCGTGTAAAAGCTTGTATCATGGCTAAGGTGGATTATGTGGGCACGGTTCATTCGACCGTTTGGCCCTTACAATAAATCCTTACCACCGAGCCTTAGCTATTCAAGTATAAAGTTTCCTTTTTCCCTTGCTAAGAACCTTAACCCGAGGGTAATGGCCCCTAATATTAGAGGTCGATCTTAAGAGGGCTCGGCAACTATTGATGCGAATTGAATGCCCATTGACTCCGATTGAGACCGACCTTCGGTTCTAGGTTAGCACGATTTACTGTTGCCTCATTAAAAACCTTGCCGAAAAACCCATTTGGGACAAAACCGGTTCAAGGGAAAAAGAGTGCAACGCGTGCTTTTAGACCTAAGTCACATCCTCCCTTGGTTGTTGTCTGCAAGTGCTAGTGCAATTCATAATATTATAAAAAGGTAAATGAAATCGTACCTTAGCATTAGTACCGCTTTAAGTGCATCACGTTCCAGTTGCTCGGTTCCTACTTCGAGTTTGTACGAACCTTTGCCGGTAATTCTCACGACTCGATATGGTCCTTCTCAATTCGGTCCCAGCTTCCCCTTGTTAAGGTTCCGGGTGTGCGGTGTTACTTTGTTTAACACCAAGTCCCCGATCTTGAAGTGTCCGAGGTTGGCCCTTCGATTGAAATATCTTTCTATCTGCTGTTTCTGGGCAGCCAACCGGACTAGGGCGGCCTCACGCCTTTCATCTAATAGTTCTAGTCTCGTGTTCATGGCCTCGCCGTTCGACTCTTCGGTCGCATATTAGAATCTGAGGCTCGATTCTCCCACTTCGACTGGGATTAAGGCCTCGACACCGCATACCAATAAAAATGGGGTGGCCCCGGTACTATACTTAGAAGTTTTACGGTATACTCACAAAACTTCGGGCAGGATTTCCTTCCACTTCCCTTTGGCATCGATCAACCTCTTTTTTAGGTTTTGGAGTATAGTCTTGTTTGTAGATTCTGCTTGTCCATTCCCACTAGGGTGATAGGGTTTCGATAGTATCTTTTTAATCTTGTGGTCTTTGAAAAACTTGTTTACCTTACTGATGATGAATCGCTCCCCATTATCACACACAATTTCGGCCGGTATCCCGAATCAGCATATTATGTGGTCCCAAATGAAGGCAATGACTTATTTTTTCCAGACTTTCTCGAACGCTTGAGCTTTGACCCATTTAGAAAAATAATCGGTCATAAATAGTATGAATTGAGCTTTGCCAGATGCCCACGGTAGGGGACCGATGATGTCCATTCACCATTTCACGAACTACCATCGGGACAAAACTGAATGGACTAGCTCTCCAGGTTAATGGATCATCGGTACGTGTCTCTGACAGCCGTCGCATCTTTGTACAAAGTCCTTCACATATTTCTCCATGTCGATCCAGTAATAGTCGACTCTGATTAGTTTCCGAACCAAAGATTCCGCCCCTAAATGGTTTTCGCAAGTGCCTTCGTGAACTTCTCTCAAGAAATATTTCGGTATCTCCCGGCCCCAGGCATATGGCGAGCGGGCCGTCAAATGTTTTTCTAAAAAGAGTCCCTTCGGACAAGCAAAATCTGGCCCCTTTCATGCGCAAAGCTCTCGATTATTTACGACCAAGGGCGACTTCCCAGTCTTCAAATAATCTATGTATTTGTTTCTCCAATCCCAAATTAAACTTGTTGAGTTAACTTCGGCATGACCTTCTTCCACCACTGACTTAATGAGTTGTATGACTGTTCCTAGACTGAATTCATCGCCATCAACCGATGACCCCAAGTTAGCTAGAGCATCGGCCTTGCTATTTGATCTAGGGGCATGTATTGCAGGGTCTATTCCTTGAATTGATACAACATTATCTGGAACTTGTCTAAGTATCTTCGCATTCGCTCCTTTTGTACATCGAACCTCCCATTAACTTGATTTACCACAAGGAGGGAATCACACTTAGCTTCGACCACCTCGCCCCAACGCTTTTATCCAATTCCAGACCTGTAATTATGGCCTCATACTCGGCCTTGTTGTTAGTCAATTTCACAGTTCTAATAGATTGCCTAACTATGTTACCCGTAGGTGGCTTCAGCATGATGCCGAGCTCGAACCCCTTCACTTTCGAAGTACCATCTATAAAGAGGGTGCAAACTCCCGAGGTGATCCCCGAGGTTAACAATAATTGCCTCTCGACTTCGGGTATTAAGGCCGGTGTAAAGTTGGCTACAAAGTCAGCCAAAATTTGAGATTTTATGGCAGTTCGGGGTCGATACTCGATATCGTACCCGCTGATTTCGACGGCCCATTTGGCCAATCGACCGGAGAGCTCGGGCTTGTGCATGATGTTCCTCAATGGTAAGAGGTTACAACACATATGGGGTGACATTGAAAGTACAGTGTTAGTTTCCTGGAGGCGCTTAGCAAAGCGAACGCTAATTTTTCTAGGTGAGGATACCTTGTTTCGGCCACGCCTGGAGTTCTACTGACATAGTAAATAGGAAATTGCGTACCTTCCTCTTCCCGGACTAAAACTCCAATTACCGCCACCTCGAACACCGCCAAGTAAAGGTACAGTTGCTCATTCGCCTTTGGAGTGTGGAGTAGGGGCGGACTCGAAAGATACCGTTTGAGTTCTTACAGAGCTTGTTGACATTCCGGGGTCCAGGAAACGTTATTGTTCTTTTTCGACAGTCAGAAGAACCGATGGCTTTTGTCCGAGGACCTCGATATGAATCGACCCAAGTCGGCTATACGCCCGGTCAGCTTCTGAATAACCTTGACGTTGTCCACCACGGTGATGTCTTCTATGGCCTTGATCTTGTCAAGATTAATCTCGATCCCTTAATTGGACACCATGACTACAAGGAACTTTCCTGATTCGACCCGAATGCACGCTTCTCCGGATTCAGTTTCATATTGTATTTTTTCAATATGTCGAAGGTTTCCTACAAATGTTTCAAATAGTCCTCTGCTCATAGAGGCTTAACTAACATGTCGTCAATATAAACTTCCATTGAATTTCTTATCTGTTCTTCGAACATCCTGTTTACTAGGCATTGATAGGTGGCGTCGGTGTTCTTTAATCCGAATAGCATTACATTATAACAGTAGGTGCCGAATTTAGTGACAAAGGAAGTCTTTTCTTGGTCGCCCGGGTCCATTCGAATTTGGTTGTACCCGGAATAGGCATCGAGAAAGCTGAGTATCTCGTGCCAGGCCGTCGCGTCGATCATCCGATCCATAGCAAAATAATCCTTAGGAAATGACTTGTTCAAGTCTTTGTAATCTACACACATCTTAACTTATTTCCCTCTATAGGTACTACCACTATGTTAGCTAGCCAGTCCGGGTACTTAACCTCCTGGATGGATCCTATTTTAAGGAGTTTAGATACCTCGTCTTTGATGAATGCATGCTTGACCTCGGACCGAGGTCTCCTCTTCTGCTTAACCGGATGGAACTTTGGGTCCAAACTCAACTTATGAGTGGTTATCTCCTGCGGGATCACTTTCATATCAAGATGGGACGAAGCAAAACAAGATATATTAGTTTTAAGGAAATTAATGAGTTCCTTCCAGTCCCGTGCCCAGGTATACCTTTCGATCCAGTAGATGTTCGGTCAATATAAAGGATCTCGGAATCCCGTAATCATCCTCCAATCCGGCCAGGACCGACATCGGTGGTTGCTATTTGACTTCGGCCTTTCTGGTCGGCTCGGTGTTCCTTAATGTCGGGACAGCGGACATCGGGTATACTTCATCGACTGCGAACATCTCCTTAGCAACCGGCTATTCTCCGTATACAGTCTTGATTCCCCCCGGAGTAGGGAATTTTAATGCCTGGTGTAAGGTCCAATGTACTGCCCTCATGTTCTGAACCCTGGTCTTCCAAATAGAGCGTTATATCTCATGTCCCCTTCGACCACATAGAACTTTGTTTCTTGGATGGTTCCGGCGGTGTTCACGGGTAAGGTTATCTCCTCTTTAGTGGTTTCACGTACCATATTAAACTCGTTTAACACCCGGACTGCTGACACTATTTGATCTCGTAACCCCAACTACTCTACGACCCTCGATCTGATGATATTGGCCGAGCTACCTGGATCAATCAACACACGCTTAAATCGAGATTTATTTATAAGTATGAAAATTATCAGTGCATCATTATGAGGTTGTATGATGCCCTCTGCAATCCTCGTCGCTGAACGAAATGGTTCCTTCCGGGATATAATCTCGGGTGCGTTTCTCCTTTGTGATCGACACTTTAGTGCGTTTTATCATCGGCCCTTAAGGGGACATCGACCCCTCTAGTGACCATGTAGATGAAGTGTTGGGGTTCCTCTTGTTCAGTCTGTTTGTTGGCGTCCCTGTTTCTGAAGTGATTTTTGGCTCAATCACTTAGGAATTCTCGCAGGTGTCCGTTATTAAATAACCGGGTAACTTCTTCTCTCAATTGTCGCCAGTCCTCGGTCCTGTGGACATGAGTGCCATGATACTTACACATCAGGTTAGGATCTCTCTGGGTAGGATCAAACTACAATAATCGAGGCCACTTGATCTCCTTGATGCGCTCGATGGCTGATACGATGCTGGCTGCATATATGTTGAAGTTATACTCTGACTATGGGCTTCCCTTCCCCTGAGCGATTTGTCGAAACCATTTTTGCATCATACCTCGGTTATTGGGCCTCGATCGCTTCTCCTTTCGTTCCTTGTAGAGTTGTGCCCGGACCCGTTTCGCCTATAATCTGCACCCTATAGTTGGTACCGATCTCGAGTTGGCCTTCATGATCGACGATTCTTTTAGGCCTGTCGTCAGTTCTGATAGGATAAACGAACCTAGAAGAGGCTCCGAGTTGGTCATCCTAGACTTTGATTTTTGACTAATACCTATTGTGGACGTCAACCCAAGTTACCGCCGGGTACTCTACCAAGTTTTGTTTTAGGTTCTACGAAGCCAAGGAGCTTGGGGGTTAAGTCCATGAGTGAATGCCTGAACGGCTCAATTTGAAGGAATATGATATTCTTTTTGTTGATCCTCAATAGTTTACATGATCCCTATTTATAGTGCTAGAATACAAATCAAAGACCAATAGGGATTAGTATAGGAACTAAATCAAATCAATGTAGAATATGGAATAATAAAGATACTTTCCTAATATAAAATATATTCTCCTAATATAATATTCTCCTAATATAAAATATACTTTCCTAAAATATATTCTCCTAATAGTCCCCCTCAGCTTGAACGTGAGTAGGCTGAAACGTTTAAGCTGGATCGAAACGAGTCAAATACATATCTCGGGAGTCCTTTATTAAAGATGTCTGCATACTGTGATGAAGACGGCACATGAAGAACTCGAATGTGACCGATCTGAACTTTCTCCCGAACAAAGTAAAAAATTTCAATTTCACAAGGAAAAGAAACTAGAATCCTATTAAAAGAAAAATCCTTATTCTAAAGGAATACAATAAAGAAAGTTTATGCCTATGAAGAAAAGGAAAACAACTAATTCTTTCTGATAAGAAATAATAAATCATATTTTAAGAAGAAAAGAATTTTGATTTCTTGAAAGCTGATTTTTGTGGTTTTACAGCTAAAAAGCTGTTGTTTTTGACTTTAAAAAGATGGCTAACGGTAGTGCTCTACACGGTATTTTTGGGGCAGTTTTGTTGCGTTTTTTTTTTTTTGACATGTTTCGAAGCTAAGTTTCAGCTTCATTTTGGTTGGTTATTGCTTTTTGATTTCCTTTTTATTTTCTTTTTAAATGTAATAAATAGACAAAGTAAATACTACTCTTAAATAAAATTATACTTTTTTTTTTTTTGAAGCTTCTCTTTCTTTGTAACTGAAGAAAAAAAACTTATACTAAAAATGTGACCATTTTTTTTTTTGTTGTGATTTTGATTTTCTTAAACAAAACCTATAAAAGAAGAAATAAGAGCTAAAATATATAGATTTAATTTAAAATATATTATATTTACATACTAGAAAGTGATGAAAAAATTAAATATGGTGAAAATGGTACTGTAAATCCATTGTAGGATGAGCGCGTCGAGTTCCGACCATGCGGTAAGGTAGGATCGGTTTCTTCGAGTGGTTTGGTGCCATCGATGTGATCAAGTACTTTGTAGGCACGGACGTGTAGCTTGAATAATTTGACCCAAGAAGAGTATGAGACATTCTTGCCATCAAGAATACGAATCTTGTTGTTGATGTTGGTGACCGTATAGGCCGGGTGTAGTGGTTGTTTGTCGGCAATGGGGTTGTTGTTGTTAATAGTGGTCGGTTCATCACCCATGATGAGGGGATGGGCGAATAAAAGAAAAAAAAATTAGTGTAGAAAGGCTCTGATACCATGAAGGAATATGATATTCTTTTTGTTGATCCTCAATAGTTTACATGATCCCTATTTATAGTGCTAGAATACAAATCAAAGACCAATAGGGATTAGTACAGGAACTAAATCAAATCAATGTAGAATATGGAATAATAAAGATACTTTCCTAATATAAAATATATTCTCCTAATATAAAATATACTTTCCTAAAATATATTCTCCTAATACAATTGTCCGCAATCGGGGGTAATTCCATCCATTCTATTTGAAATCTTGACACGAACTCTCTGAGCATTTCGTTGTCCCTTTGCTTAACCTTGAAAAGATCCGATTTTTTGGTCTCGACCTTTATGGCCCGACATGAGCCTTTACGAAAGCATCCATGAGCATAGAGTATGAATCAATGGAATTTGGGGGCAAATTGTGATACCATATCATTGCTCCTTTTGACAGAGTTTCCCCAAACTTCTTTAATAACACTGACTTGATTTCGTCATCTTCCAAGTCGTTGCCTTTGATGGCATATATATAGGAGGTCACATGCTCATTTAGATTCGTGGTTCCGTTATATTTTGGAAGATCAGGCATATGAAACCTCTTCGGGATTGGTTTCAATGCAGCACTAGGGGGGAAAGGATTTTGGACAAATTTCTTGGAGTCCGGGCCCTTAAATATTGGAGGCGCTCCTTGGATTT
The DNA here is from genome assembly GCA_002018475.1 of Nicotiana obtusifolia. Taxonomy (NCBI): domain Eukaryota; kingdom Viridiplantae; phylum Streptophyta; class Magnoliopsida; order Solanales; family Solanaceae; genus Nicotiana; species Nicotiana obtusifolia. The sequence goes on along the minus strand of MCJB01011155.1, from coordinate 61,238 downwards.
GATCAACCTGGGAATTATATGTCTCTTACCTTCTTGTCATTTGCCTCGATTTTTTTTTTCACCGGATTCCACTCGTTTCGTTAATGCCTCTAACATTTTCATTACTTTAAGGCTGACAATGGACTCAGCTTCACTCGGCCTTTCTGTGATATGCTCATTTCTTTGGGTGTTTTCTCGGGCGGTTCGGGCTCAACTCTGCTGGGGAAACGACTTTGGTTTTGCAGCTGCGCTATCACCTCCTGCCGAGCCTGCAACATTTCGAAGATTAATTGTAGACTGACCCCGTCATCTTCGCCTTGGAGTGCTCCTTGAGCCGTTGGTCGGGCTCCTCCGTGAACGCTATTTTTAGGGTCAGTATGAAGGTTGGCATCGATGGCCACAGATGAGTTAGCATTGACCGGATCTACGACTGGGATCCCGTTGGGATCAGCTGGGGGCACCTCATTGCTAGGCACCAGATTGTTGTTTTCGCTATGATGGCCAGACCCATTCTCAACGTTCAAGTGAGCAGACTGAGAATTTGACATTTTTAAGCTTACCTGAAATTGAGACCTTAAAGAACAAGTATAAAATAGAGTGTGTAATGAAAATATGTATTGAACCACCACTATTATCCTTAGCCCCACGGTGAGTGCCAAACTGTTTACCCTTAAAAATGAGTAACAGTTAAATTTATACGCGGTTTTAAGGATATGTGGATAATTCAATACAAGTGATCAATGACGTTAGATAAGCGAACTAAAGATAAAATGAACAACCAAACCAGTTTTGATGTTAAGTCGGGGCTCAGATATGAGCTTAGTGATTGCTCTGCCCTCAATTCGGTGCCAAATATATACGAAGAACTATGAGCAACAGTAAGAGCTTTTAATAACTTAGAAGCTGAGAAAACAAGTTTATATTGCCTTGATATGCGTGTTACAGTGTGTCCTTCTTGAATAAAAATCAACCCCTTTACATAGTAGGAGAGTGTCATCCCTAGTACAATTCTAAGAAAAGTAAAAATCTTCTTTTTCGTTAATCATTGATCTTCTGCCAATACGGGCTGAGATCCATGCCGTGATATCCGGTTGGGCACGAATATTACGGCCCTTTGTTAGTCGTTTGCAACCGTTTGGGAACCCTTTCCGAGATCGTGGAGCTCGTACCGAATTCGGCGGGCATGGTCTCGATGGCTCTAGTGGTAAGCACTTTGTTCGGGCTTTAGTACGAGAGGTTCCTAACTTCGATTCCGATTCCGATTCCATGTTTTTATGTCCTTGCTCTGCTTGCCCCCACCGGAAAATCGGGATACTCATTAGCACCCGATTTTAACCGTACACAACTATATATACACATATCAAAAGAAGAAACTCGTTTGAAATTCTATTTTTGCTTCCTATTAAGTGCAAGAGTTGGCAGGAGACAGGAGTATATGCGTTTATGAAAGATATAAAAATTCTTTACATAATTACTTCACTTATAAGATAATTAATTAATTATAGTTAAAACTTTATGATAAATATTAATTGGTAACTTAATCTAATAGTACTATCCTGTTAATGCTTTAGGAGTAATAGATTAAGCTATACATTAGTTACGTAAAACTTTTACATTGTCCGTGCATATATATATATAAGTTATATAAGTTAAAACTTGAGTATAAAAAACGTACTCGACATCATCCATTGATTTGTCTCAAGACTTAGATGATGGTTAGGTAGGAGTGAGAAAGAAAGTAACATGATAGGGACGCTGAAGGGTAATTAGTGTGGTCTCCCTTGCTAATTAATGTAAGAAATGATGAAGGGAAACAAGAGAGACATATTTTAGCATGGGGTACTGTTATTTGATCAAAGAGAACGATTTTATTGGTATAATTGTGTCTTAAGAATGATGTCCAAAATCAAGGCTATACTCTAAAATTATAGTAGTTTCCAAGTCTCAAGACTCAAGAAGTAGGTGATGGTTAGGTAGGAGATGGAAGTAAGTAACATGCTTAGATACTACTAAAAGGGTAATTAATTAGTGGTGTCTGCGTTGTAAGCTTAGGTAAGAAATGATGTTGAGGGAAACAAACACTTTTCTTTTCAAATATTTAATTTTACTTATTAAATATTTATTGTAAACGCCTATCTATAGTTTTAGGTAACCTGAATGCATAAAAAAGGAAATTACAGTGCCCTAAAAGTTAAACTCTTGCAGTAAGAACTTGATCTCATTCATTTCTTTCCCTTCACATACACACACACACACACACCTATGTATATATGTAGTCGAACAGCTAATAGATGGTGATTCATGGACACAAAGACAAATGAAAAAGATAGTTGATAGTTGGAAGAAATCGAAAAATAGTATCTACAATATGGTTGATTCTTTCGGTTACAAAACCATGTGAACAGCTACCATTGATGGTGATTTTTTTTGAATTCAGAAAAATATATAGTAATAGACTTATAAACATATATAAATAAAAATTAAATTGTTGTGTGGAGATGGAAAAATTGGAGAAAAGTAAAGGGGCCCTCTGATTGGTAAGAGGATTTTGCTGACATGGCCATGTGGTTATATGGGACCCACGCGGGATTTGCACCACCTATCATGGAGGGGTCTGGACCCAGTTGTACAACGCTAACGTTGTTTTTCTAGCAAGTTGAGGTTTCTTCATAATTTTTGAGGTTCTGAGTGGACTTTAATTTATTCCTTTCTTACTTTAAAAACATAAACAAGTATTTATAGATTGTATATCTCAAATAGGACGTCATACAATGAAAAGTTTTGTCCAATCAAATTTTTTGACAATCAACTGCAAGCATATGTTGATTTTTTCTTTCAAAGAAACAAGCATTATTTGTAATATTATTTGCATCAAATGTATAACACTAGTTTAAATAGTATTAAAACAAAGTGATAAATACACAGAAATAAGAATATTTGTTATCAATATCGACTAAGATTAAAATATGTGAAGGAAAATACAAGGATTTGTATGTGCATGCTAGCTTATGGACCATGCAACACATAATAAATAACACCAATTCGATAGCTTGTTGGCTCATTATTTTGGCCAACTATATACTACGATATAGTGTGGATAACATTATATTATTTATCCTTGTACGATGTACTAAAAGCCTAATGTCTCCAAGAGACAACTTGGAATGGGTTTCAAAAGATCTTGTGAATCATCTTACGATGCAAATGGCAAGTTTTAAACAGAAACAAAGAACGTAACTTTTACTACTAGTTATTAAATATAGAGGGCAAGGAAAAAGTTAAATTGTCAGCTATCAGCTATAAGGAACAAAATTAAATTCCATATAAAGAGGTAATTATTATAAACATGCGTGAGTAATCCAGTAACTCATTAGGCCTTCTTTTAAGTCTTCTATGGTAAAACCAACCAAATCGATATATTTCATTACTGTAGTGCTTCCCTTTTTATTTTTAATTTCTCGTCAGAGCAATAGATTTTTCTTTGTTTCCTTTTGAAGTAGGATGTCATATCATATATAAAGAATTAAGTGGCTTATTGATATAATAAAATAATATCATATACTGTATTAGAAACTAAGTAGCTTATGGTAGAACGAAAGCTTCAGAGTGTAGAAACATTTAAGAGTTAAGACTTCTGACTTTAATAATGTGAAAAGGGTGACGTTAAGTTTGCCAGCATTTTTCATTTTAGGCACATTTTGAACTTATATTACGTGCTTAATAGGAACAAATTTTAGTTGAGGTGCTAAAAGGAAAAATCTTGGCAACTTTAAGGATCCGCTACGACAATTTTCACATCCACCATGACAACTATATTTAATTTGTAAAGTTGGGAAATGCATCCAAGAGAAAAAACCGATAACGTGACACTCGTTTAATGCTTGTTCAACCATCTTTCCATTTCACTTGGTTTCAAAATGCAACAAACCAACAAATTTGTAGCTCATCCACAAAGGGTTGCTTCCTCTACCAACAAATAGAAAAGATATAACTTCTTGGTGGGCCTTCAATTTTTCTTTTTTCAGCTGGCACAGTGGGCTCAAGATTGAAAGATTAGGGAAATTGACGTAATATAGCCTCTCTCAAAATAAGATCGAAAAAATGTACATTTTTTTGTATAATATATATATATATATTTGTATGTTTTATACAAAAAATATACAAATTTTATATACTTTTGCGGCTACTAGATATAAATAGTTTCAGCTGCGGGCTAAAAGTGATCTTTGCCTTGAAATTATTCGACCCCTAGTCCATTGACACATTAAAAGAAGTAATTAGTATCTATAATTCTATTATTTCTTTTTCTCATTTTCTGCATTTTTTTACATTCCGCATCCCAAAAGAAGGGGAAAAAAATGAACAAGCCAACAACCATATGAACAACTGGAAACTCATCAGTGGGACACCAAAAACAATTTCAAGATCACCACTGGAGGAAAAGCTGGCAACTGAAGCTATTGCCACACGCTCGCTCTCTTTCACTCTAAAGAATGCAGAGTGAAAAGATTGACAAGAAAGAAAAAAAGAAAAAGGATACACAAATGCACATCTTTGGTTGCTTAAGCATCAAACTCAGCTAAGTAAGGACATTTATCACTTGCCACTCACTGTTTTTCGCTTTCCTTCTAAAGCAGCTGCTCTTCCTGTCTTTGCAGATGGTGAAACCATCCCATTAGAAAGTCTCCTAGTTGGTGGTGGGGGAATCAAGCTCCTGCATTGATTTGCATAGAAACAGGTCAGTGTACATGTTGTTTCATTTGACATATTTGTTGATTTAGTTTTTGTTGATTTACTTGAGTTGGCATATAAGAAAGCATGCGTTCACAGACAACTATTGATGTTGCAGACCTAAAAAATAGATAAAAAGTGTCCCTCTTGATCAATTTAAGCTTTTAGATGAGGCACATGCAAACTTCAAAAGTTGAAGTAAACTTCTTATTACGCCAATGGATGGAGATATAAGCAGCTTCTTTATGCAGGCAGTCCAAAATTAGCAAGTAAAATGCACTCAAGTTATGATACCTTATTTCTGGCTTCTTCACTTGCTTAGGACTAGGTTTTTTGAGTTTGGATCCCAGTCCATTGGGAGTCTGACTAACTTTCTGAAGATTCGGTTGCCAAGGGAATTCAAGCTCAGAAGAGTCACTTGTTGCAGTTTCCAGGTCATCCAAATCATCCGCAGAACCTGCTTCAGACCGAATCCTACTTGTCTCGTAGTCTTGGCCGTCCTTTTTATTTGATGCAACTTTGTTTATAGGCTGTTCAGGATAAACCTTTGAACTATCAGAGGAGCATTTCCTATATAACAGGTCAGATGACTGCCTCATTTCGTCTTCCCATCCTCTTAAGGAACTACTTCTACTCAGACCATCTTGCTTGTTCACCATAATTTTGTCAACCCAATCACCAGAGACTGATTCTTTGTCGTCTTCCCTTGATCCAGGGCTATTGGCTGGTGGCCAGGGAGGAGAATTCATCTGAAAGTCTTTGGGATCTAAGCTTCGCCTTCTCATTTTTGACACGGACTTCTTTTTAACCTGAGAAAAGATTTGAAAACATCGACAAACTTTGAGCTCCCAATGCAAGTAACTGCATAGAGTGAAAGATACCTTTGTTCCTTCTGTAATCAGAATACGAAAGGATAGCAGGGGGAAGAATGTCCTTAGCCTGATTGGTTTACTAAGCTGGAGTCAGAAAAACGCATTCCAACAAGAAGAGGAATATGTTCAAGAGGGAATCAGAAGAATGGGTTAGTCGGGTAACGATATTTGTTTCCTGGATAGATAACCGGCTAATGACTCAATCCACTCATAGGAGAATAACTAGAATGTATGCAGAAGCATATAATGAGCAGTTTTACATATTTGGGAAAACCATTTTACATCTAAATCCTACTAGATAATTTTGAGGCGTTAGAATAGTTAGTGACTTAAGCAAAACAAAACTCTTGTGCAACTGGCATTGGTGTGTTTCTATTCCGTACGATAAAAATTACAATGCGCAACCAGTGAAGCATAAAATTTGAATGACTTTACTAGTTAATAATATTAAATATGAGGGTAAAAGCTAGATGAGGCATATCCAAAAAAAATATACCTCTATGTTACTACCAACATCTTCTATTAGCTGACCATGATGGCTTGAAAGGTCTCCCATACTCTGCCAACTAGAAGAAAGAGAAGATCCGCAGGATCCTGTTCCGACTCTTTCTGGAGTACTTGATCTGGAAAGTGGGCGGCGCCCTTGCTCTTCCTCCTTCCTTGCTAAGGCTGCCTTAAGGCTGGCAATCTGTTGAAGGGGAAAACTAATACTTAAAATCCAAATGCAATTCTTCTGGACTACATCTTTTGAAGAAAAGAATTGTCATTTTGTTATCTACATTATTGAAGGGTAAAGCAGTTCATGCCTACAAGTTCACTGATAAACCAAAAATATGGCAATTGTGAAACCTGTTCTTTTAGTTCCTTGACGTCAGAACTCTCCTTGTTGACCCGTGCAGTACCAAGCTCAACTGTAGAAACCCGTTCAGCGAATTTCAGAGTGCTGAGTGTTTCTCCAACAGTATTAAGCTCAGGACTTATATGAACAAACATCAACGTTTTTGCTTGCCCTCCTGATAGATATGAAAGCCAAAACTTGAATAGCAGAAAGAAGAGGTGGGAAAAGTTCTAAGGCTACAGCACAAAGATCTTACCAAGAGAATCCTGAAGCAATTGCGTAAGCTTACTATTCCTGTAGGGAACGTGTGAGTTCTTTTGAGCAAGTGAAGATATGACATCTCCTAAAGCAGAAAGAGACTTGTTGATATGTGTAGCCTCTTTCAACCTATCACCAACTGCCTCTGACTTGTCCACTCTTTCACTTCCTGCTAGGTCAACGAGGTGCATGGAACCACGAAGAATTGCACCAGATGTCATGTTTCTTCCTTGAACATGAACTGTAAGGCAACTGCAAATGTGCAAAAATAAATATTGATATAGAGAGCAAAGGAACTTAAATCAGCAGTAACTTCCAACTTAAGACAGGAAAAATAGAAAAAGGACATATAAGCAGCACCTGTGAGAGCGACTGCTTCTGTCGTTCATGGCAGTAGCACTCACTGCACGATTCTTGTGCCCAAGGTTCATCAGATTCATTACATCAGAAGTTGATGTTACTGGAACAAGATTTGCATCAGGTACATTGAAACCCTTCTGGGAACTATTACGAATTTCTACTGTGTTTAGAAGTTAAGTTCAAACATTTAAGAGACCAAAAAAATGGAGAGCTAATAGAAATATGAAAAAGCAAAGGAATGAATGGTTGCAAAAAGGATATTTTTTGTTAACACCATCTGGGGTAAGGAGATCTCTGACTTGCTCATTATAAATCTCAACCATCTGAACTGAAATATCATAAGAAATAACATCTCTCCTCTGTTCTGAGATAAGGAAAAGATCACTCAATGCCCTGTAATTCACACCAAGGGTCTCCTTCGTGAGATCTGATGGGCCAGTCTGTAGGTAAAAATATTTAGGAACTCTTAGCATAATGTTTTTGCCTTTTCTCTTAACCAAATGATATCCACTTCTATGATTAAACAGTTCAATAATTAAGTTTAACTGCCTAACCATCGTATGTGTTTTCCCTGATCCTGTTTGTCCGTAAGCAAAGATACAAACATTGAAGCCATCAAGAACAGACCGGATCAAAGGCTGTGTATCTGCAAACACTTCCGCTGCATTGTGATAAATAGAGGTTGTTACAATGAAATCTAAAGATGCGAAGTGCATGAAAAAGGAAAAGTATAGGGAACTTAGCGACCTTGGGTTGCAGAAGGACCAAAGACCTTGTTAAAAGTGAATGATTTCTTTCCATCTTTTCCGTACTTTGAAGAAGTAGTTATTGTAATATTCTCGTCATCTATGTGGTCCACAGTGCTTAGACTGTTTTGTTGGCCAGGCAAGAATGGTCGCACTCGGCAATACACTCTGATGTTCCCTGTCCAAATATGTAAATGTAAACGCAGAACAGCGATTAGTATCATCACAATCTACTAGCAGAATGCAATGAAATTAGAATTTATTCTATAAGAAGTGTTACCTTTAAGGTCTTGCACTTGATTGTAAAGCTTTCGATTTTCCTCCAGAACCTTTTGGTAACTTGAAGCAGCGTGAGCTAAACCATGCAGATGTTTACCTATTCAAAAGAGAATTTAATTGCTAAATCCCAGTCACAATCTCAATTAGCATGAAACAGTTCTATTCAATTGTACCTAGATTGCTGACTTCCTCCTGATATTTCAGTTGCAGAAACTTCATGTCTACTTTAGCAGCACGGAGAGTAGATTTTAGTTGCTACAGATTATGAACAGGGTATGTCAATCAATCAGTTTAAACCAAACATACTTCATTCTCTGATCTGCAGAAGAACTCCTATACCTGTACTTCTCTATGCTGTTGTTCAACCAGCATCAGCTGCTTTACAACCTGTGTTGTTGATACACCATCATTTATGTTTATCCTGCTGCATATCCCTTCAGAGGCTGCTTTTTCTTCATCCTTGACCATTGTGACCTGCATCTCCTGACGTGTAAGCTCCAACGGAGATCCATCGGTAGTTGAAACAGCTGTCTCTTTGTGGGAGGTCTTCAACTGTCATATCACCAAAAAATATGTAAGACCCTACTGTAAGCAAGATAGGATAGTCTGATACTTTCAGCACATTTCAACTGCTAAAAAGAGCAATCTGTTTAATCATATTTCAGATGCACGTAAGAAATCAAGAAGTTGGGAAGGAGAAGCCTTGTATAATATGTAGTAAAATGGAAACACCGGTAATGAAGGAGCTCAACCTGTTCACTTTGACTGGCAAGCCGATGCTCAAATTCTTCCATAACTTTGCTCAACATATTCTCCACAATCTGTCCAAAATGAGAAACTTGTTTATTTCAGGTAAGCAGACCATCAACTTTTTTGAAAAAGAACTCAATAACCAATAGCATACTAGAGGAAGAAGCCAGCTAGATTCCAAAGTTCCAAGTCTATGTTCCTCTCCAGAGACATTTTCCAGAACTTGGGGAGAATCTGATTGTAGGAATAAGATAACCTAGTATTGTTGTTTGCTACTGCATCAGGAATGATGCCATCTGTTGTACTCTATATTTCTTGGGTGATGCCTCTTTCTAACTATCCATGCAACCTCAAATCATATAGACTAGATTTACTGTCCTTACTAAGCCTTTACCCTCTGAGGGAAGCTAGAGAAGTAAGCTAACTACGTGGACCCTGTTGTGAAGATTAGCGTATTTCTCTAAGTCTGACAGATTATTTGTCATCAGTGCTGTCTGTTGGGAATCACATTTAGAGAGATGATTATCATTCACCTTATCAAAAAAAAAAAGATGATTATCATTCATAATCCCTTCCAACTGAACGAAGTAGCAGTAATGAGACAAAGAGCTGTATACACGAAACATATCAAACCCTCTTGTGGAATCCCTTTTCCAAGTTTGTGGAAATAAAGCTAAGATCACTTACAAACGGAACATCTTCTTGCTTCTTGTCAGAGAGAAGCTCACGAACAAGCATATGCAAGGAACCTGCATTTACCTGGAAATGAAAGATTAAGATTTTTACCTCGTAGAGCATATTTTGAGATGCCAAACATTACAAAATAAGCTTACAAACCATTTCACGAGCATCAGGCTCAGTGCTATCAAGAGACTTGTCGCTGATAGATGAAGTCCTTGAGATTGAATTCATGAATGGCTCAGAATTTCTTCGGAAAAATTGCTTCCCTGCTGATGATGGTTTTGAGTTCCCACTGTATTTCCATGATCCACTTCCACCTCCTTGTTTCCATTCTGCATATGATTTCAGTGCTAGCACACAATTGACAATTCTGGAAGATTTCCCTCCCTAATTCAGGAAATGATAAAACATTTCAAAACTCTGGTTCAAGAGGTGTCTTTAAGTGTTCGATCAACTAGCTTAGAGCATAACTAACACAAGATCAAACAAATATCAAATTATCCACAAATCATCTACTTACTCTCTCCAAATCAGATGCTTCGAAAGAGGGAAGCCCCATTTCTTCTACGGCTACAAGGAAGTTGCGGACATTTTCAAAATATTGGTACGCAGAAAGAGCTGCCCCATCAGGGACATTAGCAGAATCAGGAGGTGCTTCAACGACCTAATAAACCAAAGTAGAACTAGGTCAATGACTAGCTGAAACTGATTATAGATAAAAGGTTAAACCAAAGGAACTTTATAAACCCCACTTTTTGCACGGCACCAGGCTGAATTTTATTAAGAACATTGCAAAGCACAATTCCACTGCGCAATCCAAGTCTGAAATCTTCTTCTGAAGGCTCTGCCGGCAAATCTTTAGCCGCAACCACTCCAACTGTCTTTCTGAGCCACCCTGCTGCTTCATATCTTCTCAATGCTGCATTTGTTACATTAACCAGTTAAACATTCTCTGTCACAAAATCAAGATATATTTAAGACAAAAACGAACATGTTCAGGTGGAACAATGGGAGCGAATTTCTTTTTCTTTCTTCTTCTTTTTCTTGTTTCATGATTGATGGGAAATTCAGAAGACGGAGAATCTTGGAAAAACACATTAAATAGACAAAAAAATGTAATAGCGAAATTAGGTTCATCTCAAATAAAATGCATTAATAACAACTACTTCCAACAAACGAGGCACTTAATTTCAATATAATGCATTAATTGATTCACAGAAACATGACAAATTGATTAAAAAGATCAACAGTGTGAAATGAGGAAGATTAATAAATAAATAAATAAATAAATGAACAAGAACACATATACGATCAAAGAAAGGAATTAAGGGAGGGAAATTACAAGCTTCCTCAGCTTTGCGAGAAGCCAAATCAATGTCGCTCAGTCGCTTCCCGTGTTGTTGCAAAACATCCTCCACCACTGATGCCACAGATATTGCTAGAATCCCCTCCTCCATTGCCATTGCCCCAAAACAATTAAAAAATCAACAAAAATGGGGAATCTCCGTTGGATGATCAAAAACTATGTTCAATAAAAAAATATGTACTTATCTCTGCATTATATGTACGTATTTTATGGGGTTTTGGTGAGAGGATCTTAATTGGGGAAGAAACAAGAACGACAACAAAATGGAAGGGAAGTTATAGGAGGAAAACAATGATGATGAAACTGGGTTTGATCTTTTTCTTTTCTTTTTTGGGGGTCAATGAAATTTATTTTTGTGCTAAGTTAATTTTATTCCTTTTTATTTTCTTCTGTACGTAGACTCTCTCCTCTCCCCTCCGCGCGCCATCACCATGGCCAACTTCGCTTTTTGCTCCTCTCACACGCACACACACTCAGTTTAGGTGTAAGAAACTACCTGCCGAACCTTATTCCGAGCCGAAAGGTTCGGGTTACCAATGGTGCCTGTATTTCTTTTTTTCTTGATTTTTTTTCCAAGTGATTTAGAAGCAACTTTTACCTCATGAAGATGAAGATTAACTTTATAGCTTACCAAATTACTCCTGTAGAAGTATTAATTCTTTTAATATAAAAGTATCATTATAATGAAATTATATGTACTACTATATGAAACCGCCTTAATTTCTTTTAGTTAGTTCTCACGTTCTCCTTTCTTGCCCCAAGACTTTTTTGAATGTATTTTGTAGTTTTATAAACTCAATTAAAGTTTATCATATAAAGTATTTAAAGTTATTTATTTATTTAAGTAGTACTAATTGGAAATGAATATTTATATGTCTTTGGCATCGTTTGGAACTCAAAAATCAAAGTAATAGAAATACTGGTCAAACATAAAGTGTTTCTTCTCATACTGAAGAAATTAAGTACTTTCAAAATAATTTGACCAAATGCAATACTCTCCTAAAGTTTTTCTTCTAATACTTCGTTTGGAAAAAAATCATTTCAAAATATGCAGATTTTAAAAGTATAGCCCCTTTGATTGTAAAAGTTCATTTCAAACCAAGAAAATCATAAGCTTCTTCGCTTTAGCTTAAGACTTGAGGTTGTTTGATCCTTTTTTTTTTTTTTTTTTAAAAGCACTTTTAACAATAACTTAAAATTTTGCAGTTTTTTCCTTATATTTTCCAGAACAAAACGTATTGATCGTTATTGGTTTTATTGTTTGTTAAAAGGCTTTCAAATTCCATAAAAGTAATGAATCGTACCATGCTTACATATTTTTTCAAAGTACAATATTTCATTTAATTTTTAAATTTAACAAAACTCAGATAGTAAAATAAACTCGCATACAATGATAGGTGTGATAAATCTATATTGTCAGTTTTGCAGTAACACATGCGTTATTGATAACTATATCTAACTGTCACTAACTTAATAGTATCCTATCTTTGTGTTAATGAAAATCTTCTAATTTAATTGTATGATTAATGCATAAGGATACTTTACTTTTAACTCAAGCATCAATTTTATTGCCTTGAGTTCTTTTTTCGTTTTTTGTTGAATCTTATTCTTGGCGCTTCGGTGTTTAGTATGTCTATTACACCTTAACCTCTACCAGAATTCTTTTTTTAATTCATAAATATGAATATAAGTCGAAGAATTTTTATTCACATCGGTTTTCTTTTCAAAAGTTTATGCCCTCGTCGTTTTCTTTTTTCTGGTTATTATTGTTTTTAGCAAGTTTTGGTCCGCTGTTTTTATGGAGGGAGTGCTCAAGACATCAAGTGCAGTAAAATGAAATAAAGATTGAAAAAAAAAAATGAATAAATCAATAGGCAATTCTTTAATTAAATATATGTTGCTTTATCTAAAATAATTGTTGAAGATAATTAAAGAAAGTTGGCAACAGAATTAAAAATAGCATGAAAAGTGAATGCCTTTACTTATGTTTAAAGACATAACGTGCTCGTATAATTAGTACAAGACTCCATTGCTTTTAGCCATTTTTCTTTAGGCGTATCTAATTATTTGTGATTTTAATACTAAAGATGCGTTTAATCCTGCCATGGGCATGGATAACATTGAAATCTTTTATTAGATCATTGCATTATTGTCTCATCAACACAGTTCCATCATGATCTATCTCCAAAATATAACAATATATATTCTTGCTTCTCTTTAAAGGTGCAAGGTATATTCAAAAGGAGAGATACAAATGATTTAGCCAAAGAAAGCAAATGTCATATAGTTTGACTTGATCAGTATTTAGGAATCTGGTCACTTTCAAGTGTAGAAACAGTTGTTACTGATGATCAACAGCCAAAGCTTCACCACACTGTCTATATCATCAACCAAGCCCTAATTGGAATAATTCTCCTCTCTTCCCCCCTCTCCTCAATTAGTCATATTCTTGATTGACAAGAGAAGAAAAGGGAAGTAGGTTCCCTTTAATAAAGATTGAAATTTGAATGCGGTAAATTATATTGTTGGTGGCTGGCATTTAAACTTTGGTGGTATGTGCAAATAAAGTTCCACGTTGAGAGCTAAATATTAAAGTATAGTTGTAGTGGCCGAATGTGACTTGGGCATGTTCCACTGTCTATATATTTAACTGGTGGATTAATTAGCATCTACAGCATGAAAGTTGTATAGTTTGTAAGAACATTAGCACATACAATAAAGTCATGTACTACATTGTACGCTAACATATAAACTTTTGTCGTATTGGTTTGCAACGAAAATGATTGTTACTGTAAACCGAAGACGGTGTACCTTTTGTTATTAAAAGAAGTTTCCTTGCTATGGTCGATAGTGAGAAATATCTTAAAGGCAGTGGGGAGCAGAAACTTGGAAAGCTAGGGAGACGGGAGCATGTCACTGAAGAAGGGGTCCTTTGCACATCTGTACAGGAAAACCATATATAATATAAATATAGAAAGTGGCAATAAGGTCTGTTAGAAGAAAGAAAAAGGTGATGAGCATGGAGTGTACGTAGGGAACCCTCTGGTCCAAGAAAAGTTGCATCACACTTATCTTCATACCCCTCACTTCTCAGACATGACAGGAATTAAAGAGGCATTTTCACAGACATGGCATTTGAGGCACATGCTGCGCGTCTCACAACATGATCTTGTACTCTTTTCATATCATGCTTTCATCTTCAGGTGACCAAGGACCGCTGTTTTATGTAGTAATGCAGGAATGTGCACAACACTACTTGTTCCTATCTTATTTGAGATAATATATAGAGCGTACAAGCTAAGAATCTTACTTTTACTTAGATAGGCTACAAGTAAAGAAGAGATGTGCACTTTGAAATCCAAATTAATTTGTAGGATATATAACTCGGAATCGAATATCAAATGCATTTGCTGGTAATGGCATGTCCACAACTCCTACCTAATACAATTGAAATTGTGTCCTTGGTACAATATTATTGCAGAATGAAGTTAACCGTCATTTATACTAGAAGATCGGTCGGTTTATGGTTTCTTTAATGTACTACAAGAGATTTTTGTATGATCATTTTCTTTATTTGAGTTCTAATGGTCATATATATCATACCATTTCCTCCATTTGCACAAATAGCAGATACATTAGAATTGAATTTGGACCTTTCATGGGAGAATATTTTAAGACCTTTTTCTCTTCAAGAAATTAATTTTCCTTCAACTTTTATTAAACTGTTTATATTATTTAATTAATCAAAGCAAACAACTAAACACTTCTATCTCATAATACATTTACTCCAACGTGCATTAAGTTTAGTTTCTTCTACTGAGGTGTCAACAACATTCGGTAATTTTCATGGTCTCTTCTAAGCATGTAGCCATATATTCCTGGAAATAGTAAATTTAGTATTATCTCTCTGTGTCCTTATTAGTTTTTTACTAGGTTTGGTTTATGATAGAAATAGGTTTTAGTCATTCGTCCATACTCTAAACCTTTTTATTTCCATTATCACATGTTACAATTTTAAATTCTTGAAGGTATTTCTTCACTTTAAATTAGCTGTATTTTACTTTAAATATAAAAAGTTAAAAGTCCTTCAGGAAAAACATGCAAGCTTGTAGAGACTAGTAACAGAACTTTTGGAAGATTAATTGATACATAAAAAGTACAATTATGTGTCTTTATACGTATAATATGAACTATAGTAACATAATTGCTTGGCAATATTATTTGTCAGTGATATTTATTTCTCTTACAAAACGATTGCGTACATATAAAGTAAAGGTATATATATAGTCCCTTTGTTTTATTTTATAAAATTATATTTGATTGAGCATGGAGTTTAAAAAGAAAAATAAATTTTTTGACATCTACCAAAAGTATCATTCAAATATTTGTTTATATTTTTGTGGCTATAAAGAATATTCTCATTAAGGAGAAAATAAAAAGTCTAAATTAAGTTAAGAGTTTTCTGAAAAGTGTCTAGTATTTCTTAAGAAGAGATTAAAAAAGAGAAAGAGTATCATATGAGGGATGAAAGTACGAGTTAACAAGAGGGACTTCCTAAGGACCTTTTTTTCTCGTGGAGTCTCAGTCGTCAATTCATCATTGGTTGAAATGTCTAATCTGATTTTCTTTGAGGAGTAAAGTGAATGAAAAAGGAGTTACAGAGTCAATTTATTATTCCACAGTCCATCGCAACGGTCGATAATATTCAAAAGTAGGCTCGGAAGCCAAGCTGATAGCTTCGGATAGAAAAATTTGTGTCCACATGGGCGCATAAGAAAGAGCCGGGCCCACAGCACCTCCACGCCGGCTGCCGGCGTCGGACGAGTCAAGCAAAAAATGGGACCCCACAGTGGCCACGCCTCCGCCAAAGTCCCGCCAAATATAATAATTTAGATTTTAAAAAAAACAGAGCACCTAAAATAGACCTTATTCGTTTCCAAAAGCGGATGAATATTTAACTTTTTGGTGAAGAGAAATAAGAGGATCGAAATGAAGCAATGATTTATGATGGTGAGATTTCAAATTTCTTACAAGACAACTAAAGTTTTATGGTAAAAAAGAAAATTATACAATCAAATTATTTATAAATTCAGTGTAAAATTTTTTATACTGTCAGTTTAACTTCAAAGGACTTAAATATCTGTTAATTAAAACAGAGGAGTAAGATTCTGTTCTGAATATAATGAATTGGAAAAGAGCTGTAATTATTACCACTTATTCATATAAAGTGGAAAAAACACTTCATAAGCCTCACTTGGTTGTGTAAAGTCAAGATTGCGAGAACCTTAAGAATCTCTACATTGGCACCTTGATATAGTTTCATTATTGTTTTAATAGAAATTTATTACTTTTGTGTTCATCGTCTTCCTACTTAATAATGTGTAACCTCCAAATATTAAGCTCATAGTTCTTCTAAACATCGTTTTCTCCCCTGCTCTATTATCTCCTAAAACCATGAACACGATAAGTTATTATAATATATACTAAGTTACTTACTGCTAGACAATGTCAAATTTCTGACCACAAAATCCGTCGAAAATCTGAATATTTTTTATGAATTTTAAGTGATCGTAAAATATTTGCGATCAAATCGATCGAAAATTTTCAACCGTTTTGATTGCAAATGAGAAAAGTCGAGTTGAACGAATAAGATCAAAACTTTCAACCGTTTTAATAGGTAATTTTTGACCGGCTCAATGGGCAAATTTAAAAATAAAGTACTTTAATTCAGAATCAGGAACGAGTATATATAAATATTCACCTATCATCATGAGGCTATAACTCTAAACCGGTACAAATCTCCGAGGATATAATATAGATGTGCGCGTCTCAGAAAGTATCACTTTCAAATGACTTGCTTCATTATGTTAGGCGCCATTAAAAGGAATTAATAACTTCATCAACTATTTGGCGAGAAAAACATTAAAAAGCGATAAATTTACACCCAAACTATGAAGGACAAAGATTTGGGAACCAGCATATATAATTAGCTAGGTGAGCTACATGCCTAGGTTTAGGTTTATGAGAAGATTTAAAAATTTGTTCGCTTCCTTAAGATACTTTGCAACTTAAAGATTTATCACGAGGCTTTTCTTCGACTAAGGGAAGAGAAGGCACGTCGTGAGCGGCTCTAAAGGGAGATGTCGACCCTTCGGGCCGAACTAGACTTTGTGCGCAAGGAAAATACTGGTATACTCGATCAGATAGGGCAAAAACTTGACCGAATAAACCAATTCCGATCTGCGTTGAGTAAGGCCAAAGCAGAAATTAACGAATGGAGAGCCAAGACCGATCTGCTGACCTCGGAAAAAGAAACCCTCCAAGCTCAAGTGGTTTCTTTGGAAGAACAAGTTTCGGAGGCACAAGAGAAAATCGGGACTCTGGCTAAGAGTACCGGTACGCTTCAATCCCAGGTCGAGACGCTCACTTTGGATCGCGATATTTTGAACAACGAGCTGCAATCAGCAAAATCAGAGGTTGCTACATCCAAGGCTGAGGCCGATGAGTTAATAGCCTAATATAGGGCCGATGCCGAGGCTGCTCAGGAACAATCGAAGATTCTGGTCGAATATACCAAATGCCAAACCCGCCTTTCTGTACTCGAAGAGTTACAAACTCGAGGCTTCGATCTATTTACCGAGATCGATGATGCAAAAAAGATCGAAGCCAAGGCCAGAAAGCGGGCCATCCTAGAAGAAGAAGAAGAAGAAGAAGAAGAAGAAGAAGAAGAAGAAGAAGACTCCGAGAATTCCGAATAGAAACACCTTTTTTTTTTTTGACTTCCTCATTTCTGTAACATATTTTGTTCATATATATAAAGATCTCCCTTTTATTTCCCTTTCTTGTTTGATCTACTTTGATTCTTCGTACTTAGAATCGACGGTTTAACTTGTAGAATCTTCTGCTCTTTAGGCTTAGTTTAGACTTAGCCGATTTGAAGATATGCCTTAGCAGATTTTCCCTTTCTTTGGCCGATTTGATAAGGCCTAAGCTTCGAAAAGGGTCCAAGGTATGCCTCAATAGGTCTTACTTACTCTCGAGTTTTATTAGTTTGATTCGGCCTTAGCCCTTTAAGAAATCGGGGTTTGCCTTAATAAGTCTTACTCACTCTCGAGTTTTATTAATTTGATTCGGCCTTAGCCTTTTAAGAGATCGGGGTTTGCCTTAACAGGTCTTAGTCCCGTTCGAGCTTTGTTAACTCGATATGGCCTTGGCCTTTGAGAAATTAGAGTTTGCCTTAGTAGGTCTTAGTCCCCTTTGATTTTCGTACGAAGCTCTGAGCAATGTTAGTTTTCGATCGTGCAATAAGAATCGAGATGGCCCTTGGGCTTGGAGACAAGATATCGGTGCCAAAGAATTTTCATTAGCATTCAAGTGCTTGTATAATTTTCTTAGCAGGTAAACCAATCTACTTGGGCACGGTTCTTTTGACCGTTTGACCTTTACATCGATTCCTAATGATATCCTCCGAATTGAAATGGCTAAGCAATAAATTGTAGTAGATAAGCAGTCTTTTGATATTCAAGGTCGATCGAAGTTGTGCACCGAATATTGTTGCCTTCGATATGCGACCGATCTAAGTTAGCGCGACTCCTGGTTGCCTCATTAAAAACCTTGCCGTAAAACCCAATTTGGGACAAAATCGGTCGAAGGGAAAAAGAGTGCAACCCGTGCTTTCAATCCTAATGTCATGTGCTTCCCGGCTCAAGGTTACTTCATTTGTTACTTGCAGGTGTTAGTAACATAAAACAAGCAAACGAAGAATGAAAATTCATACCTTCAACAATAGTATCGTTTCAAGTGGCTTATGTTCCAATTGTTCGGCAGCTGTTTGCCATCCATTGTTCCAAGCTTGTAAGATCCCTTCCCGGTGATCTTTAAGATGCTGTAAGGCCCTTCCCAGTTCGGCCCTAATTTCCCTTTGTTCGGGTCTCGAGTATTGGGTGTGATTCTTCTAAGCACTAGGTCTCCGATGCTAAAATGTCGAAGATGGGCTCTCCGGTTGTAGTACCTTTCAATCTTTTGCTTTTGGGCAGCCATTCGAACAAGGGCAGCTTCCCTTCTTTCATCCAATAATTCCAAGTTGGTGTTCATAGCTTCGCTATTCGATTTTTTGGTTGCGTAGCGGAATCTGATACTCGGTTCGCCCACCTCGACTGGTATCAATGCTTCAGCACCGTACACCAGAGAGAAAGGAGTGGCCCCGGTGCTGGTTTTCTCGGTTGTGCGATATGCCCATAAAACTTCAGGCAATATTTCTTTCCATTTTCCCTTTGTGTCGGTTAACCTTTTCTTCAGGTTTCGAATTATGGTTTTGTTAGTCAATTCAACTTGGCCGTTGCCGCTGGGGTGATAGGGCGTCGATAAGATCCTCTTGATCTTGTTGTCTTCGAAAAACATTGTCACTTTGCTGCCGATAAACTGCTTGCCATTATCGCACACGATCTCCGATGGCATCCCAAATCGACATACGATGTGATCCCAGATGAAGTCGATCACTTCCTTTTCCCTAACTTTCTCGTATGCCTGTGCTTCAACCCATTTGGAGAAATAGTCAATCATAAAAAGAATGAACTGTGCCTTACCTGGTGTGTAGGGGAGAGGGCCAACGATGTCCATCCCCCATTTCATGAATGGCCATGGCGATAAGACCGAATGCAGCGTCTCCCCGGGCTGATGGATCATTGGTGTGTGTCTTTGGCACTCATTACACTTGCGAACGAACTCCTTTGCATCTTTCTCCATATCGATCCAAGCCAGCTCGAATTATTTTTTGGACCAAGGATTCGACGCCGGAATGATTCCCGCATGTGCCTTTGTGTATTTCCCTTAAGATATACTCGGTGTCACCCGGTCCCAGACATATTGCGAGGGGGCCACCGAATGTCCTCCTAAATAGGGTTCCATCATCAGATAGACAGAACTGGGCTGCCTTTGTGCGTAATGCTCTCGATTCTTTGGGATCCGAAGGGAGCTTACCCGAGCTAAGATACTCTATAAACTTGTTCCTCCAATCCCAGATCAAGCTTGTTGAATTGATTTTGGCATGGCCTTCCTCCACCATCGACCTCAAAAGCTGTACGACCTTCTCGAACTTGATCTCTTCATCTTCGACCGATGACCCAAGATTGGTGAGGGCGTCGGCCTCACTGTTTTGCTCTCGAGGTATGTGTTGCAAGGTCCATTCTTTGAACCTATGCAGTGTGACTTGAAGCTTGTCCAAATACCTCTGCATTCGCCCTTCCCTGACTTCGAAAGTCCTGTTCACCTAATTGACTACGAGGAGGGAATCGCACTTGGCTTCAATTATCTCCACTCCCAGGTTTTTGGCCAGTTCTAAACCAGCAATCATAGCTTCATACTCCGCTTCGTTGTTAGTTAATTTTACAGTCTTAATAGACTGTTGAATTGTATTCCCAGTCGGGGGCTTCAGCACAATACCAAGCCCCGATCCTTTTGCGCTCGAGGCGCCGTCTGTGAACAGAGTCCACACTCCCGAAGGAGTCCCCGATTCGATCATTAATTCTTTCTCGACCTCGGGGATTAGCGATGGCGCAAAATCAGCGACGAAATCCGCCAACACTTGAGATTTGATCGCAGTTCGGGGCCGATACTTGATATCGTACCCGCTTACTTCGATAGCCTATTTGGCCAACCGGCCGGATAGCTCGGGCTTGTGCATTATATTTCTCAGGGTGTAAGTAGTTATTACACATATGGGATGGCATTGGAGGTACCTCTTAAGTTCTTCTAATGCGCGCTGACACTCCGGAGTCCACGAGAAATCGTTCTTCTTTTTCATCAAGTTGAAAAATTGGTGACTCCTATCGGATGGTCTCAAGATGAATCGGCCCAAAGCGGCTATCAGGCCTGTGAGCTTTTGTACGGCTTTTTACACTGTCTACAATTGTAATATCTTCGATGGCTTTGATCTTCTCGGGGTTGATTTCTATTACTCGATTCGAGACCATGAAACCGAGGAATTTTCCCGAGCCCACTCCAAATGCACATTTCTTCGGGTTCAGCTTCATGTTGTACCGTCTCAGCACATCGAACGTCTCCTGCAAATGGCTCAAATGGTCCTCTGCTCGCAGGGACTTAACTAACATATCATCAATGTAAACTTCCATTATTTTTCCTAGTTGTTCTTCGAACATTTTGTTTACTAGGCGTTGATAAGTGGCCCCCGCATTCTTTAACCCGAAAGGCATTACGTCATAACAGTATGTACCATACTTAGTGATGAAGGATGTTTTTTCCTGATCATCCTGGTCCATTTGGATTTGGTTATAGCTAGAGTAAGCATCGAGAAAGCTAAGGATCTCGTGGCCAGCAGTGGCATCGATCATGCGATCGATATTGGGTAAAGTAAAAGAATCTTTAGGGCATGCCTTGTTTAAATCTTTATAATCTATGCACATTTTTAATTTATTTTCCTTTTTAGGAACTACAACTACGTTTGCTAACCATTTTGGGTATTTAACTTCCCGAATCGATCCTATATTTAAAAGCTTAGTTACCTCATCCTTGATGAACGCTTGTTTGACTTCGGATTGAGGCCTCCTCTTTTGCTTGACCGGCCGGAATTTTGGATCGATGCTCAGTTTGTGAGTCGTGATCTCCGGTGGTATCCCTGTTATGTCGAGATGGGACCAAGCGAAAGAATCTTCTTTAGCTAAAAGAAACTGAATACGTTTTGTCATGAGCTCGAAACTTAGGCCCGAGCCCAGGTATACCTTTCGATCCGACGAGTCTCCTCGGAGTGAAATTTGCTCGAGTTCCTCGACCGTTGATTTAGTTGCATCGGATTCGTCGGGATCGACGAATGATCGGGGGAACCCATAGTCGTCATCTTCGAGATGCTGCTGTTCACCTTAATTTGTTGAAGGCGATGCCTGTGATTGCTATTTGATTCTTTGGGAAGGAGCTGTTGGTTTCAGTACTGCTTCCTCTACTGCGAACATTTCTTTCGCGGCAGGCTGTTCTCCGTAAACTGTTACGATCCCATCAGTCGATGGGAATTTCAATACTTGATGCAATGTTGAGGGTACCGCTCACATATCGTGAATCCACGGTCTCCCGAGCAGGGCGTTGTACCTCATGTCTCCGTCAATCACACAAAAATTTGTTTCTCGAATGGTACCGATAGTGTTTATCGATAATGTTATTTCCCCTTTGGTCGTTTCGCACGACATGTTGAAACCATTGAGAATCCGAACTACAGGAATAATTCGGTCTGTCAGCCCGAGCTGATCAATAACCCACGATCGGATTATGTTGGCGGAACTACCAGGATCGACCAGTACACGCTTTACCTTCGTTTTATGCACAAGCATGGATATTACTAAAGCGTCATTGTGGGGTTGCATGATTCCTTCTGCATCCTCCTCGCTGAAATGCAAGATTCCCTCCATTGCATAATCCCGAGTGCGCTTTTCTCGGGTAATGGATATCTTAGTGTGTTTTAATACTGGACCTTAGGTCGTATCTACCCCGCTGATGATCATATTGATTGTGTGCTGAGGCTCCTCCTGGTTTACTGGCTTATTTCTGTTCCCATAATGGTTTTTGGCTCGGTCGCTCAAAAACTCTCGAAGGTGCCCATTTTCGAGCAACCGTGCCACCTCTTCTCTCAGCTGTCGACAGTCTTCTGTCCTGTGCCCATGTGTACCATGATACTTACATGTCAAACTGGGATCTCTCTTGGCTGGGTCCGATTGCAGCGGTCAAGGCCACTTAATATCCTTAATATGACCGATGGCCGACATGAGAGTAGCTGAATCGACGTTGAAGTTATATTCGGACAGTCGCGGTGCTTCTCGATGACCAGTGGTTCTCTCGAAGTTGTTTCTCGCCAAGTGTCCTTGGTTATTCCGATTATGATCGTTCCTCCTTTCTCGTCTTGGGGAACCCTGCCTTGCTGGAATGACTTTTCGGTCCCCAGGATATGGTCGATGCCTTTCTCTACTCGATCTCGATTCTCGATAAATATCCCTTTGAACCCTATCATGAGCTCTGATGGGGTAAGTGGATCCCGAGGGGGCTCTAAGTTGGTCATCCTCGACCCTGATCTTCGATTGTTATCGGTTGTGTAAATCCGCCCATGTGGCGGTTGGATATTCAATCAAGCTTTGATTAAGCTATTGCGAAGCCGTTGAACTTCGAGCATTGAGTCCTTGGGTGAAGGCCTGTACGGCCCAATCATCAGTGACCGGTGGTAGGTCCATCCGTTCCATCTGAAAATGAGATACAAATTTCCTGAGCATCTCGTTATCCCTTTGCCTAACTTTAAATAAGTCCGATTTCCGCGTCTCTACTTTGATGGCACCCGCATGAGCTTTTACGAACGTATCCGCAAGCATGGCAAAAGAATCGATGGAATTCGGGGGCAAATTGTGATACCAAGTCATTGCCACCTTTGACAAGGTCTCTCCGAATTTCTTCAAGAGAACGGACTCGATCTCATCGTCTTCGAGATCATTTCCCTTTATGGCGCACGTGTACGCTGTCACGTGCTCGTTTGGATCAGATGTCCCGCTGTATTTGGGAATTTCCGGCATGCGAAACTTCTTCGTATGGGTTTTGGGGGGGCACTTGACGGGAAAGATTTCTGCACGAATTTCTTTGAATCTAAACCTTTCAATATCAGGAGTGCTCCCGGGATTTGATCCACCCTCGAATTATATGTCTCCACCTTTTTGTCGTTGGCCTCGATCTTCTTCTCGCCAGACTCGACTCGTCTGGTTAGTTCCTCGAGCATCTTTATAATCCTGGAATTCGCCCCCGATCCGCCTTCGCTCGGTTCCTCTGCAATTGGTTCATTTTCGGGAATGTTTCTCCAAGAAGGGCCTGTCACAACCTTATTTGAAATTTGGCTCTGATTTTGTAATTGGGCAATAGCCGCTTGCTAGGCTTGCAACATGTCGAAGATCATCCTGAGGTTAATCCCATCTCCTTCTTTGTTTTGAGTTGTCGAACAGTATTCTCTACGAACACTGTTTGACGGGCCAGTAATCCGATCCATATCGACCGCCATTTGTGAGTTAGCATCGATTGGAACTTCATCACCGGGCGCTATGTTGTTGTTTTCGCCCTGGTGGTCAAATTCGCCATCGGCGTACTGGGGCACAGATTGTGAATGCGACATGGTTGTTGGAACCTGAAATCAAAAAATTCTACAAAGAACAAGTGTAAAATAATTTGTGTGACTGTAAGCTGTATCAAACATTCACTATTATCCTTAGCCCCACAGTGGGCGCCAAACTATTTACCCTTGGTACGGTAATAATTAAATTTGTACGTGGTTTTAAGGATACGTGATTTAATTTGATACAAACAAAGAATGAGTGAAAATTGAAACTAAATTCAGTAAATAAGAAAGAAACCAAACCACCGATATTGAGTGGCTTTACTGTGGCAGAACCCTCCAAGATAAAATATGAAGCAGATAGAATGAGAAGCTCCACAAGAATAAACTGTAGCTTTTCGTATATTGTTCGTTCGTTGTATGATGCCCTTTGTACAATTGTGTTCCTCCTTTTTATAAGGATGGGAATGAGTTTTATACAAGGTAAAATCCTATCTACAAGGTAAAACATCCCTAGAATTAATGGCTTCAACGATTTTACTGATCTTTGTCGTGATTCCCGCCGAGATATTCACGTATCACGGGATTTCTGGTCCTTCAGTTACGCAAATCTAATGATTTTACCCTAGGATGTTTTACCCTGACCGGCCTCAACGATCTCATCTCGAGCACCTTGGCTTCGAGCTCCGTTCCGATGGAATCCGGTCTTAGCTTCCACCTCTCGATGTCTCGATCCCGGCCTATCGAGTAGTGACTCCAATCGATGCCGGTCGCATGAATTCGAAACCGATATTCCCTATGCAAGTGATCGAATTCGACCCCGTACAATTGCATAAAGCAAAAAATATTGACACTCAGTGTAATAAGTAACCGAGCACATCCTTAAGAATAGAGAAGTTGGGTGCTAGAAGTATGATTGGCAAAATGAAAAGACTACAAGTTTAGGGAGTAGAACATGAAAAAACATGCCTTTCTCACATGAAATTAGTAATTAGTACCAAAAATATGACACTTTGCCATTATCCGTGGTACATGCAGGTTGTCTCGTTTCCAAATTTGGCAACTCATACGGCCGACAGGTGAAGAGTTCCTCTAACCTCATAAGTGAGCCCTATCTAAATTAATCTGCAATACTGGCACTTGGCACTTGGCAGTGTCAACGTCCCCAAGTCCCAACTGTTCCCTGCCCCAGTTTAGATTTTGAGGGGGAAGGAAGTAGGAATGGCATGTTTGTTTTGGTACCTGAATTCAGAAGCAAACTTCAGGCTCGATTCAAAAATAGTATTGTACACTAGTTATTTTAAATAAATACATTAAGCTAAGGGATATAGACGACAAAAATTGGGACTATCAGTAGGCCACTTATAAAACAATCTTTATGGAACTGTAACTTTAGTATGTGTCACACAAGTGGCTTCACGAGCTTGTTTCCTCGACCCTCTGCCAACTCAATCCCAATATTGTGGCTTCAATTTTCTCTTAAATTTCTAACTATATATGTAACCCCAGGAATCCAGGGTTTAGTACTTTTTAATTAAACATATATTGTAGTACTGGTTTTCCTGATCCTTCAAAGGTGGTCCCAGGTTGCATAAAGTCAGAGAATGAACCACTCACAAGTCACAACATTAGAAGAAGTGGGGCATATTGCCACATCTTTCAACTTAGTTTATATAGTACTATAGGGGATTAAAAAACTAAAACCAATGCTTCCCCACTAAAATCATGGCAAGAACTCTTCCCATTATAATATTTTATTACAATGACTGACCCTCCAAATTT
Organism: Nicotiana obtusifolia; assembly: GCA_002018475.1. Taxonomy (NCBI): domain Eukaryota; kingdom Viridiplantae; phylum Streptophyta; class Magnoliopsida; order Solanales; family Solanaceae; genus Nicotiana; species Nicotiana obtusifolia. The sequence goes on along the minus strand of MCJB01011155.1, from coordinate 35,509 downwards.
CATAGCTTCTAACTCCTTTCTTTCCTACGCGATTCAATTTCTTTTCCTTTGTTTTATTTGGTGGGGAGGGAAGGGAAGAGCAAGTCTGAATATCTAATTGGGGCTATTGATTTCTTGTATTAGAATTAGGTCTATGAAGCTAGTAGTTGGTAAGACGATTCGGTCCTGCCTTTGAAATGTAACACTAGAGCTGTATATAAAGGACGTTCAATAGTGAATTCTCAAATTAATATTTATTTTATGTATCTATACATAAACGAAACTTCTACTACATTAATAGAAGTGGATCAAAATTACTTAAAATTTATATGTTTGAATCCTAGTTATGGCACTCTAAAATTTTGCACGACTAATTTGAAGGGACTAAACCATAAATGCTAGAGCCTTGCTCTATCAGTTATGGCACTTACACCGTGCCCTCTAACTATATATTGGCTCTCTCTCCTTTTCAGAATCGCCGAATTAAAGGAAAGGGAAAATAATGATGATCTTTGCTAAGCAAGGTTTTCATTTTACATTTTATAAGACTAGCTTTATTGTAAAAAAAGTTACTAATTGAAGAAAAATTATAAGGCAAAAGAATTTTACTCGGCCGGCAAAGTGAAAATTTTTAGTCATTTATTATTTATATTACAAATGTATAATTCAGATGGTCTCAGCCGATCGAAACAAATGCTTAAAACTATCATGGAAAGCATGAGGTCATTAAATTAGTCATATAATCCAAATATATTTGGTATAGATCTATTTTTACACTATGGTGATTAAGCTTACACGCATTTTAATTAATAATCTAGTACCTATCTTATCTATATATGGTCTCTGCGTGCTATGTCATCTTGGAATGTCCTCATATTGGTAATTAATCAATATAATAATTTACATCTTAACATCTATTTCATTCAAGCCTCGATAAATATGTTTCTAAAACCAAACGTTTTTACGCAAATATTCAGCCAGTTGAGAACTTATCATATAATGAAGAAAACAACATCAAATTATATGGTTTTCCTAATCAACCAAAGCCAGAAAACATTAATGCATTTATATTAACCTGATGCTATAAACTTTCTAATCTTGATTAATTTCTAATCCTGAAGCAAATTAATACAGCTCCAAAATCTTGTCTTCTTTATTTTTGTTGCCCTTAGCAAATGACTTGTCAAATAATAATGTATCCTTCCCTTTTCAATGATACACTAAGTGTCGCAAACTCAGAGAGAATGGATGACAATAATCTAGCAAATAGACTAAGTCCCAATGCTCCTCAATGGGGCTGTTTTCCTTTAAAGGGACAAAGGTCCCAATTTATATCAAGGATAATGAACATCTTTATTCCCAATCCTTCATCAACTGCAGCTTTCCCTCGTCATAATTAATTTATTTAAGTCTTAACATGGTCCACTTTGTTATCTAACCAACTTTTAAAAGTTAAGACGAAAATTGGTCCCAAACTTTTGGCTAATTCAATGCAGCTTATGGCTGTCATGAATACTATTCACTTAACACAGACAACTCAACATATATATATAACATCTCAAAAAGCCTTGTGTGGCGGAAAAAAGAATGGCTCTTGTAAATTGGAGAAAAGTTAGTATCCAAATTTAGAAATCGAAACATGCACTAACATGATCTTCTGATATTAGTTTACTAAGCTATTTAATTGGACTTAAAGTTTCCTTTAGAATAGTTGCTTAATTAATATAATGCTTCATAGATTGAGAAGAATCTCTTGGTTTTTGCTTGAGATTGGACTTGGCCTCAAATTATCTTGGCCTCTTGTCGAGAACTCAGTTACAGATGTGGAAAAAGAAAAAGGACACGACACACGTAGAGCTTTTAGCCTGTTTGGTGTGTTTGGTATGTCAATAAATGATTTTCGTGGAATATAATTTTTGAAGAAACATGTTACCATGACAAATTATTTTTAGTGTTTGATCTGGCATAAAGAGAGAAGAGTGAAAACATATGGTACTCGTAATTGGAGAAATTAAATTTTCGTGGGGGATTGTTATACAAATAACCGGCCAGATTTAATGTTTATTTTTTCTAGCCAGTATATATATATTAATTATAAATTAATTATACATAGTTATACATATATTATACATAAACTATACATATATTATATATACATCGGCTATTATTACATTAAGAGATTATGTAAGCGACTATTTGGTGCATTTGTGTGAAATCAAGTTGTGATTAAACCTTTTGGGCCTCGTCCTATTATCAAAAAGGCCCAATTGTCAATTCTTCAGCAAGAAATTATGTTGGACGGACCTTTTCAGGACCACCGCTTAAATTTTGAACCCGTTAAGAAAAATCTTGGGAAAATATCTTCCAGCCAGAATATTGGAAAGTGCTCTTGGTGATCGCTAGAATTTTTCTTAAGAGATAGTAATGGTAATTGTCAGGATTTTCAACTACAATGCTGAAAAATTCTAACAATCCGTCAGTTTTTGTGCAAAGTCTAGTGATCACCGTATGAAAATTTTTGGTTATTTTTAAGAGCGTTTCCCAAAATTATGATGGACGACTTTTTTCTTAAAACTTTTCTTAATCGGTCAAAAATTTAAATGACGGCACCAAATGATCAAGCAACATGCATACTCCAGCCCTTTCAATTACACTTCAACCATTCTATTGCTACATGCATACTCCAGCCCTTTCAACATGTTCAAGCAATCATAGATTATGCCTCCCATTAGTGGTGGCAAAATGGAGAAAAGAAAATAGGTATTCATCCATATTATTCATTAAAATATGAGTTGGATGATAAACTTTTTAAAAACGGGTTAAATATGGATAAGAACCATATTATCCACTTAAAAAATGAATAACTAATGGGTTTAACTTTTATATTTGTAAAGCCTAAAATTGTGAGTTCCTCAAATTTGAGAGACTAGGAATTCTCCCAAAAGCGGTCATATTCAAAAAGCCATGGATAATATGAATATCCATATTATCCGCCGGTTAACCCTTTTTTATCCGTATTAAATATGGGCCGAGTTGGATAATTTACCCGTTATCCAACCTACCCGTTTATCGCCCCTACCTGCCACCAGTGGCATAAGAGACTGAAAATATTCAAATATTGTCACACGTGACATTTGAATTAGTATTTTTCTTCCGTTGAATAGATTCAAAATTTATATACGTACAAAAAAATGTATTATTACCTGTTTACGCAGTATAACTTTGGCAAAGGTTGAAACTCTTTTTAAGTTTTTCCACAGCGATCTTATTCTTGTCAAATTATCACATTGTTCCTTCTTTTAGCTTACTGGCTGCGTAACACCCTGTAAGCCCAATTCCAATAAAACATTACAAAGCCTTGTAGGGTCCAAGCCCGAAATCCAACTTGGCGAGCCCAAAGTCAAAACTGCTTGAGCTGCTCTTTTAAACTACAAAGGGTAAACACGGAATCTCAGACATAGCATAACAGCCAAGCTGCGTCTTATAAAAGTACCCAGGGGCAACAACCCCTCTAAACCTCCTAATAATAGATGCTTCCATTTGTAAATTGCAACAATTTCACTGTTTTAAAAAAGCACATCCATTTATAGAACTAGTTACGGGTTGCCTGTGCTATGCACGGGCTCAACATGTCAGGATTTGAGGTAATCAAAAATCAACTGGAAACATTAACCAAAAAGTTTTATATGAAAGGTTCAAACTTTCCTGACGAGCAAAATAAGACGTAAGAACACTATATGTGTTTCAGCACCAATTCAGTTCAACAAAATGGATCTTCCCAACATAGTTTGGATCTTAAGTACAAAGTCATGAACTATGCCAGGTTGGTATGCACCTTAAAAATATAAGAAATATTTGTGTCTTCAATTATTTCCTTTAGTACAAGCAACAGTGCAAGCTTAGTAGTCCTGACTCCTCTGCCTCCTCATTTCAGTCTTCTGTTTCCTCAAAAAGCAGCGAATAAAAGCTCTACATCACCTTCAAGAAGCAAGTAAACACCAATAAGCTTTGTGATTCTTCATCCAATATTAGTGAAAAGAGGTTCTGTGAAGACCTTCACCTGGGATCAAGTTTATCAAAGAACCATGAGATTGGAAAGTAAAAGCGGGGTGAAATTTGTTAGCTCGACAGTAAAATTACACAATGATTTAAAGGTTACAACATGTATATTGCTGCTTTTTGCATCTAGAAGTAATTTGAGATTAGAAAATAAGGAAAAAACATAATAGAGATGAACCCTATTGATAACTTGTTTCTTATTTGTGTGCTTATGGCTCATACATGCAAGATCCGGTCCATTGACAATCATATCTCGTAGCCCTTTCATATATAGTTAGTTGTTCAAAGACGTGCATCGTATGATAAAAGAACACCTAGCAAGCTGATAACGAAATCCTAAAATCTTTAATGGTCGTATTTATTTTACTTGTTCACCGAAGGTCATATAACAAAACTATCTTCTAATCAGTGTATTTTGGTCTATACAACCTGTAGCAGCAAATTGAGTGAGGCATATTTGGTTAAACGCCATAATCTGTGTTAAGTGAACATTAAGCTCATGTAACAGGCTCTCCACACCAGCTTTTTCACAGAGATCTAGTAAATCCAAATCTGCAGAACAAAATAAGGTTTTAGAGTTACCAATTATCCGCACATGGAACACAAACTTTAATTCTCATATTACCTTATGTATGGAGAGCACAAGACGGAACTTGGACCATCACAATGAAGAAAAATTGGGCCGGAGCATCTTCCTCAAAAGGCTTTGAGAGTTTTCTAACACAGATCCTCACCTAAGTGAAATACATGAAACTCAAAAATCAATACAAATACTCCAAAAACCTTAAGAAAAGATTATTTGTGATTCTTTTTTTAATGAAATAGAAATAAATACAGATTCATATCTCTAACAGCGCAAAGCATCTTGATTCTTCTTTACACTTTTTATCTTTCTAACCAGTGGGATCAATGTTAGAACCTCCAAAACTCGCTGCCTGTGGAGAAAACTGTAAACAAAAAAGTTGAGATTTTAAGTTGCAAATGAAGCATGCAACAAAACTTTTGTTCTCATAGATGAAGTACGCAGTACTCATCTTTCACATTATGTACATAAACAAAGATATATTCTCAACATAAAAAATTTCTCTTCAGACTCCTCTGTTTATATTCTTCCCTGAGCATTAGAACGATTAACCGAATACGCTAATACCTTAAGAATAAAAGAAAATCATATTGCGCCATTGCCAGCGATGCAGGATCCCAAGAGTATGGAACAGCGCGCTTGATTTCATCCCGCAGAAGTAAATCTAGCTTTACTAATACTGTATAGAATGGGATAACATGTCCAATCATGGCAAGGGATTTAGTAGCTGTTGCATCATGTTGCCATGAACCAGTGAAGTTAAACATGGCATTAGAACGCCCAAGTGGAACATCTTCATTGCATTGAAGTATTTTGCCATCTGGAAATTAAGCATGAGGGATTTCACATACATAAATAATGAGATAGCTGTAAACCATCAACCTTTCACGCAAGTTCTTTCCTTTTTTTTTTTTGTGTAAAGGGGAATAGACAATGAGACAGATAGCTACTCTATTATATACTGGTCTGCAACCACACACCTAGAAATGTTCCAACAATCATCAATCTTCTTGAAGCCTCGTATCCCACCAAGAAATCTCCAATAGGTATATATGTCTCCACCTTGTCGAGCTCACTGGATGTTCATCTGCTACGCTTATCGTCCATAATACGCGAAAATCTGGCAGACCAGCACTTAACAGAACTCAAGCTCAATCGGATCACATCATCAATGCATTCGAGAACTTTGAACAGCACGTTGGGTGCGTCTCCGTGCAATCCCTCACTGCCATCTCCCCTTACTCCACTATGCACGAAGACATCTACACTGTGGCAGAGGACAAGTGAGTGGCGCTCCTAATTGTCCCATTTCACAAGCAACAAACAGTGGATGGCGGAACGGAAGTTACAAATCCAGCTTTTCGAACTATAAACCAGATTGTATTAGCAAATGCACCTAGTTCTGTTGGTATTCTTGTTGACAGAGGACTAAGTGGATCCACAAGGCTGGCTGCAAAACAGGTATCTCACCATGTCGGTGTCCTGTTCTTTGGTGGACCAGATGATCGTGAAGCATTGTCATATGGATTAAGAATGAGGGAACATCCCCGGATCAATCTCACTGTCATGCGGTTTCTCCCTGGAGAAGCTGCAATTGAAGCAACTTGATCTGATTCAAGAAAGAGTAGTATGAATGATCCAGGAATACTAAGAGTCGTAACAGACGATGACAGAGAAAAAAAAGCTAGACGAGGACTATGTTAGCGAATTCGGGGCAAGAACAGCTATTGATGATTCAGTTGTTTACATTGAATGAGTAGTGAATCATGGAGAAGAGACAATAGCAGCAATAAGGACGACAGATAACTCGCATGACCTGTTCATAGTTGGTAGGGGACAAGGCACCATATCGCCGTTGACAGCAGGACTTACTGACTGGAGTGACTGCCCAGAGCTAGGTGCAACAGGAGATCTATTGGCATCCTCAGATTCTGCATCAGCTGTTTCAGTGTTGGTGGTGCAACAGTATGTAGGAATAGGGGCAGAGGATCAGCTTCTCACACCAGACAGTCCTACACAGCAACTACATGAGCACTTTAACTTCAGCCATATGAATCCTCGCACACAAATCAGAGGACAGCAGCCTCAATTCCATACACAACCCTGATAACATTTGTAGGATTTTTTTGTTTTTGTTCTATCAATTTTTTTTCAAATAGTGACATTCTTTCTTACTTTTTTCTTCATCTTTTTGAAATTTTGAAAGGCCACTTGGAATGTGGAAGGTAGTATTGGATCCTGCCTATCCATTATGTATAAATCTTAATTATAAAGGTTCAGGAAACTAATTGAATTACTCTTTCTCTGCGAAGGACTTACCAATTGTTCTCAATTTTCATTCTTTGTGACATAAAGCTTGGTCTTTTACATAGCACTTGGTCTGTTGTGATTTGGCCAAGCTGCTGCAGTCCACGTTCTTTCTTCAGACTTGAGTTGAATATGTTTTGTGAAGCTCACATAAGTTGTACCTCACCCTGGTACATTTAGAAAATGGAGTACAACATTATGAGCCTGATATAACAGTCATATTAACTTAGAAACTAAAACAAAATAGGAACAAACTTAGAAAATAGTGAAGAGAATCGAGAAATGTTGGATGACCAGTCGTTTGCACATATTATACAGAAGGAATTTGCTAGTTCATCTGTGCAAATTCCTTGGCTTTTTCATCTGTGCAGTTCCCATCGCATAACAGTAGTTGAAGAGCACTTATAGAATACAATCAACCTGATTTTACTTTCTTGATGGCATAAAGAGCAACACCATAACCACCAACATCAGCTTTAATAATAACCAAATTACAAACAAAATCATTTGAAGAAGCACCAATAGGCAGAACGAAAAACTTTAATGTGTCATAATTGAGTTACTAAGAAATGGAAAAAAAAGGCCATGGGAACATGTAACTACAAACAAAATTATATTATCAAGTTACTTTTAGCCTTTTACAATCTCATCTAACTACTCTACAAATCAAAACATTCACTAACATTATAGTAACACACAGTTAATTAACATGATCAATGAAAAGAGGAAAAACATCACTAAGTGAGCTCTCTACTTAATTTTTGTTTTTCTATGTAAGCGTTTACCTCCTTTATTCCTTCATTTGCATGTCATCAAGATGCCGTTTATGAATCCCATATGCTTAAGAAGCTTACTCCCAGGAAAAAATTGAGTGAACGTCTGAATATATAAATTCGAATAAGGGTTGCCCTGTCAAAAGAGAGAAGTACAAAAATTCAGTTGAATTAGGCATATTATCAAACACACTCCACGCATCAGTTTTCATATATAAGATAGAGTAGAGGCTAGTAAGGTATTTCCATCGAAGAACAAGGATTACCTCAAGTAAAATGACTTTTCATCCTTTTGGGGAAAAAATCAGGGCTTGAAGTATCACATAAACATCAGAATTTGACATATACCGATGGTCAGCAAAAGAATTTTGGTACTTCTGATTTTCTATAAAACGGATTAATTTTGCGGTAATTAGTTTGTAGCCAAAGAGAATAACAGAACGTCATCAGAGGATTTTGGTCAGTAAACCATTAGAGAATTAATCAAAAAAAAAATCAAATAAGAGTTATCCAAAATCACTCATTGGAGTATCTATTTCTAGACATGCATATGAATATCAGATAAAAATACTGATACACATATTGTAAGAATCTGGAAAAAATGAACCCACAAACAAGTGCACTAAAAAAAGATTAATTGGAGAAAAAAATTACCATAAGTGAGATCTCGGATGAGAGACAAAATAGAAGAAAGGGACAACTTTGCAAGAGTTCCATAAATACTTCCAGTGATAGAACTTGAGAATACGAGAGAAGAAGGTGAGTGAGAGAGAGATCATTGAAACGGGAACTAAAAGAAAGACTTCTAGTGGGACACGTGTTTCTTTTTCACGGCTGAAAGACAGCTTAACTATTTAGCCATAAATAAGTTTATATTCACGAAAATGCCCTTCGTCGTTCAAGAGCACCTTCACTTATTATATAGTTACAAAAAACAAAAAGAAGAAAAAAGTAAATACAGATTCTTTGGTGACCTTCTTCTCATTTCTTCAACTTTAAATCCCACCGCTTGATTTTTTCTTTTATTTAAAAAAAAAATTGAAATTGCTTTTATATATACAGATAAAATACCCCCAAATATAAATCTTTTTTTTTTCTGGGTTTTGCCGATTTTGTCTCCTTTTCCTTTCTCAGGTACTTGCCATAGACTATCGTTTTCCTTTTTTTTTTTTCTCTGAATCATTTAATCAATCTCAATATGTTTCGCTTATTTGGTAATCTGTTGATTGCTGAGATTTTTTTTACTGTTCCATCTAAATTTTGGAAATTGGTATTATTGGGATTGGATTTTAATACTAATTAATTCATCCATATTTGGTGTCAATTGTGTTTTTGCTGGGAATTATGTTTATTTAGTTAGCTGAATTATTGGGGCTTAGTGCTAATATCTTGATCTAGGGTTCAGGTTTTGATTTTGGGGGTTTCATTTCTGTATTTAGTTAGATCAATTCTTCCTATTTCTGGTCTATTTCTGAGTAAAATTGAGTTTTTTAAGGTGTTCAATTGTTTAATTTTTGGTTGATTTGATGCCTTATTTGGATAAGCTTATATTAGAATGTTAAGATTTTGAGAATTCTGATACTAATTTTGGTAATTTTGTAACTGCAAATGGACAGATTTGTAATCTTTATTTGGCCATCCGTTGGGAGACCTTAAAGCAGTAAGGAATCAACATGAGCTTGTAATAGAGGCCTTACCTTACATAAGAAATTATGGGTTGTTTGTGTTTCAGCCGGATTCATTGTGTTCCCTAACTAAATTGTGGCTCTAGTGGTACATGAGATTATCATATAGTTTGATCTGATTCAAGTTTTGGGTTTGTACTTCTCTGGGTGTGAAAAAGGATGGCGAGGGGAGGCAAGGTTGGTCGCAAGACTAGTGGTAGGAAAAAGGCTGGATCCATGTATAGAGCTTCAGATGAGTCAGATGAGGATTATGCAGTTGATGAGGAAGAGGAGTTTGATGAGTCAGAAGATGGATATTCTTCTTTTGTCGGAGATGAGTCAGATGAGAGCTTAGGTGAATTTGAAGATGAGGAGGTCGAGGAATCGAAGATGAGGAAGGTTAAAAAGGTGGTTCGATCAAGAGCACCAAGGAGAAACAGAAAAGGCACTGTAAGGCCTAGAAAGAGAAAGAGAGTTTCATATAGAGAAGATGACGATGAGGATGATGATGGAGATGAATTCACACCAGATTGCTTGGATGGAGCGGAGGATCTTTCAGTAGCGAAAGGGACAAATAATTCTAGCAAGCTACGTTTGCCTAAGGCTTCTGTCAGAGATGATGATGATGATGATGGTGAAGAAGAAGATGAAGATGATGATGAGGAATTTAATCCAGATGGCTTGGATGAAGAAGAGGAGTTTCCAGCAGCCAAAGGGATGAAGAATTCAAGCAAGCCACGGTTGCATAAGGGCACTGCCAAAGATGATGACAAGGATGATGAAGAAGAAGATGAGGATGATGAGGAATTCACTCCAGATGACTTTGATGCTGATGAGGATTTTCCAGTAATGAACGGCATGAATAACTCGAGCAAGTCACGGTCACGTAAGGGCACTGCCAAAGATGATGATGAAGAGGATGAGGACGAGGATGATGAGGAATTCACTCCAGATGGCTTGGATGCAGATGAGGATTTTCCAGTAATGAACGGGATGAAGAATTTGAGCAAGTCACGGTTGCGTAAGGGCACTGCCAAAGATCATGATGAAGAGGATGAGGATGATGAGGAATTCACTCCAGATGGCTTGGACGAAGAAGAAGATGAAGAAGAGTTTCCAGTATTGAAAGGGATGGCGTATTCAAGCAAGCCACGGTTGCGTAATAGCACTGCCAAAGAACAGAAGAGAACTAGAAATCATAAAGAGTTGAAAAGGATCACAAGAAAGAAACCGCAGAACAGACGCCGATTGAAAAGGAAAGCCAGATCTGAAAATGATGAGGAGTTCATAGACGTCGATCCAATTGTGGAAGAAACTAATAAAAAGAATGCAGGTCATAGGAGAAAAAGAAAGAGACTAAGATTAGATTCGGATTCAGATTTTGTTGAGAGTTCTGGATCATCTGACCGTGACTTTACCATCTCTGAAGAAGAGAGGGAACAAGTCAGAGAGGCTAGTCGATTTTGCAGGGGCCTTGTTACAGCTTGGAGGGGATCAGCTTCCTTGAAAAATTTACCAAAAGAGGAAGCTCCGCCTCTACAAAGAAAACATCCAGGAAGAAAGGATAAAGAGAAGGTGGATTTGAAGACTGAAGCAGGAAAGCAGATTTGTGGAATATGTTTGTCTGAAGAAGGTAAGAGGACAGTTAGAGGGACATTGAATTGCTGTAGTCATTACTTTTGTTTTGCTTGCATCATGGAGTGGTCCAAAGTGGAATCCCGTTGTCCGCTGTGCAAGCAAAGGTTTGTGACGATTAGTAAGCCTGCAAGGTCAGACACTGGCTTTGAATTGAGGACTGTGGCTATTCAGGTTCCTGAGCGTGATCAGGTACAGTCCTTTTTTCCTATGGTAAACCTATATATTTGTTTTAGTTAAGATGTTAGGTTTGATGATTATGAAAATAAGATGTTAGGTTTGAAACTCAAAATACCAGAATTTCTAACTGCAGTCAAATGTTTAAAATTGTGTTTATAGGTCTATCAACCATCTGAAGAGGAGCTTAGGGGTTACATTGATCCATACGAAAATGTATTATGTACAGAGTGTCAGCAAGGTGGGGATGATGCTCTTATGCTACTATGTGATCTCTGTGATTCACCTGCACATACTTATTGTGTTGGTCTTGGACATGAAGTACCTGAAGGTAACTGGTATTGTGAAAGCTGTCGACCAACTGCACTTGCTTCTTCAAACCCACAGAATCTGAATCCTACGCCTGATATTAATAGAACAAGCAGCAATTTTTCTATTGGGTCACCCCCTATAGCCAATGTGAGGGAGACGTTTGACCTTAATGAAATGTACGTACCTGATACCCCATTAGCTGAAGAATCCGGTGATTTTCAATCTCCCCGAGATGGTCAAGTCGCTGGAGTTGGGGCATCGACGGTTTTTGACCGACGTAGAATACAGAGGCAAATAAATCAACTGCTTAATAACAGGAGGAGACAACTTGGTAATGTTAATGGGGCCTTGGTTGCTGTATCGGGGAATAGTCTCTTTGGCTCCCAAATTGCTCGAAGCAGGGAATTAGCAACTCAACCTGCTGTAGCACAAAGGGCAGCTCCTCATAATACATTTTTCCAGGGAAGACAACAAGAGAGTAATGCTCGTTTATCCTATAATCGGAATATTTTACCTGAAAGGTCAAGTAATTTGAGTGGGCAACTGAATCTGAATGGAGCCTCTACATCATCGCAGAGTTTTTTGGGTGATCTTTTAGAAAGTGAATTACAAGGTACTGATGCATGTATCAGCTTGGGTTTGGTTCATCAGCAACTCCATCCCTGCAGTAGCAGATCTTATGTGGGGCCTGATACTAGCCCATCTCCTTGTCCATTTAGAGAGGTGAGCTCCTTTAATTAAAAAAGGAACACGTACAATCGACGGTTAGAAGTTACTGAAAGCTAGTCCAGAGACTTCAGGTATAGTGGAATGATTAGATTAAATTGTACAGCGATGTGGATAAGCATAAATCAAGTCTTGTGGTCGGTCACACTCCAATCTTTCTATGCCAGTGAAACATGACTCATGCCTTTTAAACATTGATTTATGTGTCCAGGAACTGATCAGAGTCTAGCAAGGTTTCCACTGCTTTGTAAAATGTGCATTTTAGCTTGACTGCTTCCACTTCCCACCACCACTTTTACCAGCCCGCCACTAGAACCCAACCCTTAAGAGGCTAAGGTCCAAGGGCCCCTTTGGAATCACTGAATTTGCTTTACTTGTTTTTTTGGTACATGAATTTGCTTTACTTGTTAATGAATTTGAATCCAATTTTCGCGGACCAATACATCCTATCAATATTTTTTGCTAGCTAACTGAGTATCAAATAGTCCGTGAATGTTTATGACTTTGATAATTTTAAGCAAGAAGTTCATATTCTCTTTTACTCCTTCCTAGTATTATTTCTTTTCTTTTCCCCCCTGAAGTTATGGCTGTGATGTATTAGATTCTGAATGAATTACGTGCTTTGATACAGTCTACAGTACCTTCAAGGACATTGCCGAGCACTCTAAGAAGACCATTTTAGCTGCATATGTGGTGGGACGAAGTTCTCCTTGTGCAGTTCACCTTAATCTGTAATTATGTTGGAGACCGGCTGGCAATCACTCATAGGGGGCGGAGGACCAGTTATCCTCCTGCTTCTTTTTGTACTTAAGCTATAATGGTGGGGGGAATCATGAGTAGGAGACTTATGCTGTTGAAGCATTGGGATTTGATTCGCGTCGTTAGCCACCATTCTTTCTACCCATTGACCCTGCCAGAGAAATCCATTTTGTTAGGATAGCATTTCTCTTTTATACCTGTATACCCCGTTTTACTGACAAAGATGCCTTGATTGCTGTTGAAGATATGCCACCATTGTTCTGTTGAAGATATGCCACCATTGTTCATTGTTAATTATTAGCAAATTTGTTATCCGACAATGAGATGCCATTGAGATACTCAGCTGTTTGGATATGTTGGGATTTTACCAATGACCAAGATGCTTACTAATTGCTGTTTTCTGTAATATAACTGGTTCTTGTTGGATCCTTAAAAGTTTATTGTTCGCTTATAGATGGCATGGCAACGCTGGCTAGTGCTTTTCTTGATCAGGTTGTTATCCTGAATAGTATAGTCCAATAAAATTGCTACGTTAACTTCCATTAAAAGATATAGTAAAAAGCTAAAACCAAGTGCTTCCATCTAACGCTTTGGTCGAGAACATGTCTTTTCTTCTTCTCCTCCTCTTTTGATACCGTCACTGGAGATGAAGAGAAACTGACTAAGAAAACCTCTAATTTTGAACAGATGCACCTTGGAAAGACAACAAGAAAACAGGAACGTAAAAGTTGTACTTCCTATTTCCCTATTTATGTGTCACATTTTTTTTCTCTTAAAAAATGAATGTCATACTTTCTACGATTTAATTTTTATCTATAGTTTGTTTTAAACCACAAACTTAAAAAAAAAATCTCTTAAAACTCCGTATTGAATCAAACACCACCACATGTATAAAGAAAACAGGGTCTAATAAAATTGATAAGAGACTGACGTTAACTCCGCTCTTAACCATATGCAAATTTGAAATATTGGATATTTTTGCAAGTCTATGCTTGGAAAGTGGAAACTGTGGCTTTAGGATGAGAGCTCAATCTTTTAAGAGGTTTATCTAAAAGATTCGCACAATAACTAGGAAGTTTCATTTGCATCTACGTCCAGTTACTAGGATGTTCAATATCCTATATCTATGTTTTTGCTGTACTTTAGTTCCTTCCCAATTTTATCTATGTTCTTGCGGCACTTCATTTTCTTCCAGTTCTTCTAGAATACAAGCATTTACGACATTGATTTCAATAAATATAAATTGCAGTAAAGCACTAACTTGAACGTTTATTGTATTCTTATCGTCGCATGAACTGCAATAAAAGGAGATACATAACTCTGCTGCATATCAACTAAATTCTACAAGATAAATTACATGGATTACTACATCTTATTCCACGGTTGGATTACATCATACCACCGTGCGCACTAGGACAGACCACTAACCACACGGCTTTATCAGTAAACTGGTGAACCTGGGGGGCCGGCAGCCTTGTCAACCTTCATAAATTATCATCCAGAATGGTGGACAATAGCAATCCTTGAACAAACTCACTCCTCTTCGCCTTCTCTTCTTGATCTTTGATTGACAATGGGGGTTGAACTTTTCTGCAAAGTAAGTTGCAATACAATATAAGAGATGCGAGCTACCAAATCTAGATATATAAGATCCTAAATCAAAGGCACAACTGAGATGATATTCTCATGATAAAGAGATCTCAAGCTCCTGTTTCTTTCTCTCGGATTATAAAGCCCAAAAAAGAGCATCAAACATGATAACTTTTTCTTCAGCTTCTTTTTTAATTTTTTATATAGGATGAACTGAATAACTGATAACAAAGATATCGCCAAGGTAAACTATACTAGAACAGATAACACCTGTAATTCCCCTGTCTATTTGACCATAGAAGTGCCATCACAAATATCAAAGAAGGAAGGGTTCCTCCATTCTGGGTAAACATGATCTGGTCATAGCACAAGTAATTGATAGAAGGCAATACGTGCTAGTCCAGCAGATCCCAATTGACCCTCGATAGGAGGGTGTGGAGGTTGAAGATTAGGGTTGCAAATTAGTAAGTAGTCGAGCGTATTTCCTTTCCAACACAGTACTTCCTTCCCCAGATGTAGTACTAGTGTTATCCTCGCCTTTCCTATTTTTAGATCGATATTGTTATCTAATGTTTCCTTTGCTTCTTTTTATTTTTTCTGGTTGTTGTACTATTTTATTTTCCGTAGTTCTTTGTCATTGCTGTGATTTTGCTTTATTGAGCAGAGGGTCTTCCGGAAACAGCCTCTACCTTCACAAGGTAGGGGTAAGGACTGCGTACATACTATCCTCCCCAGACCCCGCTTGTGGGAATACACCGGGTATGTTGTTGTTGTTGTTGTTTGTTGCTTGCGTCAGTGGAAGCAACTCAAAAGCAGTAAACCAGATACTTCACCACAAGCAAGACAAACCCAGATCGCAAATTGCATCATCATTCCAGCATTTAGACAATAACAACGGCTCAATTGCAAACTAGTTGGTTGGCTATATGAATTCTCCGTCTCCCTTCCACTCCATTTGGACTTCATCGCATTTCTAAATAAGTTGTGTTTTGAAACAAAGTTGGGTTCTCTAACGACTAAAGTTTCTTATTTTCTACCGACATACAACTTTGTGATAAACAATCCAAAAGACTCCTTGAAAAAATCAGCCTAATGTAAATGTACCAGCAAGACTAAGCTCTAGTCCCAACTAGTTGGTGCTGCCTATATTTCACACACTTAAGCAACTGTTGTAACATATTCATTCATGAGTTAATAGTGACAACATAAAGAGACATGATTGATTGGAATGGTCATACTTTCTCTTTTCAATTGGAAATCCAGAATGCTCATAGTGTTAGGTCTGGATGCTAAGACCAAAACTCTATTTTTCACTGATTGAAGAATATGGCAGAAGGAAAGAAGCCAGACCAGTAGCAACTAAGAAAAGCTATTGATAGATTTTATCCTTCCTTCTCAAAAATTCTTTCTAAGAAAAAGCTATTTGCAGGTAACATGAACATGTTCTTTCAGAGACGGAGAGGCGGATCCAGGATTAAACTTACTGGCTTCAACCATTTACTCCCTAAGAAAGGAAAGGGACAAAAAGTGGGATTAATCCTGATTTCTTTGGATAGTTATTGTCATCACATAAAACTAGCGTTCACCTTCTATGAGTAAAATCCATTCCCTAGCGGATTGCCATATGCTGAGATAGTCCGATTAATCCAGATGATAAGGGAATGGAGTAATACTCTTAGCACCGAACTCATTGTACTATTGAAATTATGGGTTCAAAATTTTGTTTGTTGAAATTTTCACATATATATTTACGTTGCGTCGAAAATATTATGTTCAATTGACCCCATTGTTAAAAGCTCCATCCGCCTCTGTGTTCTTTCTTGCTGACCGCTTCAAAATATTTTCACATGACTATCCTATGCTTCACATGTCGGAGGTCTTCTCAAGGGAACTACATGTAAATATTCTGGTGGATTAAATCCAATCTACTTCTTCATGAATCGCATCAGAGAAAAAACATGAAACAATTCTGATCTCTTATGTTACCTGAACCTAGGGAATACCCAAGGAGGTGATGACTCTTGTCAAAGAATCTCTTATCTTGTATAGGATTAAGATTTCTCCATACCTTCTTTTCTAAATTATTTTTAGGGGGTGTTCGAATGTCAGAATATCCAAGAAGGTGGTGACTCTTGTCAAATACTATCTTTTATTTTGTATAGGATTTAAGTGTTCTCTATCCCTTTCTTTAAAAAAAAAAAAAAAAAAAAA
>MCJB01011144.1:107340-144951 GCA_002018475.1 Nicotiana obtusifolia | reverse complement strand
GAATAGTTCCGCACGCCAACCGGTTGATGATGTTCCAGTCTTTATCCTCTACTTCTTCTGGTTTCTCTTTTTCAATAGCAATATCAAGACCGTGCTGGAAAAGAGAGTCCAAGACCTCTCCTTGCCACATGCCGAAATGGCCAGTGCCATTAAATATCTCCACCGCCAATTTCAAACTGGACACCGGGAACCTCGACCATGATGACGAGGTGCTCGACACCCCAGATGGAATATTTGTGACAGCACCCTTCGTTTCTTGATCTTTATTTGCCATGACAGACTCAATATATAATATTCAATATTACAACAAATTTCAAACAACCCAAAGGTGAACCTTCAGTTCAGTTACCAAGATAAATCTTTTCTGATGTGGAAGATCAGACTATGCTGCAACCACAGAGCATACTTTGATAGTACCTTGGCTCTGATACCAATTGTTGGGAAAATCGGGTAATTTTCCCACTACGACAACACAACTAGTGAAATGAACTAGTTCAAAAACAAATGAACTAGACAGAACACTAATACAAATACCCGACAAATAATATTGAATATTATACTACAACAGAAAAGAAATAAAGCGGAATAATAAAAGAGACAAAGAAAGAACACACCCGAAAATTTGTTAACGGAGTTCGGCCAATTTAGCCTAGTCTCCGAGCACCGCTCAAACAGCCCGCTTTTTATTAATGTGGGAGAAGAGAGTTTGTTGGGATACTAACATTGAAGGAGGTGGAGTTAATTTATAATCTCCAAACCTCCTTCCCAAAACAAAACCCACCGATGTGGGATGAAAATAAGCCAAAAAAGTCAACATTTACCTCCAACCTTCCTTTGAAGGAGATGGAATAGGGTGACGAGAGACAAGGCAGCAGTGAGTGACGTTGCAAGCGCCTTCATTTTCATCAATACAATTAGCAATAGAATTTGTTGAATACTATTTATTGCAAGAAAATAGGCAAAAGTATA
This sequence comes from Nicotiana obtusifolia, assembly GCA_002018475.1. Classification (NCBI taxonomy): domain Eukaryota; kingdom Viridiplantae; phylum Streptophyta; class Magnoliopsida; order Solanales; family Solanaceae; genus Nicotiana; species Nicotiana obtusifolia. Next base: position 143,982 of record MCJB01011144.1, on the reverse strand, counting down.
CTAACCAATCCTTGCACTCCACTATTCAATCTGTAAACAAAGAACCAATCCAAGAGAGCATTTAGAGCAATAGCTCCAATACTAACCAGGAAAGGTCTCAGTCCATCTCCAAAGGCATAAAACACTGCGACTAGCAACTCTCTGAGGATCAAGAATGGTGAGCCAAGAAAATCTACACAAAGATGATTATTTCGAGAAATTATTCCCAAAAAGTTTCTTTCTTTTTCTTTATTAACAAGTAATTTAAACAAAGAAGTTATTGTAGTTTTCCAGCTCCCATCTGATGTCTAGACATAGATTCAGCCCTCACGAGTACATAGGTGCTCTTATTTCAAATCCCCTCCTCCAAAGTAAAATAGTAATTCAGATACCCTAGAATGAGTTGATCCAATACTTACAGAAAAGATAAAGAGAAGAAACTAAAGCACTTGCCGAAGAATCAAATGCATATCGCTCAAACATGACGTGGATGATTGGATTGGCCAAGCTACTCATGACTGAAAGGAATGGCAGGAGAATGACCTGTATAAAACAGGAAATTTGTAGCACAATCAGTTATCAATACATTTGATAAACCCACCTGTTGGTGAAAAATCTTATATTTCATTTGTATCTGCATTACACCATTTTGATATGGGCTCGAATAGAGTGGAGTGCAAATAGTGAACTCATATAGCTGAACCTGACCCAACCTAGTTCTGTATTAGGGGCTTTTGAAAGAGTCCAATGAAAATCAATTCACAAAAACAGTCCGTATGAAGTGACTCCAAAATCTTATTTGGACTGTAAAGGTCCTAGGCCAACTTTGAGGAATCTGCTAAATCAAACCTAAGATAACAACATACCAGCAGGTGGTCCAAGTAAAGAGGAATAATATTCCAAACTAACTGCAAAACAATATACAGTTAATCCACTTATTGTAAAAATTCTTCTACTCCAACAGGTTCAGAGATTGAGGAAAAAGACAATGAAATAGTTATTCGATGAGATTAGTTAGAAATACTTTTAAGAGAATACAACAAAATTTGGAAGTGTGAAAATATGGGACGGAAAGTGTTCCTTTGCAGCTTATTTGCATCAAGGTAGAATAAGTATTATTTAACACATGAAACTGAAAAATTGAAGCTCAGAAAGGGGCAATCATTTTGGGGTACTCCAAAAAGAATAAGTTAGTTAAATGAATGGCAGAACACCGCTCAAGGTAAAAAAGCTCTACGTTTTCCTTCACAGTCCTACCAAAGTTGCAAAAATATTGATCCATCACAAACATTCAAGATAACAATAACCTGCTTCTAAAATAAATGTCCTAACCATGCATAGCAAGACGGCTCTGTTTATCTTCTCTACTAGGGTTGGCCATGACTCAGTCTGCGAAAGACTCCGGAATTAGAGGACAAATACAACTGAAAGACTAACAAGAAAAGGTTACAAAATGTTCATCACAAATCGAAAGGGATATGAAAAATATGAGGAGCACCTTTATCAGTCCGGATAACATGGGTAAAATAGGCAGTATAACGACACTTGAAAGCAACCCCAAAGGTGCCATGACCAAAAGAAAAGCATCTGAAATTTTAAACATATCAATGATCAAATGAGAATTCTTTTGATAAGGTAAGGTAATCAATGATGAAAAAGAATTACGGCATCCGGTTTAAAAACACAATGAAGAACCTACAGAAAATGGGAAAAACAAAAAAGTATAGCAGAGCTCTGACACAGTAAAAAGGATGACAACCCAGTGTCCTGCAGGGAGGCTTTCAGAGAAATTGCCTGAATAACACTTTATATTTTGCATTATGCTACTCTGGCAGTATGTTCCACATTAAAGTTGTTTCCTATAAAACCCTTGTCTGACGGTCGCTCACAATAGAATGGAAGGACTACTTCATGGTCAATAGAAGATTCATGGATCTCACTAACTCCTGTCACTCTTCCACATAGATTCGCTGTTTCAGAAGTTTTTCGTTCATTGTGAAAGCTGTTCTTTCAGTTAAAAAGGAAGCCAATGATAGCACTTGGTATTTAATTAGATAGCACCATCCTTTCTGTGTGAAAAGCCATTGACGTACAACTTGCATCGATCATCCGTGCTGTCAAATACACTGTTCAAACATGTCATACTTGAAAAAAAACTAGCAAATTTTGTCTTATAGTCTCAAGGGTTCAACTAAAAGATGGTTATTTAACTTCTTTTTTTACTTTTATTTTTATTTGGTATAATGATGACATGAGATTGAGCTTAAATGGAGAAGTGAGGATTCATATAGCCGACCCAGTGTAGTTGTTGCTGATACTGGACCAAAACCCAATGTTTTTAATAAAAAGGTACAAAAGCAAAAAGAGTTAAGTTAGAGACACACTTTTGGATGACACATAACTATGAGGGACTGTTAGAGCTTCCACCTAGTTTGGATCATAAATTGCATCTATCTACTTTGTTCAAGAGGTGCTTGGGGTATGAAGAATCGAAGCTTCATAAGGATTACCAGCTTTTGCCACAGTCAAAGATGTAGAGCTAGACTTCCAATGATGACATAAACACTTGTAACCATGCATTATCAAGCATAAAGCAACGGACCTTCAATCATTAGAACTTTTTGCTTGCATTTTGTATTTTTTCTTTCCTTCCTTTTAACATTGCGGAGGCAATAATCTGACCCGCCATATGAAACCTTTTGATTTAGATTCTGCATTTTATACACTATCTGTCCTCAAAAACGAGGAATTATACGGCATTGTTTTCATGACAAAGAATTACAAAGGCCAGAAAGTTGTGCTTGATCAACATGGAAAAGGCCACAGAAAAAATTCACTTTCACTTACATGAAAGGCCTGCGGCAGCACCAGGAATATGAGATGCAAAACAGATGTCAGTAAATGATGCTATTTGTGCCAAGCCTGAATTGAATATTGCTGGTACTAGTACTGAGAAAAACTATGAAAAAACACAACGGAAAAGTGATCAAAAGCAATCAATTGAATGGAAAGGAAATACATGGAAAGAAGTAGAAGGTCAAAGAGGTCTACTTCACAAAGATCCCTGCTCCTGAATCCGTCGATCCATGAAGCTGAAATAACTTCATGCCATGCTCCCCTTAGCAATACCACCTGAAATCAAGCATAACGTATAACTCATGTCCAATTTAATTTAAGAAACAAGCACGTGTATAACGTGGAAAACAAAAAAGAAAACATACACCATATAATATAGGATTAGAGTCTTTTAACCTAAAATTATAACGTAAGTATGAAAGAGTCAGAAGTCAGCAACAGAGACCTGGATAATCCATTGAACAACTACACCAAGGGAAGCTCCACAGGACAGAAGAACACCACCTATTTAAAGAATTTTAAACTTCAATATCTTTTCCACATAATATCACTGAAGTTACTAAGCAGGCTACATTACCAGAAGAAAGGGCATCTGTTTTTCTGCTGAACGAGTAAAAGAGGCACTGCAACAAATAACAACTGTATTCATGTCGGAATCTACAAGAATCTACTACAACATACTGAAGAGTCAATTCCTAATGAAATAATACTTGGGCCACGGCAAGTCAGAATTTACACTGGCAATCAGGAGCAAGCTAGAGAAGGCGGGGCTAATCGCAGGAAAGACATTTTCTCCTTTTGCACTAGAGTAAAAAGAAATTGTTAGGTTCTCAAAGAACTATTAACAACTGGACATAAAAAAAGACATTCATTAATATGTTACCTCAGATAACCAAATCCAAGACCAACAGGGCCAGCAAAAACAATGCAAGAACTCATTATTTTCAACTACAAAATATGTGAAATCCAGTTAAAAAGAAAAGGTGTCAAAATCTAAAAGGAGTAAATACCTATTGTGGAAACGGAAACTAAAGGCAAATATGCTCCAATTGGAATGTTGATACAGAGTAAAGGAAAAGACGTACAGAAATGAGTTTACATTTTTTTACATGCATGAAAGGGATATATGTACTTTTAAGTTAGTAAGAGTGAGATAAGGCAGAAATAATTGGCTAACAAGCTTGGCCAGATACGTAATGGTAGAAGAAACTTGAGCTGAATTTTGCTGCAAAGTAAATTCATTACCTGTTGGATAGCTATTCGGCTTGTTATCTGGCCTTCTGTTGAGGTCCACAGACTGAGAATGGATCAATGAAGTGCAATCAGCAAGAGATACTCACAAGCATATAAATGCCTAACAATGACAGTAAAAGAATTTCTGGTTTAACAAATCTGGCAGAACAATTCAGTTTCGAACAAAGGCTAAATAAAGATGCTGTGACTTAGCATGAGCAGGGAAACGGACAAGTTGAATGTTGGAAAAAGGCACTAAACATTTTGGAGAATAGAAAGCCAACCTAGAGAGTAAAGCCTTAGTAAAAAACAAAAACCTGTGACAGGCAGTTCATCATGAGCTATCTGCCGCACTACTTTGAGATATCCATTTAAATAATCTCAAGATAGCAATCAGGACATGAATGCAAAATCAAAGTTTAGAAGACCAGATCGTTTACATCTTATTGCGAGTTAAATAACACAAAAAGAATTTGGATTTAAACCGCCTTACCCTGGTGCATATACATGAATTATAGACTTGGATAATATGAACACAAGGGCAGCCACCAGACCTCCTACCTGCATGAAATTCATTTCTATTGCTAAATGATAATTTTTTAGTTGTGATAGATGAGTAAGAAGAAGGATATATTAAAGCAGTGAGAATTTACATACCAGGATCATGACAGTATTTGCATGCTTAAATAGCTTTTCCTGACGATTCTGTGGAAGCTTACTGAAGATCATCATCGTGATAGGTAAGAAGTAGAAATGTGTTTTCAAGACTATCAACAAGGTGTAAAGGTGGAAACGGGTAATTATTTGGAATCTAGCTCAAAGTCTTTAAACTTGCATCTAAGATTTATGCACCAAGGACAACAAAAGAGTCACCATATAGCTGCCCCTTGTCTAGGATGTGCCAATAGTCATACTTAATTCAGGCAGATTTACTTATCAAGAGAGAAGGCAAGATATCACAGTCTACATCTGCATTGATGTCTCAAGATTAAGCATTCACCCACATAATCACTCATTAGCATGTTAGGCCAACATTAAACAGGCCTGTAGATGATGAAGCTAAGTGTTAGGGTGTGTGGAGGAGTAGAGCTTGGACGCATAGTTCTTTATCTAACTAAACCCTGTTGGTCTCCAAAGTCTAAAGCAGAAGCAGAACTTCAACGTAGACAGAAGGCTAATGACCAGTGAATTTACTATATGTTAATTAACTTTACATGTAGCTAGTTGCTCCAGGATAAGGAATCAGGGTTTATCACATTGGTTATACATAAAATTTCAAAGTATAGCAAGCTTCTTGCTGCTTTAGCTAAATATGGGAATCCAGGGATATGATGCCTTTAGCTCCTAGTAAACATAGAGTCTATAGAAGTGAGGGTGCAGAAAACTTTGAATTCAGCCTTAGAAAATCAAGAAAGTAGCAGATAAGAGATATCAACTAGCCTTAACGTAGCTGTCATTGTGATGTGAATAGGACCATTAACACCTGCATGAAATAAGAAGCCAGTGATCAAAAAGAACTTCTCTGTCATCTTCTACACATAAAGCATAGTATTAACTGTTAACAAGGCATCAACAGAATGTAATATCATGCACAGGTAACAGTCACGATGGCAAGAAACCTTGTAAAATCTGACATAAACAAAGAATGAATTATTCAACCAAAGATGAACAACTACAGCACAAGTTGGATTAAGGCTGTGCTGGATGTGACTAAATGTCAAAACTCCAAGTGAGAGACCTTCTTGGACCAAGAGAAATAATTGTTGCAACAGGAAAATGTGAAGAATTGGAAAGAGAAGGAAATAAAAAGAAGAAATTGTTTTTATTTTAACATAAGAGACTTGGTACATATAGATATCCGATGATAGACAACAATGCAGATTTAAGAGAGAGAAACTTCATACTTCTACATTTTATTCTATTCTTCTAAACTTTCAAAATTTTGAAAATGTTTATTTTAAAAAAACAGTTTTCCCCACGCGTCACCTCTCCAAAGTTTCATTTACTTTCCTTTTCGTAATGAGTTTTCTGCTTTCCTTAAAGGTATAGTCAGCAACTGGTAACTACACATTGCTAACAGAAAAAGATTACTGCTACTTGTATCTAAGTTATAAAGAATAAATCAAGAATAATCATGCATACACAAAAAAATAAAAAAAATAAAAAGCGAACACAACTCTAAGGACCATGTTAATATGCTTTATATCTTCCTATTATTATGGATGGATAAACCAACTACTTTATTTTATTCTTTACTCACCGCCAAGAACCGATGCAGCAAAACCAGGCAGCACCGAAGCATACCTGATATTAAAGCATCATTCAAATCAGACTAAAATGGTGAGAAGAGTAACAAAAGTAAAAATCTTAGAATTGGACAAAGTAAAAAGCAAAAAGAATTTCATGTATGAGCTTACCTGAAGGCAGTTGCCGCCGGACCAATGCCGAAAACTGAAGCTATAACAATCTCCCTCACTAATCCCTACGTGACCAAAAATCGGAAAACCGAAAACAACAAAACTATTGAGGCAAAAAATTAAAGGTTTGAACAGTAAATACACTTGAAAAAATACTAATTGCAAAATAATCACCAGAACTTTGCTAGTGATTGTGGCAATACCAATCCATGTCACATTTCTAAACTGCAGCTTACCTACATGAAAAGATAAAGTAAAGGATTAACACATACACACATACACATATATATAAAGGTTTGTAAATGACGGACCAGGGGGCAATACAAAGTCATTGTCAGTTGAATCACAATCAAACGCATAGTTATTGTTGCTTGAAGCTGCCGATGAATGAGAAGATATTTGTCTTCCGGATATAATTCGGATTCGCCGGAATCCATTGGGAGAGCAATGAGTTTTTGCGAATAAGAAAGAAATGGAAACAATGTTGCGCGGGTGAATGAGTTGCAAAGAAGATTTGGAGATCGGCGACGGCGATTGAAGTTGACTACAGTCAACGAGCGTATATTGGGCGGTTGAATACATTTCCGGCGGCAAAATCGACGGAGGCAATTATGGCCGCTGCTAAGCTGCCTTTTGGCGCCAAAATAGAAGGGCCGAATCTCGGGAAAAAAATGACAAATAACTTAGATTTGAAAAATATATATATATAGTTTCGAAAGTAATCCAAATTTAATTAATTTTCGTATAAACGAAAAATTTAAACAAAAATATCCTTAAAAATTTTTAAAAATTCCAGCACGAAGTTACAACTTTTTTCATATGAGATTCCGGTATAATGTGATAGAATTTCATAATGTGTTGGAGTTCCAATACAATATGCTACAAGTTTATATGCATCAGTTCCATAATGTAGCATATTATGCTGGAACTTTCGATGTTCTGACTAGTTTTCGATTGTACTGGCTAGCTCATGCTATTTTCAACCGAATCTCGCTGGTAAAAGACTTGGGCCAATACACTGGATATTGGGCCGATTTGAAGCCCAAAATCCTGGTGCCCGAACTTCCAGCCTGTAGCCTCGGCACCTATACTTGTTACATTTACAATTACATTTGTATTTTTTTAATGAGATTTCTAAATTAATTTGTTAAATTTTTTCTTTTTGACAATCTATTCTAGAAATTCATATTTTCTGGAAACTATTTTTCACTTATACTATAGTCAAAACTTACCAACTAACCATTAATTCATTATCTAGCTTTCAACTATATTTGGAGAGAGATAAATGAGCCAAGCGGCGGATTCAAAAATTCAAAGTTGTGGGTGTTCGAAAATAAGAACAGGGGAAACAAATTTAGTTTGTGGGTGCTTACCCAATATTTATCTGAGTTTTTTATTAATTGCCTGTGTAAATCTACTAGATCTAATCAAAGACAATGAGTGCTTGAGCACCGATAATGCTTTATGTAGATCCGCCATTGAAGCCATCCACTTGACGGCTAGTGCTTTGTCGCGCTTAGCGAATGATGTTATTTAGATGGGTTAAAAAATTATGTTATTTATGTAGTTAAATACTTTTCTAATTTGACTACAATTTTCAAAACATCTTATAATATATATATATAATAAAAAACCAGTAACTTATTATATGTACATTTTAAATATATAAATAGCGTTTCAGATTAAAAAGGAATTTTAACATTCAAAATTATAATGAAAATTAGATGTCTTCACATCTCAACATTCTTTTGCAGGTGAATAGGTAACTTTTTTGGCCACAAATCACAATGCATACTCGTCGATTATTACTGATAAGTGGATGAATGATCAAATGAGGATTGTGATAGAACGATAAATACTTATTTAATTTTTTATTGGAGATTTCGAATTCGAATGGAGTATAAATTATTTTTCGTGCGAAATTTAAATTATCAAGTATTTGGTTTATTATATTAAAAATTAGCTTGTGTTTGGTTTAAAACTGTACAAAATCTTCTTTACAATTATACCCTTAAATATTCTTCTTTTTGTATATAAAGAAATTTAAGAAAAGGGTTTGAGGGGCGGTTTAGTAATTTTAATGTCTTATCCAGATATAGTTAATGCAGGGATTAGTAATCCCTTGGTTTCTTGGTATTAGCTAAGCCCTCATATGAGGTATAAGTAATCCATGTATTAGGTATACATAAATTGAATTGAGCAACCAAATATTATATTGAACGGACTACATTTTTATACAAGGATTATTTTACTTAGTACAGTCTATCAAACGACCCTAGTATAATCAAAACTTACCAATATTACCATGAATTCATCGACTACTGATAAGTGGATGATTGATCAATGAGTATTGTGATGGAACGATAAATACTTATTTATTTTTTTATTAGAGATTTTAAATTTAAATAAAGTATAAATTATATATATATATTCGAACATCGAATGAGAAACCAAAACCACACATGGATGCATTCATGAACTGACGAGTTTATCTCGTGTAAAAGTCGTTTTATAAATGGCCTTGGGTGGAAATATGTCAGGTTTACACTTAACATATAGAATTAATTCTGTGTACAAAGTTAAGTTTGGCCAGGGCCCAGGGCCACGACTTTTAAATCGTACTTTTCCGACAAGGGATAGTGGAATAATTAGGAATCTTCATTAAATAACTACCAACATAATTTAGTGGTCGTTTGGTACGAATACAAATAATATAAGGATTAGTAATGTAGGTATTAGTAATGCAAGGATTATAGTGTCGAAATTATTTTTTATCAAGTGTTTGGTTTATTGTATTAAAAATTAGCTATGCAATATATAATCTAAGCTTGTGTTTGATTTAAAACTGTACAAAACCTTCTTTACAATTATATCCTTGAATATTCTTCTTTTTGTATATAAAGAAATTTAGGAAAAGGTTTTGAGGGGTGGTTTAGTAATTTTAGGGTCTTATCCGGATATAGTTAATGTAAATAATTGCTTGCTTGAATGTTTGAATGCTTATACCCCCCTCGACACCGCTTTAGCTTTGTAATAGCTTTCAGCATTTCAATACAATCAGCATTCATCATCAATTACTGCTCTCAATTCTCTATTGCCTATGATATTGATTTTCCCTCACGGCACTGACATTCTAGTCTAGCGTGCGGAGGGGACCTCAGTTGGCGGAAGACAATCGTACTGACATCGATTGCCTAGCCTTATGTCGCCCTTCCAAAGGACCTCAAGAAGGCGCCACGTAACAGTAGATTAGTAATTCCTTGGTTTCCTTGGTATTAGCTAAACCCTCCTATGAGGTATAAGTAATCCATCTATTAGGTATACATAAATTGAATCGAGCAACCAAATATTATATTGGACGGATTAAATTTTTATACAGAGATTATTTTACTTAGTACAGCCTACCAAACGACCCCTCAGTGTAAATAAGCTTCTTATTAAAAAAAATAGAGCAATTTGTATCACTACGACAATATCTTATTACTAGTTGATTGGTGATAATTAAGTATTGGAGTACGTCTTACTAGCAATTATACTTTCTTTCTTTTTTTTTCACGTTGTAATCCATTATTTTAGTCACCTTTTTACAAAGTAATACTTTATTAGCACGAATGGAGTATTAAATATAGATTTGGGAAAAAAGAGACAGAAGATTTATAATGGACAGTGACACCAAGAATTTTAACATATATATATATATATATATATATATATAGTAGATATACAACATATGAAATACATCCATATCTGTCATGTGTACAATAATGAGTGAGGTTTGTGACTTGCTGACTAATAACGTGATACATTTGATAAAATCTTTAGTAATTATTAGAAAAAATATGCAATGAAAAATAGGAAACGATGTATGTCTAAACCTCGTATTTATTAATTATACGAGTCATAAAGTCAAATAATGTGTAAAAGGTAATTTGTTCAGCTTTTAAATTAACCCAAACAATCTTATAGATTTCTTATATCATGATTATGGACGATTTTTACAATTAAATTAACTTTTGAGGTCGAATAAGGTAAAAAGTTCAATTTTTTAGGTGTGTATTAAAATGAGACTCATCCTTAATGTTTGTTATCCAATGTTGTGCTACTAATGGTATGTACTTTAGATTTTGGAATTTTAATTTTGAACGTATGAAAAGAAATATTATAATATTACATCAATTAGTTATACTGAATTTATTATTGTTGTTATCGATGTTGTTGTTGTATTATAATAATTGATTGAGTTTAAGTTATAGCATCATCAGCGTATAAAATATTTATACTATCAGATTATCCAAATGAAATCTACTAATAGATTCTCATAAAAAGTAGAATCTTGAAAATAAGGCAAGGTTACATGAAATGACGGAGCCACATGCATCCAAAGGGTGTCAAGCGACACTCCTTCGTCCAAAAATTACACAGTTTATCTCAGTAATTTTTTAAAAATATGTATATATACTATATAATGATACCTCATAACTTCTTGAAGAGTTTATTTCTTTATATTATAACTTTCCTTAATAAAAATTTTGACTCCGTCATTGATTACATGCTATTATCAAGTAAACTGACATGATAACGTAAGTTAAGTTGTGTCAAAAGTAGAGATTTTATTAACACCATATAATTGAGAAAAACCTTTAAGAGGGGAATTAAGGTTTGTGTATCTACTATATATATATATATATGTTAAAATTGGCTGTTCTTTACAAAGTCAAAGCAAAATTGAAGATAGCTCGCACTCTTTGGTACTCTTTTGACAGTTCTAAAAATCATCTTTGGGTACCAGATGTACATAGAAGGTAGCATGTCCCCAAATCACATAATAGAAGCAGGAACACATGTATTTTTTTGTATAATTGACTTAAAACAATCTCACTCTGTATTTGTACATGCGAATGTCTATTATTTAAAAGTAGACAATCGTCACGTCACCATAGGTCTAACACCTTATCACATTCTAGGTATACCTAGTTATATCACATTACGATGACTAAGTGTAATTTACTTTTCTACAGGAGGTAAGGTTCATGTCCCCCTCCATTTCTATATTATGCTTCTATTAATAAAATTCCCATATCGAGCTAAAAAAAAAAAGTTTGTCGAATTTTTTTTTTTCTTTCAAATAATATTTTATATTTTCTTCTTTTTTTCCTTCGTAGGTCCACCTCATTTCAAACAATCCTAGGGATGTAGGGCCCAGGTGGCGGTGACGCCTCAACAAAAAGCAAAGACTTCCCCAAAAGTCTAAACCAAAACCCAATTAGTTAGACAGGAAAAAAGGTAACCTCTCTTTTATAAATGATTTTTATGAGATTTCCTAACTTTTTTGACTGTTTCTTATTGCAATTTCCCCACCGACACCATTTTTTAATATGAAAAATGGTGAAATTCGGTGAGTGAAACTCAATATTGGAATTATTCAACTTTTCAGCAAATCATGTTGGTTTCTAAAGTCTGTGGAATTCTATTCAATCAAGTACTTGATGGCAAAAACATTCTATTTGTTAAATCAAACAAACAGTAAGTTTGACCAAATTTTAATATTTTAAACTATAATGATTAATCTGTTTAGAGTTTCCTCTATGGTACGTGGGGGCATTCTTGGCATTAAACTGTTGTTTTCTACATCACAGTATCTACATACCGACAGTCAAACTGAGGTTGTTAATCGAACTTTGGGAGCTCTTCTTTCAACTTTGACCAAAGGGAAGTCCGGTACTTGGACTGACCGATTATCTATTATAAATTAAAACTGTTCATCGAATGACTTGCATTACTCCATTTGAATGTGTTTATGATATTAATCTTTTGATACAACTTGATCTTGTTCCTTTGCTGAGACCTTTCTATTCCTCTTCTTCGATAGATTTGCAGAGGAGAAAAATTGATCTTCTTATCCCGTTACCTGTCTTTGACTTCAGTCGGGCATTTCCTTATCTTCTTTGATCGTCGTTGCTGACGAGCCAGTTAAGATAGAATATCGTATATGAATAGGAGTCAGTGTTCAAGGCAGAATAAGCAGTCAAGGCAGGACGGAGTGAACTAATCTCAGTCAACGAGACTCACAACGATCCAATAGAATGATAAATTGTCAGTTTGATAAGCTGGACAGTATATTTACAAGTCTGTTGAACTGTTATTCCAGTTCATAAGTGTGTCGTAGTACAATATCATAAAATAGAATCACACAACACCTATAGCTTTCTGCCTTTAGGAAAATCATTCTTTTTATTTGCAGTAAAGGAAATACACTGAGTATGAAGGATATTTTCCATTATGTAAATATTTGTTTATTAGTTGTAGTTCGACAAAAGTGAGGTATAAGTGTGGAAAAAGTAAAAAAAATGCAGTCTACCATATATTTACTACCAAAAAAAAAAAAAATACTGCATTATTTTTGTAGTGGAATGCTAGACTCAATAGCTAGTCTGAGTTTGTTTGACTCATATGACGTTATTGGACTGAAGTGTTTAAAAGATAAGTCAATCAAGAAATCGAGATATCAAATTACGTCTCAACTTGATATTTTTGTCGTTTTTTCTTAATTTTTTTCCCCATATTGGTAATTTTTACCAACACTTAATAATTAATATAAGTTTTTGTTTCCACGAATAATAATGGTTTGTACTGTTGAGTTGTCCCACATCGATGGAATTTGAGGTATTTGATCTCCTTATATGGTATTAGGCAATCCTCGTCTCATAAGCTAGCTTTTGGGGTTGAGTTACGCTCAAGGTCCATTTATTATGGTATCAGAACCAAGCCCATCCCAATTATTAATACAGATGTTGGGCCCCATTTAGTGTGTTGAGTTGTCCCACATCGGTGGGTCTATATCTGACCCCTTTCAAAAGTCAACGTAACCTCCTTGTGCTTAGTCTAAAAAATGTACTTGTGTTCTAATCCTGTTTTTCACTCTCGGATGAAGCATATTGCCCTGGATTTTCACTTTATTCGGGAATAGGTTCAGCATGGTATTCTACGTGTGGCTCATGTTTCTGCAGCTAATCAGTTGGTTGATGCTCTGACGAAGCCGCTCTCTCATGCTCCGTTTTTGCTTCTTCAGTCCAAGCTTGGACTTACCTACCGCCGTCCAGTTTGAGGGGGCGTATAGACTAGATGTCTACCTAGAGTAAAGTTCTTTATATTTTATGTTATATCTCCTTTGTAATTACTATATAAACATATCTAGTGAAATAAAATAATTATTCTACCAAAAATAATTCTTCTACATAATAATGGTCTGTACCATTTTCAAAATTGTCAAGATGGTTCTATGTCTGACCCCTTTCAAAAGTCAACGTAACCTCCTTGTGCTTAGTCTAAATATTGTCTTAGAAGACTTTGAAGGCATTTTAGGCAGTAAAATTATGTGAGATCAGATGCTATCTGCATTATTTTCTTAGAATAAAAGTAACTTAAAATACATAATCAAATAGAAAAGTCTAAACCAAAACCCAATTAGTTAGACAGCAAAAAAGGTAACCTCTCTTTTATAAATGATTTTATGAGATTTCCTAACTTTTTTGACTGTTTCTTATTGCAATTTACCCACCGACACCATTTTTTAATATGAAAAATGGTGAAATTCGGTGAGTGAAACTCAATATTGGAATTATTCAACTTTTCAGCAAATCATGTTGGTTTCTAAAGTCTGTGGAATTCTATTCAATCAAGTACGTGATGGCAAAAACATTCTATTTGTTAAATCAAACAAACAGTAAGTTTCACCAAATTTTAATATTTTAATCTATAATGATTAATCTATTTAGAGTTTACTCTATGGTATGTGGGGTGCTCTTGGCATTAAACTGTTGATTTTTACATCATATTATTCACAGACCGACGGTCAAACTGAGGTAGTTAATCGCACTTTGGGAGCTCTTCTTCCAGCTTTGACCAAAGGAAAGTCCGATACTTGAGCTGATCGATTATCTATTATAGGTTTTGCATATAATAGAACTGTTCATCGAATGACTTGCATTACTCCATTTGAATGTGTTTATGGTATTTATCCTTTGCTACAACTTGATCTTGTTCCTTTGCCGAGAGATGCAGTTATTAGAATTGACGAAGAAAATCGGGCAGCCGACAGTATATTTACAAGTCTGTTGAACTTTTATTCCAGTTCATAAGTGTGTTGTAGTACAATTTCATAAAATAGAATCACACAACACCTATAGCTTTCTGCCTTTAGGAAAATCATTCTTTTTATTTGCAGTAAAGGAAATACACTGAGTATGAAGGATATTTTCCATTATGTAAATATTTGTTTATTAGTTGTAGTTCGACAAAAGTGAGGTATAAGTGTGGAAAAAGTAAAAAAAAAATACAGCATTATTTTTGTAGTGGAATGTTAGACTCAGTAGCTACTCTGAGTTTGTTTGACTCATACAACGTTATTGGACTGAAGTGTTTAAAAGATAAGTCAATTAAAAAATCGAGATATCAAATTACGTCTCAACTTGATATTCCTATTGTTTTTTCTTAATTTGTTTTCTCCATATTGGTATTTTACCAACACTTAATAATTAACATAAGTTTTTGTTTCCACAAATAATAATGGTTTGTACTGTTGAGTTGTCCCACATCGGTGGGATTTAAGGTCTTTGGTCTCCTTATATGGTATTGGGCAATCCTCATTTCATAAGCTAGCTTTTGGGGTTGAGTTAGACTCAAGGTCCATTTATTATGGTATCAGAACCAGGCTCATCTTAATTATTATTACCGATGTTGAACGTAAAGGGGTGTGTTGAGTTGTCCCACATCGGTGGGTCTATGTCTGACCCCTTTCAAAAGTCAATGTAACCTCCTTGTGCTTAGTCTAAATATTGTCTTAGAAGACTTTGAAGGCATGTAAAACTATGTGAGATCAGATGCGATCTGCATTATTTTCTTAGAATAAAAGTAACTTAAAATATATAATCAAATAGAAAAGTCCAAAACTTTTGACTTCTAAAATAAAGATTTGATTTCTTGCATCTTTCGTTGCCCAAAGAATTAGAAATTAGATAAAATAAGCGAGACAACGTAATGCCATTAGATTGAAAGCAGCATGCCGTACACATCCATTTTGGTTTAAATTACTTCAAGCTCCATTAATATAGTCATTGTTTGGTTTTCGATGTATTAAAAAGTTTGAAGCAATATGAAGAGTTTTCGTTAATTAAAAGCGATTAAATCAAAATCAATTATGCACTGTTAATAATTCATTTTCATTAAAAAGCATAGATTACATTTTTTGGATAAAAAGTAGAGGTTTAATCAATGTGACAATATTACTTTTTTGGGATACAGTTAAAAAGAATTCAAATCTGTTGAGAGATGTTTTTCTTTAATCGAACGTTTATCGAAAATAATTTCTTTGTCTTCATAGAGTATGCTTACACATTATCCTTTTCAAATCACACATTATAAAAATATACTGAAGGGACGGGGAGAGGGAGGCTCTCGAAACCAAACGAGACTTTTATGGATGTTGAGGTTGAGTAAAGGGGGCGGAGCTTGAAGAGCGAAGCGAGCTGCGCTAGCCTAGCAACGTTTTTCAGCAGTAACTACGGTCTAACAACCCCCTAACCTGGGTTGGGGCGAAAACTCCAAAATCCAAAACGTTGGTTAGGGTTCCAAACCTTTCTCTAATAATAAGGTAAGCTTTCAAGCCGTCGTCCTTTAAAGGAGCGGGCGCAGTGAATTGTAATTGTGAAAAGATTGGAAGATCTGGCCAAAGAATGTGATAGCCCTATAGATTCGTTCCCATGGTTCGATCCTTCCCAGTAAAACGCGGCGTGTTCGACTTCTAATCGCTTTTACGCGAGAAAGGAGAACCACTCTCTAAGTGTTGTTGTTGTTATTGTATACAGTTAACGGGAATAAGCAATGAAATATTCAAGTGTCGTCACAAAAGGTTATGGTGAAGTGATAAGTATCCCTTCACTTTTAATAAGAAGTTTCGGCTTTGAATCTTGAGTTTTAATGGTCTTTGATAGAAACCACTTTATTTTTCAAAATAGAATTTTCGACGTAAATCTAAATTAATCGAGACCAAAGCTGATATCAAATGTCGGGTAAAAATATCTAATAGACAGTAAATAAATTAAAGTGAAAACCTAAATACGATCCGTACAAGATAATAGTAGTAGGAGTACTGGTTTATAGCAGCCGCTATCACTTGTTTGAGTGGTACTGTCCCTTAGGAATAGGAAAGGATGAGGACAGATCTATATTCCAAGCATGTGTAAGTGTATGTATTGTATTTGTTCTCAATTTATATACTCACATGATAAATACTATTAAAATGCATGTGCCAATTAATGCTATTCTAATTTTGAATTAGTTTAGGCTGATCTTATACATGCAAGTAGGACGGGAAGTGGTGTTTTCAGTGGCGGACGGGTGAGTAACGCGTAAGAACTTGCCCTTGGGAGGGGAACAACAGCTGGAAACGGCTACTAATACCCCGTAGACTAAGGAGCAAAAGGAGGAATCCGCCTGAGGAGGAGCTCGCGTCTGATTAGCTAGTTGGCGAGGCGCTCGCGTCTGATTAGCTAGTTGGTGAGGCTTAAAGCACGATAGAATAAGTATATGTATTTTTTTAACTAGTTTTTGGACACGTGCGCTATATGTGAATCCCATGCTAATTAGTAAAAATATTTTAAAATAGTATGAACAATATTAGAATATGTATGTAATGAGTTATGTAAATTTTATAGGAAAAAATGTAAGCTCAAACTAATAAATAATGATCCTAGGCGATCAGTATTTATTATAATTGCAAAGCACGAATCTAAAAACTGCTTTTAAATAGATGTGAATTATCTTTCATTCTCGTGTTTGTGAATATTAAATTAAGGGAGAAATCTTTCGTTATTAGTTTTTTTTTCCTAAATCGATTAGATGGATACTATTAATATTATATTACTTATATTTTAAAATACACATGTATAGTAATATAAGCATGATCTCTTTTACTTCACAAAAAATAAGTTGTTTGAACAATTTATGAATTTAGTGTTAGATATTTTTTTTTAAAGAATTTGCAGTTATTTTGGGTTATGACCCAGGGACGTGGTTAAATCTTGAAAAGCAATCTTCAAGTATTAAAAAGTTATTATAAAATCTCTTCTACCTCCCACCTAAAAGATAAACTAAAATCGGGATACATAAAAAGAAAAAAATATCTTATGATGGGAAGTTTAACTTCCTTGTGCAGTGTACTAATCCTATCAACCTCGCATTCTAACCAGTAAGCCATGACACATATTGAGCGCAAACATATACTCATACCGTAACATAAAAATCTTATTCCACAATTTTAGCATCGATGAGTTGTGCGACTTGTGTCCGAACTAATAATTCATGGTCCATAAGTTAAAAGCTTTCTAGCATATTTGCTTTCAAATAGTGCTTGCTTTCCTTAAGTATCTTTGAAAAGATTATATTTAGCAAGAAATCTCAGGCCGAGAATAATTAATTAGCAGGTAAAAAGCTCTTTCCATTAGTACATACGTTAGAATAGTTTGGAAATGACTGATAGTGGAAAATAATATTTAATGAGAAGTAATTTTATTTGGGTAGTTTGGTTATTCAAATTTTGAAGATTTTTTTAGTAAAATAACTTCACCTAAAAGTTTTCACACATACATTATAGTATGATGATTTAACTTCATGAAACATTCATAGACGTACTAAATGTGTTCATATTGTACAAAGAAGTAATACATCTCATAATACACCGAATAGTCTTTTTATTGTTATGCTAGTTAATCAACAATATAAGTTATGCTAATGCATGTATTAATTATACTTAAACGACAAAAAGGAATTATTCAAGTGAAAAGCACTGTTCACCTTCAACTATGCGATTACAAGTTCGCGTCACCAGAAAAGCAATGTGGTTATGTATAGCAGCATAACTTTTCTTAAACAATCTAACAAAAATAGTATCATTTATATATAAATTATTTTTATTTATATAAATTGACTAAGCATTATGTTATTTTATGCGAGATTATACATTAAAATTAATTTTCTTAAACTCTTCAATCACCCCTAATATTTTATCTCACCAACTTAAAAAATGTTGATGGGAATAAGAGGATCTTTCCATCTTCCATGTGCAAATACGAATACTTTTTTTTTTTTTTTTTAAATCTCAAATAAAAATATAATATCTTTTTCAACGGCATCTTCCTATTTTCCCATTCTACCCTTTCGTGTCTCCATTTATTTCCCCTTAAATAATTTCTTCTTGTCTCCTCAAAATAATTCAAAAGGATGAAATAAATAAATATATAATCGACCCTCCCGCAGTTTCTTCTTCACACACACATCACCTTGCTCCTCAAGCCTTCGAGTCATGCTGGACGGGAAGTGTGAAAACACTGTAGATCCTTCTAATTTGGGAGGGATTTAAAAAAAAAATTATATATATATATATATAATATCTTTTTCAACGGCATCTTCCTATTTTCCCATTCTACCCTTTCTTGTCTCCATTTATTTCCCCTTAAATAATTTCTTCTTGTCTCCTCAAAATAATTCAAAAGGACAAAATAAATAAATATATAATCGACCCTCCCGCAGTTTCTTCTTCACACACACATCACCTTCCTCCTCAAGGCTTTATCTTTTTCTTTGCAGATCAAGAACCCAAAAAAAAAAAAAAAAAAAGATATACAGAAAACTGACTACGCGTTGAGAGCAAAGCAACTTAAAAATAAAGTCTTTACCACTAACTAAAGTCTCCATCTTTCATTTTCTTTTACCTTATTCTATTCATTAGCAGCATCTTCACTCCTTCAGCCTATTTATCCAGAAAAATATATTTTCTTGATCTACTAATCTTGTGACCAGTTTTGTTTAATTTGAAGTGAACCAGCTGAAATTCTGGTGCTTCTTGTTGTGATATTATGTGGGGTTCATTTTCTGTTGTTTAAAAGCATAGTAGTACTAAGTTTTTATTGATTCTGTCAAAAAAGCTAAAGCTTTGTACTTTATGCTTGAGTACATCTTTTGTAATGCTTTTTTCAAATGCTTAGTGTATTATTCTTAAGTGTTATGATTTTGGTAGTCAAATAGATGTGTTAGTTCATTTGTTAAAGTTGTTGATAGAGCATTTGGGGTTTTGAAATGGGATCTGCTAATGGATTTTACACGGGAGAAGAGTTGAATTTGGAGACAAAATGGTTGATTGATCCGAAGCTTCTTTTTGTTGGTCCTAAGATTGGAGAAGGTGCTCATGCCAAGGTGTATGAGGGAAAGTAAGTTTGACTTTCTATTGAATCTTGACTCAGTAAAATTGTGTTTTTTACTGATCTGTAAGAGTTGTTTGTTTATTTTAACTAATAGTACTGCAAGGTTCTATTTTATTGAATTACTGTTTGATTTCATTCAGCTAGTTCAATGGTTTGATTTTAGGATAATGTTTTGTTACAAGAATTAAGAATTTGTCCCTAATACTTAAGTGAGGGTGATTTAAAAGTGTGAGCTAGTTAGTCAAATTAATATTGCCTAAATTTCTGGTATGATGTTGTTTTGTGGTCCTTTAGTTGCTTATCTTTTTTTTTTTTTTTTTTTTTTTTTGGCCGGGTTACTCGCAGATACAAAAACCAGAATGTAGCGATAAAGATTGTGCATAAAGGGGAAACACCAGAGGAGATTGCTAAGAGGGAAGCTCGTTTCGGAAGGGAGGTTGCAATGTTATCCAGAGTTCAGCACAAGAACTTAGTGAAGGTTGTTTTTATGTTCCGAAACTTTATTTGGATATGATCTATTTGACGAGGGATGATTAAGAGGGTTAAATTTGTGACTTATTTTGATTTCATTTTTCATTTACAGTTCATAGGAGCTTGCAAGGAGCCTGTCATGGTCATTGTAACTGAACTTCTTCTGGGTGGGACGTTAAGAAAATACTTGGTGAGCATGAGACCGAGGTGTTTGGATACTGCTGTTGCTATTAGATTTGCACTCGATATAGCTCGTGGAATGGAATGCTTGCACTCTCATGGAATCATTCATCGTGACCTAAAACCTGGTAACTAATACATTTCCCTCTTGGGGAATTATTTTTTTTTTAAATTTAGACTATTCCAACTGACACTTGGTGCTTGTTGAATTTGCTACACACTCATTGAAAGTTTGCACCGTGTTTCAAAGTGCTTATTTTGACAAATTAGTTGAGACATGAATAGAGGTGTGATCTGTAATTATCACTGATCTTTTAACTTTTATTTGGTGTTGATCCCCAGTAATGTTCTGTGAGTAATCCTTGAAAAATGGAAGCTGCTTAGTATATGGTACTAGATCACTAATAAACATTAATATTCTTACGGATTAAAGAAAGGCACTAAATTGCTTGTTGCATCCTGAGCTCCATGTTGCGCCCTTCCTTTTTGCGTTGCTATTCACTGTTCCTATTTTTGTCTGTGGCTGAGTACAACAGGATAATGTAATAATTGATAGGAATCTTAAGATGCTCTCCTCGATGTCATCTTACGGAGCTAGATTCTTGACAAGAAGACTACATTACCACTGGTCGGTAGGAGCAGCTAAATAAGAAATTTTAACCGGAATAAATTCCGGGCAAGTGCTGCAAAAGAAGATGCTTACCCATCATCCTTAATAGTACAGTGGTCTAAAAAATTTGACCTTTACATATTTTCGACTTCCAAGGTTAGAAAAATAATTTCTTAGACATTCTGATCCTAAATGAAAAATTCACTTCTGTTTGCTACAATTCTATACCTCTCATGAGGATGCATTCTAAATATAAGCTTGTTTACTTTTCGATCATAGGGAAACCCGAAAATAGTTATATAGTTATCTCTTTTGGCCTACTAGTATGACTTGTACTCGTCTAGGGTCTGCAATGATTTCAAACTTTACTTGTCTTCTTTGCTAATCGAGGGTGTTAACAAACATCTATCGATATTGCTATTCCTTAAAAAATTACAATGCCATTCATAGCATAAGCATGGACCCTTTTTTCTCTTTCTAAGCTCTTATAATTTGGGTTCTGTTTGCAATTACTTCCAGAGAACTTGCTTTTGACGGCGGACCACAAAACTGTCAAACTTGCGGATTTTGGTTTGGCAAGAGAAGAGTCGTTGACAGAGATGATGACTGCTGAAACTGGAACTTATCGCTGGATGGCTCCAGAGGTTGATTCTTGAACCGTACTGCTTATTAATATATTTCCAATTCCTTTTCTCTTTTATCATGTGGCTGCAGTACAACTGACTTATCACTCTATTTTTTGGTGGCAGCTCTATAGCACGGTCACCTTAAGGCATGGCGAGAAGAAGCACTATAATCACAAAGTAGATGCCTACAGTTTTGCAATTGTCCTGTGGGAACTCATACATAACAAATTACCTTTTGAGGGCATGTCTAATTTGCAGGCTGCTTATGCAGCTGCTTTTAAGGTAAATATCATATCGTCTCTCCGTATTGATTTTACCTTGTCATCTAGTTATCTCATCGCTATTCTTCTGTTGGATCATCATTTGTAATTTTCCTGAATTAAAGGGGATGAGAGAGGTGGCATATGATAGCATTTAGTTGGTTCACACTTCACATCACAATTGGACCACTGGGACACTTGTACAACTTTGGCTGAATGTGCTTAATTTACAAAAAATTTGTTCCACAGTTGAAGACTTAAAAAGTTGCTTTTGTCTGAAAGCACCTAACTTTGACTGCAGAACATGAAACGTGGATAATTACCATCCAGAAACTTGGGGCCCCGTGCCCCAGAGATTTAGTCTAGTGGTAAGAGCGTAACGCATGATGTGTGGGCGCATGTCACAGGTTTGAGCCCTACAACAAACAAAATTGTGGTATTTAAGTGGAAAAGGGTAGAAGGGGTGAATCATCGTCAACTGAGTTTCGAGCCGTGCACAGCTAGAGGATTCTGTGTTTAATAGTTGTTTGGTCTTGCTAAACCTAGTATATACCTTTTGTGTTTTGCAGAACGTGAGACCAAGCGCTGATGATCTTCCGCAGGATTTGGCTGTAATTGTAACTTCCTGTTGGAAAGAGGACCCAAACGCTCGTCCCAACTTCACTCAGATAATACAGATGCTTCTACATTATCTTTCTGCAGTTTCACCACCAGAGCCAGCCATACCACCTAGGATTTTCACTTCAGAGAATCATGTCTTGCCACCAGAATCTCCAGGTACCAGCTCGTTAATGGCCAAGTGCGATGACTCGGGTGAGACCCCTAAAACACCAATGGAGAATCAACCAAGAGGATTCTTCTTCTGTTTTAACCAATGTTACTGATCCCCAAGGGGAAATAAACTGTTAATTACCCGGAAGGTATTCCAAGTTCAGCTATCTTTTAGGAAGCTCACAAAAAGTTTAGCCCCTGATATATCGATAGATAACTTAGCTTTTGGTCTTTCTTTGTCTCACCCGCCACAAGAAAAAGGTCGAGCAAATAGGACCCTTTGAATCTAGCTTTTATAAGTAAGCCAGCCTGTGATTCAGAGGTGAAGTTGCTGCTGGAAGATGCATGATCAAAACTCGCTTTTAACACCGAACATGTTCTGACTTAATGTAAGGAGTTTCTGGATGCAGGAGTTGGGTTGCTGTGATGTATATTATAGTTGTAAAAAATAAGGTCCATCCAAAGGCCTGTACTCCAATCTTTTGTTAAACCTCGAATTGACTCTGTCATTTTGGTGCATTATTGAATTGCTAAATGCAGCTATTCCATAGGAAGTTGGGAACTTGCAAACATTTCCCTTAGACGTTATATGAATTTTCAAGAACCATAAATGTTTGCACTACTAATGTAATTATAACTAGAAGAGGCCAAAATTAACTCAATTCTTGGTAAAATAAGTTGTAGGATGGATTGATGGATGAGTATTTGAAAGAAAGGGATAGTAGAGGTTGGTAGACAAGTAAGTGGATCAACATAAAATAATTAGGTCTTGGATCTTTTGGCCAGACAGTGAAAGTTAATGCTTTTGGTCCACCACAGAAATCACTCAATAGAAACAAAGTTTTAGGAGGACCAATGAATCAATCATTAGGATACACAGGACAGTCGGCTGTCGGCCCTATGGCACATAAACAAAAAAATCAAAATAACCGAATACCTCAAATCCCACAACTCAACGCTCAAATCCCACTGATGTGGTACAACTCAACGCTCAAATCCCACTGATGTGGTACAACTCAACGCTCCTATCTGATATAATGGAAATAGGCACACTGTGCAATCGAACAATCTTCTGAATGTAAATCTGAGCTAACTTCTCTGAAGAATACGTGATAACAGCCAGTATGAAGTGTGCCGACTTGGTCAACCTGTCAACAATGACCCAAACTGTATCAAATTTCCGAAGGTCCGCGGTAACCCAACTACGAAATCCATAGTGATGGCTCCCATTTCCATTAAGGTATAACCATCTGTTGGAGTAGGCCACCGGGCCTCTGGGCCTGAACTCTGGAGCGTGGACAACGTAAATGGGGGTTCAACATCGGTAACAATAATTGGGATGGACCTGACTCTGATACCATGATAAATGGACCTTGGGCCTAACTCAACCCCAAAAGCGAGCTTATGAGATGAGGGTTGCTCAAGACCATATAAGGAGACCAAAAACCTTAAATCCCACCGATGTGAGACAACTCAACAATCATGATTAATTATTTGTACTTAATTCTAAATCATAATTAAGAGGTAAAGTTGTTATGTTGCATCGAGTGGCAAGCAACGAGTCGTTTCACAAATGGTACATTGGCATAATAATTAATAAACCATCAATTCTACCTAATGTCAAGTGAAATTATGTGTTCTACTCATATTTGAGCATTCAAGTGAGGAAAGCAAAAGAGACTACTTGAATAAACACATTTTTATAAATTGATCGCCTAACTGAGCAAAAGGGTATTTTTCATTATCTAGGTGTTTTTTCTATTAAAAAAAATATTAAAAAAAGAAGGGCACGTGGCAAATTTTAAGGGCCATGTATATAATAGCTTCTAACATAAACTAGATATTCACAAAAATTCAATACTTCCTATGATAATAGTCTAACACCAATGACACTGCTAGGAGCCAAAGATTACTTTTAATTTGGTCTCTGCGTAACTTAGTGATGGAAGACAAAAACGAGCATCTTACAATTACTATACAGAGGAGCGGAGCTACGGTGTATCGGGAAAGGATGTGGTGGTAATCCTGCAGCTTTGTCTAGAACTGGGCATGCAGCCGTGTAGGAAGATTCACCCTAGTCACTATATTTACCCCACCCTCAACTCTAGCTGAGAAGCACCCTCCACCCACTTTCATTTTTTCGTGTGCCCAAAAGCCTGCCTGCCCGGTTTTTAAGACCCTTTCTGATTCCCTCACCCAATCTCATAAGAAGCAAGCCCAGCAGGCCCTGCCTTAAATCTGTCCTCAGACAGCCAGCCCTCGCCAAGCTGCTGGCATTGCTAAATGCTCCGCTACGAAGCAAGAACAAGTGGAGGTATTCCCTTAGATTCGATCTATCCCCTTCTGAGTGAGACGAAGTCCCACTAGAGAAGACGGTAACAGAATCGGGGATCACAGAAGCTCTCATCCACTATCTAATCGGAATCAGGAAAGCAAGATGGTAATGGAATCGGGGTTCGGTCAAACTCAGTAGTTTTGGTTCGACCATATATTTATCTTAAAAAATCATTAAATATGTTTAAATTAGTAATTTAAAATCCAATGATTTAAAATGATCAGAATCCTGAACCCATAAATTTGAAATCATGGATCCGTCTCTAACTATATATACAAAATTAAAGTGTCATTTATAAAACATTTCATGTAAAAATAAAATGCCATAAAAACAATGACTATCAGAAGATGTTTTTTAAGAACTTTTTATCATGAAGTTATCTATGAAATTGAACTAATTGGATAGAAGCTAAGTTGATATTAGGAGTGGCTAATGGTCCGGTTCTAATCGGACCGGACCGGTTTGGGACCGGAAATCGGCCCGGACCGGTATACGCGGGGGGAGGGGGGGTTTGGTCCGGTTACGATACGGTTTATACATTTAAAACCGGACGAACCGGTAGTTTTTTGGACCGGACCGGTTCGCTGGCAACTTCTCCTCTTTCATTTATAGGCCAACGGCTATATTTAAGAAATAGCCGTTGGGCAACGGCCAAAAACGACTCTTTGCAGCCCATAACCCCCCTAACTATTTTTTCTTATAAATACCCCATTATTTCATCATATTATTCACAAAAATCATCAAACTCTCTCTAATTCTCTCAAAATCATCTACAATATTGTTATTTTGTTACATTGGCTACTTGTGAAAATCTAAATTCTACAATTTTGGCTATTATTTATCAAGTTTTACTTGGAGTTGCTAAATTACTATCAATTGAAGCTTCAAGTTTCAACTTCATCTCAATTATACGGCTATATTGGTTGGTCGTTCCTATCTCTACTCTTTAATTATACTTTTGTGATATACTTATTTTATTGTAATTTTATTTGCTTATTGTTATAAATTATAGTTATGTCTCAAAGAGGTTCAATTGGAACTGGTAGTGTGGGGAGGGCACGTGGTCGTTCGGGAAATAAGGGTAAAGGAATTATTGGTAGTTCTACTTCTAATCAACACGTAGAGGAACATCAATATTATCATGATTTTAGCTCCTTTAACCCACTTGATTCACAAAATGTAGAAATGGAATTTAATTATGAAACTGGGGTTAATTTAGAAGAACAACGTGAATTTGAGGCTAGTCCACCTGAAGTTCAGTCCGACTTGCCTCCCCCCGTACCTCCCACTAGAGCCCTGGTTCAACGTAAGGATAGATCTGAGGTTTAGGAGTTTGTACAGAAAAACAAGAAAAATCAGACGGCTATTTGTGGTCTTTGTGGACATGTGTGGGTGTTTAGAACTGGGGGTAATGAAGGTGGGACGGGTAAAATTAGAACTCACTTATTAAAAAAACATCCCAAGGAATGGTCAAAGAGGGCGGGGGGTATTTATTTTGGAACCGAGCATGGGGGGAGAGCACATGACGCAGCCTCGGGTATCCAAACTAAATATAACCTTACAACAGGAGGAATTCTTAGTTACGATAAACAAAGGGATAGAGAAAATATTGCTAAGCTAGTTGCGGTAGAGGGTTTATCTTATAGTTTTCCTTCCTCTACTGGTTTTGTTCGATATATCCAAGCTACATATAATCCTTCCTTTAAAGGTTTTCCAAGAACAACCGTAAAAAATGATATTATAAAATTTAAAAATGAATATAGAGATTATTTAAGATATTTATTTGATAACTTTGACACTAGAGTATGTCTTACAACTGATATGGGTCGTTCAACTAATAACTGCGATTATATTACTGTTACGGTTCATTGGATAGATCCTGATTGGGTCTTCCAAAAACGTATAATTGTATATAAAGTAGTTGATGAACCCCACACGGGAAATTATATTTCCGAAACTGTTTCATCTATTTGTCGTGTTTATTGTTTGACTAATAAAGCTTTTAGTATTACAGTAGATAATGCTACGAACAACACTAAAGCACTTAGGAATTTAAGACCTATTTTAAACCCCCCTTTTGATGAATTTTTTCATGTTAGATGTGCATGTCATATTTACAACTTAGTAGTCAAGGATGGTCTTGACTTATTTAACAACATTATTGAAAAATTTAAAGTAGCTATTGCCTTTATTTTTAGAAATAAAAATCAACAAAGAAAAAGAGAATGGGAAAGAAAATGCATAGTATTAGGAATGCCGATTAGGAGAGTTCCTAAGGAAGTTTCTACTAGGTGGAACACTTTATATGAAGCGTTAACTGTTGCTTATGAATATAGAGAGCCTATCACTCAAATGTATAATAAATATTTTATGGATATTTACCACCTTAAGGAGGAAGATTGGAACCTTGTTGAACATCTCCTCCAGTTTTTAGAAAAATTTTATCATGCGACTTTAGAATTTTCTGGACAGTATTATCCAACTACTCCTACTATGTTATACTATATAGCCAGCATATCCGAATTATTAAAATTATATAGGCAATATACTTCATATAAAATGGCTGTAGAGGCCATGATTGAAAAGTTTAAAAAATATTTTTTTCCAATTTCTCAACTTTTTTACATTGCTTCTGTGTTGCATCCTGCATTTAAATTAAAGTTAACTGAAAAACTTGTTCAGGCAATATACACAAATTTAGATATTACACCTGTTAAAATTGTAACTAACAAGTACCCGAGTGTAGATGTTGCTCGAGGTAAAGTTTCTACTGATTTTCAGGCTATTTTCGCAAAGTACAGAGCTTGGGCAGAGAGTGCTACACCAACTGCACCGATACTTTCAAGCAGTGAAAGTTCTTCTCAATCAAGCAAACGCCATGCTGGGATGAGCAGCTTCGGAGGACTTGATCAGATGCTGCTTTCAGAACAAGATGACTACGGGGAGGAATACAACGAGTTTCAAGTGTACTTGATCCAGTATCCGAAGAAACTGACAAGTTTTGGAACTCACGATCTATTAGATTACTGGAAGAGTCAAGAAACACAATTTTCGATACTTTCAAAAATGGCCCGTGATATCTTGACAATTCAAGCGTCATCTGTTGCATCGGAGAGCGCTTTCAGCAAAGGAAGATTTCAGATTGGAGATCATCGACATTCACTGAGAGAAGAAGCCATGGAGACTGAAGTCCTATTCAGAGATTGGATCAGAGCAGAGCGAAGAAACTTTGGAATACCGGAGCTTTCACAGAAAAAGGATAGAGCATACATGGATCAAATATTGAGCGACGGAACAAGCGAATAAGGGAATCAAACAAACGACACGGAAGATGAAGAAGATCAAGAAGAAGAAGACGACGAACCGGAACAACAACAACCTGTTCCAAAGGAAAAGCCTATAGCTATATTGAAAAAACTAGCGAGCATGTTTAAAAGAATGTAATTTTATACATCAAATTACATATTAATAAAATTGCTCAAAGTTCACTTTACAACTCTTGTCTTGTGTTCTTATATTTTATAATTTTACTAACTTTGAATATATTTCAAGGTTTGATATTTGAATCTAACTATAAAGTTTGAAACTAATTGAAACTTTGTAAGAATATTATATAGTAACTTCTTTAATTCAAATTATAAGTTATATTTTCAAAAACTTATAATTTCCTTCTACTACACTACTACAAAATTTATAATTTTACTAACTAATTATAAAGTTTGAAACTAATTGAAACTTTGTAAGAATATTATATAGTAACTTCTTTAATTCAAATTATAAGTTATATTTTCAAAAACTTATAATTTCCTTCTACTACACTACTACAAAATTCAAAAACTTATAAGAATATTATATAGTAATAACTTCTTTAATTCTAAAATTCAACTTTGAAACATATTTTTCAATTATTTATAAAGTTAAATAAATTAGTAAAATGGTAATTAACTACTTATTAAAAAAAATCAAAAAAAAATAGAATTAACCGGTGACCGGCCGGATCGGACCGGTTGACCGGCCACCGGTACCGGTCACGAGCCGGTCCAACGGTATTTAGCCGGTAAGACCGGACCGGTTGGGACCGGTTAGGTCCGGTTTTAGGCACAGTAATAGTACCGGTCCGGACCGGACCGGAAAAAAAATCTGGTCCGTGACCGGACCGGACCACTAGCCACCCCTAGTTGATATGATTAAAAAAAAAGATTTTGACTTACAAAAGAAAGAAGATATGCAAGTACGATTGGTCGAAATAATTTAAACAGTGTAATCAGCAGATGCATAAGATGAGCCAATTATTCCACGTGTCAAACATCGGCAGAAGGAAAAGTCAGTAATCATTCTACAACCATTCTGCTCTCTGCAGTGAATCCTTCTCTTGGATTTTCTCTTGTTATCCCAATCTTCGAGATTCCGACCACTTAAAAAATTGGTGAGAGGAAGTTTCTCAATAATTTAAAATGAGAGTGTATATTTTAATTACATAAATTTATATAGAAACTACTCGTTCGCTTTTACTTGTTCACTATGTTTGGTACGAACAAAAGTAATGGAGGGATTAGTAATACCGGTATTAGTAATGCAGGGATTGTAGTGTTGAGATTATTTTTTATCTAAGTGTTTGGTTCATTATATTGAAAATTAGCTATGCAATATATAATCTAAGCTTGTGTTTGGTTTAAAACTATATAAAATCTTCTTTACATTATATCCTTGAATATTCTTCTTTCTGTATATAAAAAAATTTAGGAAAAAGGTTTGAGGGGCGGTTTAGTAATTTTAGGGTCTTATCTAGGTATAGTTAATGCAGGGATTAGTAATCCCTTGGTTTACTTGGTATTAGCTAAGCCCTCCTGTGAGGTATAAGTAATCCATGTATTAGGTATGCATAAATTGAATTGAGCAACCATACATTGTATTGGACAGATTAAATTTTTATATAGGGATTATTTTACTTA
Source organism: Nicotiana obtusifolia (assembly GCA_002018475.1). NCBI lineage: Eukaryota > Viridiplantae > Streptophyta > Magnoliopsida > Solanales > Solanaceae > Nicotiana > Nicotiana obtusifolia. The sequence continues at coordinate 114,036 of MCJB01011144.1, read as the reverse complement.
GTACAGCCTACCAAACGACCCCTATGGATTTTGTAGGTCCCGTAAGAAATGTACATATAATTTACCATGATTCTCATATTAATTGATGCATATTTTTAATGGATTTGAAAAAATAATTTGAAATAAGTAATTAATATTGAAGGTATAATAGGAAAGAAGAAATTATCTTCTCTTGATATGCTAAAAGTGACAAGTAAAAATGAAAATTTATTTTAGAATACTGGACAAGTAAAAATAACGGAGGGAATATATGTGTTGCTTATTAATTTACTGCAAACACTGTTGCGAGTAAGTTTTTCAAATAAAATATAGACAGCTAAATTCAGTCTTTGAAACCCCATAATTCTCAAACATTACAAGCTTGTTGATACTTGAACAAACTAATCTACGCTCAATTAATATTTAGAACTTATCTTGTTAATATTATTTGGGTTAACCTAGAGGCTAACCCGAGTTTACCCTACACTCAATTCTAATTTGATTTAAATAATATCTTAACAATGATTAAAAAAATTAAAATAATAGTTCAAATATATTTGATAGATTAAATATCATGTCACTATTTAAACTTAAAATACTTGTATATAAATTAAACTATTAATAAATTTATTTAAAAAATAGTACTATTAGGGGTCGTTTGGTAGGCTGTACTGAGTAAAATAATCTGTATAAAAATTTAATCCGTCCAATACAGTGTTTGGTTGCTCAATTCAATTTATGCATACCTAATAGATGGATTACTTATACCTCATAGGAGGGCTTAGCTAATACCAAGGAAACCAAGCTATACCTGGATAAGATCTTAAAATTACTAAACCGCCCCTCAAATCCTTTTCCTAAATTTCTTTATATACAGAAAAAAGAATATTCAAGGGTATAATTGTAAAGAAGATTTTGTACAGTTTTAAACCAAACACAAGCTTAGATTCAGTGGCGGATCCAGGAATTTGCGGTCGTGGGTGCTCATTCTCTTAAGCGAAAAGTTTCTACCCATCATATAGTATAAGTTCACAACTATTGTCTATCTAAATACAGTTGTAAAAACATTTAATAGAAAAACTACGGTTAATATTATCATTAGCAAAAAAATACTTCTATTCACTAGCCACAATGAACTACTAATAATGTTACTTTATAGAAAAAGATATCTAGTCACATGTTACAACTGTGCTCGACGACTTTTCATATGTTGAAAACGATCGATAATAGCATCATTGCTTACAGTTGCAAATATCTTACGCTCTGTATAGCAAACTAAAAAGGGAAAGATAAAATAAAGGAAAGGCCCTCAAGAAGTCAACAAGGAAAAGAATAAAAAGGGAAAGAGAAATAGTTGGCACTTGACTGGCAGTAAAGTATTTTTTTTAAAATTATTTCGCACCATATAAAAAAATTGGTTCAAGCAAGAATCGATCCCTAGCCACTTTATATTTGTGCATTCTATTTTCACCTCTTAACCAAAGCACCCACAACACTTTTTGTTTAATGGGTGCTAGCTAGTTTTTTATATCAATATTCCCTGTATTTTCTATATAATTATACAGAGTCTGCGTCGGGATTAATGGGTGCTTCAGCACCCGGTGGTGAAAGTGTGGATCCGCCCCTGCTTAGATTATATATTGCATAGCTAGTTTTTAATATAATGAACCAAACACTTGATAAAAAATAATCCCAGCACTACAATTCCTGCATTACTAATACCTGCATTACTAATCCCTGCATTACTTGTGTTCGTACCAAACGACCCTTAATAATGATTTTAAATATCTCAAAAAGACAAAAACCAACTCAACAGAGTACTCGTAATTATAAAAGCAAAAAGACGACCAGCACTACAATTCCTGCATTACTAATACCTGCATTATTAATCCCTGCATTACTTGTGTTCGTACCAAACGACTCTTAATAATGATTTTAAATATCTCAAAAAGACAAAAACCAACTCAATAGAGTACTCGTAATTAAAGAAGATTTTGTACAGTTTTAAACCAAACACAAAGCTTAGAATATATATTCTATAGCTAATTTTTAATACAATGAACCAAACACTTGATAAAAAATAATCTCAGCACTACAATTTCTGCATTACTAATACCTGCATTACTAATCCTTGCATTATTAATCCCTGCATTACTTGTGTAACGACCCTTAATAATTATTTTAAATATCTCAAAAAGACAAAAACCAACTCAACATAGTACTCGTAATTATAAAAGCAAAAAGACGAAACCAGAGAACATAAAACATTTCTATTTATAGCTTGGGGAGCAAGGAATTCGGAACCAGTTAAATTTACCGTTTTAACACTAATACTCAGTTCCAGAGCTAAGTCATTGGCAGACCCAAGGCTCGGTCAACTGTGGGCCATACTAAACCTGTGGTTCGGCAGCGTCGTTAAACGTAAACGCTCATCCGAACCTAAAAGGCTCGGATTCCAAGCCTCACAAGATAAAATTTCCCGCTCATTCACACTCCATTCCAGTCCAGCTTGCTTAATCCAGTGGAGAAAGGGGAAAGTATTGGATACATATAGAGAAACCAGAGCTTCTCTCTTGTTTTGTATTCTCAATCTTCGAATGCAATTTAGCAATCTACATCACACTCAGAAGATTAACATTGAAACTCAGATTAAGGGATATTTCTTGAAATTTTTTATATTTTTCCCCCTTCAAAATCCTTAATGGGAAGGTGAGGATGAATCTTTGTGAATGAAGCTTGAAATTTCGTGTTTTATAGGCGAAGTTTTGTTCTGGGTTTTATTGAGTATGATCGAAGATGGTCTAAAGTCGAATTTTTATAAGCTTTTGGGGGTTTCTAACTTTTGGATGTATCATTGTAGCTTCTGTTCTAAGATTTGTGTTTGTTCCTGAGATAATGCTGAATAGTACTGTAGATGATTAAGGATGTGGGTTTTCAGGGGTTTGATTTATTTTTTCGTTTTGGGTATTAGCGGGCTAGTAGTGGCTTGTGTGTGGGTAAGAGGGAAAAAACCCATTGTCATTCACCTTAGATGACATTTTCATCAATTTTTGCAATTGCCCCAATTTTTTGTTGGTCTCCAGATTCCAAGGGTGTCTTTTTTGTGTGTATTTTGTTGCTTGACGTATGCATTGGGCGCAATGCTAAAGCGAATGTTAATAATCAAAACCTTGTGTCGAATGGACTATTTACTTCTTTCTTATTTAGTCTCATAGAAAGATTTGGAAACATTGGCCTAAAGTCTAAACTGATAGTGATGCAGATGAATGATTAAATGTTTCAACAGTGCTAAGTGCGCTTACAGTCAATTGTTTATCTTGTTTTAGGCTGCAAAGAAAGTTTTTAATTTTGTTATATGAGGTCCTGAATCTTTTCTTGTGACTTTTGTCACCATAAGTAGATCAGATGGTCTCATCTGGTTTTTTCATTGATGCAGATCTTGGCTTATTGATGGCAGAGGACTAGCAAGAAAAATTAAAAATGCCAGTGCTCCTGCTGCACATCAAATAAAAGATTGTGGCGCAAAGCGGCAATGCCCAAACTGCCATTACTGTATTGATAACAATGATGTAAGCTAATAAGTATCCCTGCAGTAAAGTTTCTTCTTTTTCTCCTTTGGTTCAAGATTAGGCCCGCAAATACATGTATCATAAATTAGTTGCTCAATTCTGCTTTATTATTTTGCTGCTTTCCGAATTCAGGTTTCTCAGGAATGGCCTGGTCTACCTGTTGGTGTGAAATTTGATCCATCTGATGTAGAGCTCTTGGAGTATTTGGAAGAAAAGTGCGGGGTGGTAAATTCCAAGCAACACAAATTCATTGATGAGTTCATCCCGACTCTTGACATTTACGAAGGGATTTGCTATACCCATCCTGAAAATCTTCCTGGTTTGTAAAGCCCCTAATTCGTTGATGCACTATCTTCTGTTTGCTTTTAGCTGCATTATTGAAGTCAATAGACTATGCTGGGGAAGTAAATAGATGGCATTGATACATATATTTAGGTCTAAAAGAGTAAAAACTAAAAAGTATGCTACTCTAAATCCTCCATCTTTAGATGGACTCGTCATAGGATATGTCATTTTTACCATGATCTGTGTATGGCTGCTGTCAGAAGCGGAGGGTGTCAAAATTTAAAAAAGAAAATATACGAAGAAGTCAAGGGGATTAACAACATAGTTTATATACATAAAAAAATAATTTTTACCTATCGAAACAATATAATTTTCCGATGAACGGATGTCAATGCTATGTGGCTCCGCCACTGGCTATTGTTAGTGCACAAGTGCACATAGCTGTTTGTATTTACAGTGGGAAGGCTATCTTCAAGAAAGTCTCTCTTACCGTGGTTTTCAGGGTTGCATTTACCTTAGAAATGAAAATGCAGCAAAAGTTAATTGTTTTAACAAAGGTGTAGTAGATACAAGAAATGCAAGTAGCTCATTCTGAAGCTTAAGAAGTTGCTTGTCAGCTTTCCATTTTTCCAGTTGAAACCTGACATTATCAATCTGTTATGGCAAATTTTCCATTCCTCAATCTCTAATAGTTTATAAGTTTCCATTTTGGATCGTGATTCCAAGAGAATTAAGTGCTAGCAATAACATTTATTTTGTTTCAGGTGCCAAAAAGGACGGAAGTAGCATTCACTTCTTTTATCGCATTACCAATGCGTATGCAACTGGTAAACGTAAGCGTAGAAAGATTAGTGATGAAAATAATTTGAGGAAAGAACATGTTCGCTGGCACAAGACGGGAAAGACCAAGGTTGTGATGGAGAATGGACTCCAAAAGGGGTGTAAGAAGGTAATGGTTCTCTATCAAACTACTAAGAAAGGGTTGAAGCAGGAAAAGACTCATTGGGTAATGCATCAGTACCATCTGGGCACTGACGAAGATGAAAAAGAAGGTGAATACGTTGTTTCAAAAATCTTTTACCAACAGCAGAAGCAATCCGTCAAGGCCAATGACTCTCAGGTCAATGAAGAAACCAGTGGGGGAGCAAATCAGGCTGGCCCTACAACTCCAAAGACGGTTACTCCTAATCCCCCTCGAGCTGGAGTAACCCCTTCCTGTGATGATTTTGTGGATTACTCTTTACCCTTCTCACCTGATCAGGTTTGCATCTTCCTTATATTTTTATATCATGGGATATTTACATTTTTGGCCCGCCCTAAAAAATAATAGTCGAAAAATGTATGTGTTTTGTATATTAGGTATAAATACACATACATTATATATAAATATACATTTAATATACATAATCAGTGTATATGTTTTGTATATTTGGCTAGCACCCTTAATTAATTTTGGCCGATGGGCGAAGATGAAAAAAAACCCTTTATTATAGGTTGTTTGTACTTTATTTCGGTTTACAAATTTGCAAGTATTCGACTCACGAACATACTTCCAACTAACTGTATCTACCTATGTGCATTTTGCTAGATTTTCCATACACTGATATTCATTTTGCTGTTTAGGAAGTGGAAGTTACCAAAGAATCAGGGCAGTCTTCTGATGCTAAAGTTAAGAGTGAAATGGAGTACCCCACATGTCTGGCTGGAGAATCACAAGGAGCTGATGCAAATGATGTTGATAATTCTCTGTTGTGTGATGAGCTTCTTGCTTCTTATCTTGATAGTTTTGAACACAATATTGGCTCTTCTACTGACTACACTCATAACACTTGCCATTTACCACAAGGAAATGCTAACACAACCTGTGGAATTTCAGAGCTGGATAATTTGGAATTAGATACTCCTCCAGATTTCCAACTTGCAGTAAGTTTCATCTTTGCAGGTGCTAATGATCATTGTTTTATATGTATAATAATAATATCTATAGTTGACTTTGATGTTGTGTTCTATGCAGGATTTGCCATTCGGTTCTCAAGAGAGTATCTTTAGCTGGTTGGACCGGCAATAGAAATGACAAGTACTTTGCTGTTAACAGCAATGAGATAATGCTTTGTGCACTCTGAGATCCAGAATCTATTTCAACAAGATTGCGTTCTCGCGTGGCTTCTGTTTTATGAAATGCTCATCTTTCCACCCGTCCTACAGTACAATAGAAGAGGAGGAATCTTGAGAAAAGAAAACAAAAGAATTTATTTGTTGTTATATCCTATAATGCTGGAAGATGTATGAATCGAAGGAATTATTGCAAGAACCTGCTAAGATCTATCAAGGATCTGTATTTCAGTATTCGGGAACTGGAACTGTTGAAGCTTAAAATGTTGATATGGCTCTGATTTTGATTTGATGTGTTTATCTCTCTTTTTTAGACTTTCTCATGTTCTTTTGTGTTCTGTTTAGCATGTTCCAATCCCCAAATGCTTTGGGAAAGTTTCTGGTTTGTATTCCAGATTTTTTGCTGTAACTGTGGATTCTATTGCTTTCTAATGCCTCTTTTATTGTGTCTGATGATATGAATGACATTTTGTTATTGCAGATTTGCTTATGTATCCTTCTGTTTACAAACTTAAATGCTTCATATTTACCGTTTTTTATGCAGAGATTTTTAAAGATATCGGGAATTATGTTGGCTGATATAAAAGCTCTGATAAGTGAAACAAGTCAGGAATAATGATTTTACTTATTATCAAATTTTAGGAGTTACTGGGAATTTATGCTGGAAAATTATGCTTATTGGAAATGAAAATGCTAGAAACCAATGCTAGGTAACCAAGTTAGTATCCTAGCGGAGCTCTTGGGGGGGGGG
>MCJB01011144.1:93668-107320 GCA_002018475.1 Nicotiana obtusifolia | reverse complement strand
AAGGCTGACAGAAGTACCGAAACAACCACAATATGCACCACTGCCAATTGAAAAACAAATTCTAGTCATTTATGCAGCTGTCAATGGATTCTGTGATCGAATGCCACTAGACAGAATTTCTCAATATGAGAGAGCCATTCCAAATAGTGTCAAACCAGAATTACTACAATCCTTTTTAGAAAAAGGTGGCTTAACTAACGAAAGAAAGATGGAACCAGATACATTCTTAAAAGAAAGTGCTTTAGCTTTTATTTAATACAATACAAGGAAAGGAAAAAGGTCTCTTAGGGGTACCACAAATAATGGACTTACTAGTTCTTTTTCTATCTATGAAGTAGGACGAGTGTCCTACCTAATTCAATGCTAGGTAACCAAGTTAGTATCCTAGCGGAGCTCTTGAAGGGGGGTACATCTTAATGGATGAGTATGAGAACGTTATACATCTCATATTAAACCCTCAGAAAAAAAAACAAAAAAACAAAAAAAAAAAAAGCAAAAAAAGCTAAAAACAGCCTGCTTCCTTTATCATATATATGAGATGGGCGGGCCTTTTTAAGCAAAAAGTGATCCACTATCGATTGTAGTCTTCTTGACATATCAATCGGTTGTAGTCTTCTTGACATATCAAGTCAAGAGGGCGAGGCTCCTAGCAATGGGGGAAAGGGGAGCACGTGCCTTTGGAATCTTAAATTTGAACATGCAAACAGATGTTTGATTGAAATGTCTTAATTATGGAAATTGAGGGGGAAAAAACAGCTTATGAAACTTAAAAATTCTCTAATTCCAGAGGTTTCGTCTGGAAAACCACTTATTTAATCACCAAATAACTATAGTATAATATCATGCTTAAGAATCAATCAACTATGTTTCAATCACAAATTAATCATTTTTGCTATGAATCCTATGTGTCCATCTACTTTATTAAGTACTAAGAAGATTAATCATAACGTCTATTTTTATACAGACCAGGAGTTGATGCAACATAGTCTCAACAAGTTCAATTTTTTTATTTATATATATCTGAAAAAATCACAATTTTTTAAATATATAGTAAGTTCTGATCTGAACAATCGAAAAAGTATAATAGGTTCGAGAGTGAAAACATAAAGGTTGAATTCATCAAGTTTAAATCATGAATCCGCTTTTGATATTGATTATCAACCTACAACACTACAACCCCTCTTTTCCTGGAACTTAGAGATCAACTTTACTTTGAAAAGCTTATATGAAGTAAATAACATCATGCTTAACAATGAAAAAGAAACTTCTATTCCCTTAATAGGTAGGTTTCAAACCCAATATATTCTATTAAATTCCAAACTTGTGATCATTAATCAATCAAAATCAATCAATAAAATTAATAATAGTAACACTCTCTGGGCTACTGGTTCTCTGTATTTGTAAGTAGATCATAAAAGTGAGCACTTGGTATAGTATTGCAAAAACACCTTAAATAGTTGCAATAGTGACTGAAGGGAAATGCAACAGTTGAGAGTTCAACTTGCACATATTCATTTTCCCAGTAGATTGTCAATCCAACCTAGTGAAATCTCAAAACCCCACAATTTCTGGCTTCTAAAAGAGCTCAACTCTATGCAAAAAAATTAGACAACACAATAGACAAGAAACTGCTGGTGAATCCAACCAACTCACATAGTCATATACATGGAGGAAATGTGATATCAAGGGGTAAAGGTGCAATGAGGAAAGCCTTGGAAAACAAAATTTATATATTGGAATAAATTAGTCTCTAACAGGAGAAAAAGAATAAGAAAACCAATTCTACAATCAAAAAGCCCGAGTTTATGTCATCCAAAGAGTACGATCTCATCCAAAGGGTTGTGCAATACAGACAGGAAACATTCAAGTTTCCCCCTGCCTTCACATCATCACCCCTAAATTAAATGTTTACCTGGCAAATGAATGTACTCAAACGAACCCAAGACAAACAGAAGAACCCACTATATATCCGAGTACGACCATCATTAATTACCTGATAAGAGTCCCTCATGTTGCAACATAAAACCTGCACATGAAGCACCTCCTATGTTAAGAAAATGCACTCAACTCTGTGGTAAAAACTTAGCCACTTTCTCTTTTGCAGTTTCCAGGCAAGAGATACTTGTACTTCTCGGGATTCTCCAGCAGATGAGCAGGAAGATTCACGGCCGAGTAAGAATGAGGAATGGGTCCCATGTTACCAATGATATCCTTGAATGTGTACTCCTCAGGAAGCATGTCGTACAAATCAGCCCCTTGACAAATAATATCTTGTATTCTTTTAGGGTTCAGATAATGCAAAAACCTGATTCTATCGGTGTGGCTGTAAGCCTTCATCTTGAATATGAAATCAGAGATGTGGCGGAAACAAAAGCTACAATGCCAACCTGAATCTGCCAAAAGGTAATCAGTTTGACGATAGTGTACGTATCTAGTCTTGCCTTTCTGATACCTGTGGACTGAAGCTCTCCAACTTCTGTGCTGAATTTGAAATTCAAAAGAGTACAAGTAATTCCTCAAATGAAGATGAAGAATTGGAGGAATATCGTCACACCACCTCAAAAGATTGATAGTATGCCTGCTAGGAATTTCATCAACATCGGACATTATCAGCAAATCATCGTCCTCTATGCCAGCAATTCTCAAAAGCTGGTCGAGTGCTACTCTCTCATATGCCTCTTCAACAAACGGATTTTCACCTTTTCTGAATCTTCCACCAATGGTTCCATAAGTCAATCGAGGTTCCACAAACTTAAATTGGTCCCGGTTAATAGCAAAAGTATAGGGCTTGGGCAAACCAGTAAACGTGGAGTTGGATTCGAGAAGAACAAACTGTGTGATGTAAGGATACAATTCCTTCCATCTGATAGTAAGCATGTCCACTTCATTATTAAACAAAACTGCATCATAAACGCGTCTAGGATATTCACGAATTCCCCATCCGTGTTGCTTGCAAAGGTTCTCCATCGAGACATTCTCGTGATAATAGTGAGTAACTTCAGTAAAGGGTTTCGGAGGGGATTGCCATAACGGGCGAAGGAAGTAGGTAATCTTCTGTCCATGAAAGTATATACCAGCAACACATGTTGGCACAAAAACAACCAAAAAGATAATAGCCTTTAAATCCAATCCTCGAAGCATACACCGTAGTCTTGACATGTTTATTATTCCAGGGGAAGACTGCTGCATTTGGAAAAAGATAACTTTAAACAGATGGAGAATAATCCAGACAAACTAATTACAGTTTGAGAGCAGGCAAATAAAAGAATGTAAACTTAAGACCATTTTACAGAAAATAGAACTAGCCAGCAGGGTAACAGACGATATCCCAAATATCTTGACAAAGTAAAAAATTACTTATTGTTTCATCTATTTTTAGCCACTTCTGAAAACCATAATAAAATTAAAGCTTCCATTACTTTAGATATTATCAAATGGATAACCATAGTCAATTCTCCAACCATAAAACATGGAGTCCACAAAACCACAATACACCAAAAATTTCCAGAAATATAGGAAAGGATGAGAAAAATCACCCAAAGTTGTTCAAGACCACATTTTCCCCCAAAAACTTTTCCTGGGGAGCAACGCATATTAGCCCCCAATTTAAGATTCTAGGGTTTATATACTATCCATGTCAATAACAGAATGAAAACACATATTTTAAAGTTCTCCAGAAACACAAAAATCCAAAAAAAAAAAAAAAATCCCCAAAAAATCCAAAACTGATGTGCAAAAAGCTTCAAACTTTTCATATGAAATGGCAAAAGAGAATTGAATATAAATCAATAGGGAAAGAGGTGAAAAAGAGAAGACAGGTACCTCGCCACAAACGTCTTCACAAATATCGTCACTTTTTTTTGAAGGATAATAACTATCAGACACCATTAGCATCCAAAGCTATATTCAAAAATCTCCTCTTTCAAAAAATTTTGTCACCTTTCTATAAAATTCAGAAAGATAACAAAAATTATCAAAGAGAGATTATTGAAGAGAAAAAACCCCTGATTAAAGCCAATACCCCTCCCTCTCAAATTTACAGCAATAGAATTGCCAATATAATCAAATTGAGAAGGGAGGGGGGTAAATTTTTCCTTGTAAAATTTGACTACTTTGGGAAAATGCTAAATTATAGCCGTTTTGTTGGGTTCTTCTTCTTCTTTTTCTTCTGTTCAACACTCTTTGTGTAGATGGTTATATATATAGACAGACATGCAGGGTCATTCCCTCTCCCCGCCCCCCCCTCAGAATCCCACCCCTACATGGGAAAAAACAATGATGTTTTTTAAGATTCATAATAGTATAACTGGAAAAAGAATTAAAAATGTTCCTAATTTTAAATAATCTTTAATATAATTCCTATTCCAGATAGGATTGCTTCTGTCATATTTAAATTTAAAAATTTAATAGACAATATAGAGATTTTACGAGCGGAGATCTCCATGGCAATTCCCGATTTTATCCACTTTTGAGTGAGGTCGTTTGGTAGGCTGTACTAAATAAAATAATTTCTATATAAAAATTTAATTCGTCCAATATAATATTTGGTTGCTCAATTTAATTTATGCATACCTAATACATGGATTACTTATACCTCATAGGAGGACTTAGCTAATACTAAGGAGACCAAGGGATTACTAATTCCTGCATTAACTATACCTGGATAAGACGCTAAAATTACTAAACCTCCCCTCAAACTCTTTTTCTAAATTCATTTATATACAGAAAGAAGAATATTCCAGGGTATAATTGTAAAGAAGATTTTGTACAGTTTTAAACCAAACACAAGTTTAGATTATACATTGCATAGCTAATTTTTAATACAATGAACCAAACACTTGATAAAAAATAATCCCAGCACTACAATCCATGCATTACTAATCCCTACATTATTTGTGTTCGTATCAAACGACCCCTTGGAGATAGAGTTAGAATAATAAAATTTAAAGTTTGTTATGAGTTTTATAATGAACTCATAATTAAAACAAAATAAAAAAGAAGAAAAATATGTCAACTATCTATGCTCGGAAAAAAATTCAAGAGTTAATAAATATTCGTAATTATCTAACACTATGATTATTAAAAAAATAATAGTTTGTAGAATCTTTTACCAAGTCCAGCAGAACAACCTGTTGATTGAGGTATTATTCTGGGAATCTGTAACATGAGAACAAGTGCACATTAATTACGAGGATAAATGTTTTTATTACTGGTATTATTATAACAAGTAAAAAATTCGTCGATGCAAATGACAAAAGGATTTTTGTTAATCAAAAAAAAAAAAAAAAAAAGACTAAAGACTTATAGTATAAAAAAGGAAAGAGGGAGTATTATCTGTAATTACTTATTCAATGATAGGTGGTTACTTAATTATCATTAATTTGTTATTGACATGGGGAGGGTTTCTTCTCATTTCTTTTGCTAAGCAATATATTATTAGACATGTATTTTAGACCTTTTTTTTTTTTTTTTTTAACTAATAACCAAAATTAGCCTTTATTCGCAGCTTTTCTACTGATCCAATTATATGCTTCTTAGATGGGAAAAATTCATAGCCGTTCCAAGTTTATATTCCAAGAGAATTGAAAAACATAACTATCATACTAAAAACAACATATATAATCTCTCCATGTACATATTGTGTAATGTATTTGTATACAGTTAAAGTCGGGGCCGACTGTATGTGGTCAAAATCGGGCTCGACTATATATGGCTGAAATCGGGATCGACTATCGAACGAAAGGTCGGGTTCGGAATGCGAAAGGTAGAAGATCGACCTCAAGTTTCATCGAAACGGAACACGAAGCCATAATGCCCTACCCCGAGAACACTGAGCCCATGGTCCGACATCGATCCGACCCCGAAAATGTTCGAAGAAAGGTCACCGAAACTAAACCAAGAATATCCGTATTGAGTCAAGCATTGCAGCGGGAATCTCTTATTCAATTTCTTACGACTAATGAAGATTGTTTTGCTTGGTCCCATTTCGATATTATAGGTATCCCATCGAAGATAACTACTCACAAGTTAAGCCTGAATCCGAAGTTCCACCCGGTCAAACAAAAGAGGAGGCTTCAGTCCGAAATCAAGCATGCATTCATCAGGGATGAGGTAACTAAACTTCTGAGGATAGGGTCTATTCGGGAGGTTAAATACCCGAATTGGTTGGCTAACATAGTGGTAGTCCCTAAGAAAGGGAATACATTAAGAATGTGTGTAGACTACAAAGACTTGGAATAAAGCATGTCCTAAAGACTCTTTTCCCTTACCCAACATCGACTGCATGATCGATGCTACTGCCGGCCACGAGACCCTTAGCTTTCTCGACGCCTACTCCGGCTACAATCAAATACGAATGGACCCAGATGATCAGAAAAAAACTTCCTTTATCACTAAATATGGCACATACTGTTATAATGTAATGCCGTTTGGGTTAAAAAATGCTGGCGCCATATACCAACGCCTAGTATATCGAATGTTTGAGAATAATTAGGGAAGACAATGGAGGTTTATATCGACGACATGTTAGTTAAGTTCTTGCGAGCAAAGAACCATTTAATACATTTGCAGAAAACCTTAAGTGTATTGAAGCAGTACAACATGAAACTCAACCTGGAAAAGTGCGCATTCAGAGTGGGTTCGGGTAAATTCCTCGGATTCACGGTGTCGAATAGGAGAATCGAGATCAACTTTGAAAAGATCATGCACGGTCGTAGACAATGTGAAAGCCGTGCAAAAGTTGACCGGGCGAATAGCTGCTCTGGGGCGATTTATTTCGAGGTCTTCCAATAGAAGCTACCGATTCTTCGCTTTATTGAAAAAGAAGAACAACTTTTCATGGACCCTAGAGTGCCAAGCTTTGGAAGAACTCAAAAGGTATTTATCAAGTCCGCTGTTACTTCATACGTCGTGGACGGACGAACAATTGTACCTTACCTGGCCGCCACAGAGATAGAGATAAGCGGAGTACTAGTCCGAGAAAAATAGAGTACGCAATTTTCAATTTACTATGTCAGCAGAACCTTAGGCGAAGCCAAAACTAGGTACCCTCACCTAGAAAAACTGGCACTCGCCTAGTTAAGTGCTCAATGTCATCCCATATGCGTCGTAACAACTCAACCATTAAGAAATGTGATGCATAAGTCCGAGCTCTCAGGTCGATTGGCCAAATAGGCCATAGAAATAAGTGGGTACGGTATTGAATATCGACCTCGGACCGTCCCAGGTATTGGCAGACTTTGTGGCCGATTTCACACCACCTCTAATACCCGAGGTCGAAAGAGAGTTGTTAGTTGACTCGGGGACTTCTTCGGGAATATAGACCCTCTTCACAGATGGTGCCTCGAACACAAGGGGATCCGGGCTTGGCATCGTATTGAAGCCACCAACAGGTAATATAATTAGACAATGTATTAAAACTGTGAAACTGACCAACAACGAGGCAGAATATGAAGCCACAATTGCAGGCCTAGAACTAGCCAGGAGCTTGGGAGCGGAAGTTATAGAAGCCAAGTGCGACTCCTTTCTTGTGGTAAATCAAGTCAATGTTGCGTTCGAGGTCAGAGAGGAACGAATGTAGAGGTACTTAGACAAACTGCAAGTGACATTGCATCGGCTCAAAGAATGGACCTTACAACATATACATCGGGATCAAAACAATGAGGCTAACGCCCTTGCTAGCTTGGGGTCGTCGATCAAAGACGACGAGTTCGACTCAGTAAAAGTCGTACAACTTATGAGATCACTAGTGGAAGAAGGCGATGCTGAGATCAACTCGACGAGCCTAACATGGGATTGGAGGAATAAATACATAGATATCTCAGCTCGGTTAAATTGCCCTCGGATCTAAAAAAGTCTAGGGGCCTGTATATGGTGAGGATCGGAAGACTGTACGATAAGAATCTGTGGTTCATATCGTTTCTCGTCGTTACTCTCCGAAAAATGAGGGGACTATCTGTATATGGTCGAAGTCGGGCCCGACTGTATGTGATCAAAATCGGGTTCGACTATATATGGCTGAAATCGGGATCGACTATCGAACGACAGGTCAGGTTCCGAATGCGAAAGGTAGAAGATCGACCCCATTGAAACGGAACACGAGGCCATAATGCCCTACCCCGAGAACACTGAGCCCATGGTCCGACATCGATCCGACCCCGAAAATGTTCGAGGAAAGGTCACCGAAACTAAAACCAGAATATCCGTATTGAGTCAAGCATTGCGGCGGGAATCTCGGTACAAATCAATAGAACCGCTTAATTAGCAAATCAGGAGGTTCATTTTACCTTATATAAAATTGTACCAAATGTAAAATTCCCCTACTATATAAAGGGGGGTCTAATTATTTGCAAGACACCTTTCTGACCATTGAAAAATATAGCTACAGATTGTTCGCTTGAATCATTATTTCATTATTTTATTCCAATTTCGATTATAATCAAACCCTGTCCAAGAAGGATCAACCAACGATCAACAGTGTCTGGCTTGGGTGGTTTGCGTTCTTTACAACTATTATTTAATTTTAATTTAAATTGCTTTACTCGTCATTTGTATCAAATTAAGTCACATATCCTTAAAACCGCGTATAAATTTAATTGTTATTTGATTTTTAGGATAAACAATATTATTTGTAGATTTAAGTCGTGGTTATCCACATTTAATTAAAGATGTGAAATTGGATTTGGATTTTTCCGACGACGATACAACTAATGTAAATATGCTATTAACAAGACCTGAAAAATCATATGATCCAAAATGCATATGCATTGTTGCACAGACATAACTTCTAACGTTGCAGCTGGCTAAGAACACAATGAGATATTATGCTTCCCATTATTCATTTCAATGTAGGTTACTGTAATTGTCAATTAGATCAAACAATCGCCTAAAGTTACAATTGAAAACAAATCATGTCCTTATTTTACACTAAATGATAAAGACTTCTTTTTTTAAAATAATTCATTTTGAATGGGAAAACATTTAAATAAGTATTAGCACTTATGAAACGCAGACGTATATTATTGTTTTTTTTTTTTTTTTTTTGGTGGTAAGGACGTATGCTATTGTTACGTACAAAATATTCTCGTTTGCTTCTACCTATGCTTTCAAAATAATCAGTTTGACAACATCCAAAATTCTGATAGCATTTCAAGAGAATATTTCCTGCAATAATTTTTTTAATCAATCAAATCTTTTTGTAGGTGTATATGGTCGAAATCGGGCTCGACTGTATACGGTTGGAATCGGACTCGACTATTGCACGACAGATCGGCCTCGGAACGTGAAGGGTTGAAGATCGACCCCGAGTTTCATCGAAGCAGAACACGAGGTCAGAATGTCCGTCCTCGAGAACACTAAGCCCGTGATTCGGAACCAATCCTGACCCCGAACACGCTCGAGGGAAGATCGTTGAACCTAAATAACGGAAAGCCAAAATATCCGTAATGGGTCGAGCATCGCGGTGTGAATCTCGGCACGAATTAATGGAACCGTTTAATTAGCAAATCAGGAGATTTTTTACCTTATATAGAGTTGTACCTAAAGAAGGATTCCCCTACTATATAAAAGAGTGTCTAATTGTTTGTAAAGACACTTTAAATCTCATCACTAAAGATAGCAATAGACTGATCTCTTTAGCAATTACTGTCTGATTATTCTTTTTCTAATCTCGATTGCAGCGTTTCTCGGCCCGAGGGCGGGTCAACATACAAGGCTAACAGCGCTCGACTTGTGTGGTTTGCATTCATTTTTATCATTAATTTTAATTTCAATTTGATTTCTCATTTTTGTATCAAACTAAATCACATATCCTTAAAATCGCGTATAAATTTAATTGTTATCCGATTTTAAGGATAAATCGTAGAAATTTATGTTATATTACTTTAATCAAAAGAATTAAAAAGAAATTCAGAACAAGGTAATTTATTTCACATAATTAACAGATAAACATATAACCTAGGAGTTGGGAATATAGACTAGGTTTTGAGGACCTAGTATTTGTAATTTTGTATGGCAAATATCGCATGCTTTGACATTTTCTAAGTTTACATTATGATGCTTAAAGAGTAACGATATGAACAATGGGTTTAATCCAATGACTATGACCAATTGACTATGCCAAACACTGCCGTGTCACAAATAATTTTTAAACAATTTGCCCTATCTCATGCTCGGAAACCGAGACATTCTTCTGACCCAAGCGGTGCACAAGTAACCCAAGGTGTATTTAGTCTAAGTCAAGACTAGAGAAGTTGATGTACGTTTCACTTCGATTCCTAAGAAAGAAATGAAGACCACCAAGATCTTTCATGGCGAAGTGTGTACCTAGTCACTGAATGAAAGTAACTGAAAGACTAAATCCCCTAGGAAATTATCTGATTAATAGTATTAAAGAATTTTTTTTTTCCAGTTTTATCTGATACAAGTGGAGATAACATGCAGTAGCTAATTCGTATTCCACTTTTGCCTTTTTTTATTCAGTAAATTGGACAAGTTATACATATAGTTACTCGGTTAAAAATAATTATATTTGCTAACTAAATATATAAAAATATATATTAATTATATATAAAATTCAAGTCAAGCGCTAGCGCCCTACAACTAGTATAGTATAGCAGAGCAGCCAGCTTCAAAGCTTACTTGATAAAAAAAAGTAAGTATTATTAAAAAAGGAAGAGGTTAGGGGGCTGAGAAACTCTTGCTTGCTGCTTGCTCTCTACTTCACGAGCCTTCACTGCTCCGTTCTGTAACTTCTCTTCTTTCGTCCGTCCACGAGGTTGTAAAAAGAGAGAAAGGGACAGCTATCTAGCGGGACATTAATATAAAAAATATATATATTACTGACTATTACTTTTGAGAACGAAAATACATTTCTCAAATAAAATATCATATCTATGTCCCCTTCATAAAATTTACGTTTGTCAATCGACTCCTTCCTTTTTCTACGAACGAAAATGACATGTTTTTAGAACCTCACTAGCTGCATCATTGCCCCAAGCGCAAAGATGAAAATGACATTTGTCGCTTTCATTTTTTTCCTCATAGGAATAATAAGAGTCGCATAAACCAAGTGTACCATTTTATTTGAAAATAGATTTTCTTTTTTATCGTGTTTGTTGAGTTGTCCCACATCGGTGAGATTTGAGGTCTTTGATCTCCTTATATGATCTTGAGCAATCCTCATCTCATAAGCTAGCTTTTAGAGTTGAATTAGGTCCAAGGTCCATTTATCAGTGTAATTATATATAAGTGTACGTACGCCTCTATATACATGAATGTACTCTTTTGTTTATCGCAAGCGATCTTATGTCTAAATCATTTGAGCAATCTTATATTTCAATTGTCTAATCGCCTTCAACGACCCACGCATTATGCGTGTCTCAACTTTATGAGTTTTGAATTTTAAAATAATAATTTTAAGGGTTAATAATTAAATTCTAAATTTTATGTGTATATTTTTAATAAATTTATTAACGAAATCATATTGTTTGAAATAAAAGCTATTAGATGCGACCAAACTCGTGTGAATTAGTTTCTACCTTTGGCTATGAGCATACGCCAAAAGAAAATAAATGCAGCCTTTTAATTTTATAGATAGATATTGCATTACATTTTCTTGGAATTTTCGTCCGTTGACTCCATAAATAAAGTGAATCTTGACCAAAGACTAAGTCAATAGTTGATATAGTAGACTAGACTTGATCTTGGTAAACGAGAGGTAAAACTCAATTTCCCAGCTATATTTATGCAACTATAAATTTCAATTTTCGAATTAAATTGGCAAATATTTCAAGTAGGAATAATTAATTCTTTAGTAGCTGTGTCCGACTTGATCCACAAAAATTTTGCAGAATAATTTCATTCCCCGCAACTCGCAAAATACAAGCAATTCAAAAATATTAAAAAATCCAGTGTTTACAAAAACAGTAGAATGGAGTGGATGACTAAATTATATTTTATTTTCATCTCAGTTTGTTTGACATTGTTTGATTATTTGGATAAAAATTGTTCGATAAAAATTGAGATAATTAAGAATGGTCTTCTGAATAGGAATTCATCTTCGGACAAATTAAATCGGGCTGCCTTCGATAAAAATTCTCAACTAATTTATAATCATACCTAAATATTTAGGAACTGTACACAAAAGTACGATGAATGGCAACTTTTCTCACATGTCAAAATAACAAAGTAGTATGTAAATAAAATAGTAATTTTTAAAATATAAGTTGAAATTTCTTAACTTAAATTTCAAGAAAATTAAAAGTGTTCAGTATTTTAGAATTAATATATTGTATACGGTCAAAATCGAGCTCACCTACGACATGGTAGGTCAAGTTCTGAACATGGCAATAAAGGACTAAAGATCAACCCCAAGTCCTACCGGGCTGAACCTGGGGTTTGAGCGCCTGCCTTCGAGAGTATCAAGGCCGTGATCCCGGAATCGATCCCAGCTCCGAACGAGTTCGAAGAAACATTGTTAGCATAACAGAAGACCGAAATATTCGTGACCGGTCAGATATCACGGCAGAAATCTCGGCACCTATCAAAGAGGAACTGACAATCGGCAAATCAAGAGATCTTTTACCAATTTATAGAATTGTACCTAAAGTAGGACTCCTCTACTATATAAAGGGGGTCTACAATTCATTTAGCATATTGTAACACGGATTCCAAAGCTATACATTATTATTATTCTCTTTAAGCTCTTATTCTTCTGTGTATTGATACCAATCGAAGTACTTTCTGCTCGAGGGTGGCTAAGCTCCCAAGGCTGAAATAGTCCAATTCGTCTTGTTTGCATTTACTTTATCATTATTTATTTCAGTTGCAATATAATTTATCATTTTGTGTCAAATTAATCTGCGTATTCTTAAAACCATTTACAAATTCAATTGTTATCCGATTTTGAGGGTAAACACTTTGGCGCCCACCGTGAGGCTAAGGATAATAGTGGTTATTTGATACAAATCTCCATAGCACATACTACTTTACACTTGTTCTTTGAAGTGTCTCTAATTTCAGGTTAAAGTTCAAAATGTCAAACTCTCAGTCAGCGCCCCTACACGTTGACAATAAGTCCGGCCATCATGGCAAAAATAACAGCATAGTGCTTAGTGACGAGGTACCATTTGTTGATCCCATGGGATCGCGGACCCGATTGACGCTAACTCACATGTGGATACCTACACAAATCTGCCCTACCGAACCCGAGAATAGCGTCCGTGGTGGAGCTCGATCGGCAACTCAAAACATTGGAGGAGAAGGGATCAATTTATGGATGATATTCGAAATGTTACAGGCTCAACAGGCGATGATAGCTTAGTACAGAATCAAAGCCGGACACCCAGTAGAATTGAACCGGATCCGTCCCCGAAAGTCACTTGCAGGGATGAACTGGTCGCAAAGAGATCAATGAAAACGAACCCGGGACTAACCCCGAGATCATAAAGATGCTCAAGGAACTGACCAAACAGGTAGAATAAGGGGAGAAGAAAATCGAAGCTAATGACAAAAAGGTAGAAACCTACAATTCCAGGATCGACCAAAGCCCAGGCGCACCACCGATATTGAAAGGCCTGGATTCCAAGAAGTTTGTGAAAAAACCTTTTGCTTCAACCGCATCTTTAAAGCCGATCCCTAAGAGCTTGGTCAGT
>MCJB01011144.1:65380-93599 GCA_002018475.1 Nicotiana obtusifolia | reverse complement strand
CCCACCACCACCACCGAAGATTCGGGGACTATATAGACGCATGAGGTGGTCGACAGTAAACGAGCATCCATCAATCTTGCTTATGAAGAATCGAAGAAGGATCACGATCCTTCAGAATGAAGGGTGAATTGTACCGAGGCATGCCTTATATCTCTTGCAAAAGTCGATGATGACCGGATCCAATGGGCCCAGCGTAAAGGGATAGTGTAAGCACTTAAGTATCCCTCAATGTGGGTGGTGATGTCTTCATCGGGTCTGGGAACCACCACGTGCTTATCAACCCAATTGCTATCTTTTTTTACTATAGGGAGGACCTCTTCAGTAGTCGAGCATATGTATCTCGAGACCTCCTCACACCGTCCTTACACGGGGGAAGGGTTTTCAACCTTGAAATCGACGATTACCGAGCATCCTTCAGGGACGAACATTTTCAATGGGGGTTCTGGTACTGGTTCACCGATAGCAGTATGCGAAACGGTCTCCTCGGTAGCCGGTCGCAAGGTAGAAGGGGTTTCTTTTTGGGAAGCAGTTTTTGAAGTCTTCGCCATTTCTTTGAAAATGGAGGGAAAATGAGGAAAAAGATGAAGTTAAAGGAGTGCACTTGAAGGTTTGGGATGAAGACAAAAAAAAGTTCTTATAAAAGATCTCAAATAACCAGGATATAAGTATCGGAAAGTATTAGGATTTCTAAAGTACAAGGACAGAAGGTTTGGATGTAAAGTGTGAATGAACAAATGAGGGGTATTTATAGTTCTTCAGTGGCGGTTCACATCCAGTAATGGACGATCGGTGGCTAACATGCATTTAATGTCATTAAGACTTGACTGACGAGATGTTTCGTTTATTTTGTCGTTTCTGTCACGAGATATCGGAGTAATAATAGGAAGATCATGTTATTTCTCGTCGTCTACACTACGAAAAACGAGGGACTATTTGTATACGGTCGAAATCGAGCTCGCTTACAACATGGTAGGTCAAGTTTGGAACATGGCAATAAAGGACTGAAGATCGACCCTAAGTCCCACCGTTCTGGAACCCGGAGTTGGAGCGCCTGCCTTCGAGAATATCAAGGTCGTGATTTCGGAATCGATCCCAGCCCCCAACGAGTTCGAAGAAACATTGTTAGCACAACAGAAGATCGAAATATCCGTGACTGGTCGGATATTACGGCGGGAATCTCGGCACGTATTAATGGGGAACTGACAATCGGCAAATCAAAAGATTTTTTACCTTTTATAGAATTGTACCTAAAGTGGGACTCCTCTACTATACAAAGGGGGCCTGATAATTCATTTAGCACATTGTAACACGTATTCCAAAGCTATACATTATTATTATTATTCTCTTTAAGCTCGTACTCTTCTATGTCTTGATACCGATCAAAGAGCTTTCGGCTCGAGGGTGGCTAACCTTCCAAGGCTGAAATTGTCCAATTCGTGTGGTTTGTATTTACTTTATCATTGTTTATTTTAATTTTGCGATCTAATTTATCATTTTATGTCAAGTTAATCTACGTATCCTTAATTCCACTTACAAATTCAGTTTTCATTCGATTTTGAGGTAAACATATACTGTGTTTATTTGTTCTCAACCTTGCTTCAACGTAATTTTAGATTTACAATATTCCTAGTTGCCTTCCTATTCTTATCACTATTTCTATCTTTTTGTCCAACTTCAATCAAATCAACCTTTTAAACTTTTTAAAGAAAAAATGATCTCCTATATCCACTTATAAATTAACTTTCTAAATGCACCCTTAAATTGTTCTCATTTTTCTTTTTACTGTCTCGAAAACTAAGTAGAGTTTAAGATATTAAAGAAGTACATATATTAGGCGTTAGCCTCTTGAATTATACCCCTTCTGATTTTCTCTCATAAAAACATTAAATTTGGAAATTCTTTTTCGTTTATTGGGAGACTTGAATGAAAAAGACTTTATCAAGCGGACATGATTGTCACGTCGATCGACAGTTCAGAAATACTATTCACTTTTAAATTAACTTTCTAAATGCACCTTTAAATTGTTCTCATTTTTCTTTTTACTGTCTCGAAAAACACTAAATTTTGGGCAGGAAGAGTAACAACCACAAGCTAGTAAACAAATATATATTTCGTTCCAACTTAAAATTATACTGCTATTTTGCCAATGAAAAGGACAAAACATGGTGATTTTTATTATGGAAGATGACCATAGGTGCACAAGTTGACTCACAAATTCACATGGCCAATTTTTGAGTGACCAACTTTGAGTGGCTCTAAGTAATCGATTTTCTTCGTCTTCAAGTTCTATACCACTTAAATTGCGAGGTTATTAATTTTAATAATTTGAATTGTACTAGTTTTTTAAAAGTCTATATTATGACGTGTGTACGTAGTTATAATTAGATGTCAAAATAGGAACTTAAGGGGTCATTTGGCAGGCTGTACTAAGTAAAATAATCCCCGTATAAAAATTTAATCCGTCCAATACAATGTTTGGTTGCTCAATTTCAATTTATGAATACCTAATACATGGACTACTTATACCTCATAGGAGGGCTTAGCTAATACCAAGAAAACCAAGTGATTACTAATCCCTGCATTAACTATACCTGGATTAGACCCTAAAATTACTAAACCGCCCCTCAAACCCTTTTCCTAAATTTCTTTATACAGAAAGAAGAATATTGAAGGGTATAATTGTAAAGAAGATTTTGTACAGTTTTAAATCAAACACAAGCTTATTGCATAGCTAATTTTTAATACAATAAACCAAACATTCGATAAAAAATAATCCCAATATTACAATTTCTGTATTACTTGTGGTCGTACCAAATGACCCCTGAGTGTTTTTCATTTGAAACAGCCAATTTATGACTGGGGATGCCTGCTTTCAAATTAATTAAGGGAACTTTAAGACTTTTTGTGTTTGGGTCTCCAAATTAGATGAGTTGGTTCATCACAAAGTGTTGGATTTATATAAACGTCTTGTATTTAATTGGATCGATTTATTTGTCTCTTTGCAGAAAATACCATTTTCAGTCTCTAACACAGCTCACCTAAGTTACAATGTGTCATCTTACAAGTAATTATTAACCGATGATAGAGACAAATCTATAGTTTTTAAATTAATGGTTGACAAATTATATTCACTATTCACTACTCATTTAGTTTGAATTTACTGTCACATAATTATTTTCGAATTATCTAATATATGTGTGATATACCAATTGATATAGAGTACTTTTAGTCACATTTTTTATCTATCGTTGAAATTATTTTGTCAGTAAGAAAATATAAAAAATCTGTACTTTTACTTTTAATTGTTATTGTTAAATGAACGTTGGGCCTAACTCAACCTCAAAAGCTAACTTTTTAAATGGAACTTGGGGGGCTCAACATCGGTAACAATAATTGGGATGGGCCTGGCTCTGATACCATGATAAATGGACCTTGGGCCTAACTCAACCCCAAAAGCTAGCTTATGAGATGAGAATTGCTCAAGACCATATAAGGAGATCAAAGACCTCAAATTCCATTTATCAAGGTATCAGAGCCAAGCCCATCCCAATTATTGTTACCGATGTTGGGCCCCTATTTATGTTGTTCACGCTCCAGAGTGTAGGCCTGAACGTGAGGGGGTGTGTTGAGTTGTCCCACATCGATGAGATTTGAGGTCTTTAATATCCTTATATGGTCTTGAGCGATCCTCATCTCATAAGCTAGCTTTTGGGGTTGAGTTAGACCCAAGGTCCATTTATCAGTTATTGTCTATAAAGTTGGCCCGAGATGACTTCAAAACATGACGGTGAGGATTAATAATAGAAAATAACTTGTTTGATATTGAGGCGAAATTACTGTTATATAAATGTTTTTAAAAATTATTTGACTATATATAAGGTCGAATAGAGAGGAGTGAATGTATACGCACCTATCGTCCAAACTGATGGTTGGGAACTTCAGATAGTAAAAAAGAAAAGAGAGACGTAAAAGGAATGAAAACGGATGTCCTAAAAGCTTTCCTAATTCTTTATTTTTCAAATTCTGCTTAACAAAAAGACCCTTTTTTAAGCTTCTTTTGTTTACCTACACAAAACGAAAAGCTTGGTCCTACTTCAAACTTTTCAACTAATGTTTAGAAAGTTAAAAAGAGATGATACTTTATACAGTACATTATTTTATTTAGATACTTTATACATTAGATAAACAAATGATAAGCCAATAATTCTTGCCAACAAAGTATAAAGTATAAAGAAACAGACAAGGCTAAGTGTTGCTGCTTTTGTTGCAAAAAACTGCAATCGGCGCAACTATCTCCAAGTTCATGACTTTATGTTCCCAAGCTTTTTGGATTCTGTCATCTTTGCTAGCGACATGGAAATTGGAACCAAAGCCAAGAATCATCATAATTTAATAAAATTCTATATGAAACATGTAGTAACTATTAAGGTGTCATTTGGTACGGACATAAGTAATGCAGAGATTAGTAATGTAGGGATTAGTAATGCAGGGATTAGTAATGCAGGAATTGTAGTGTTAGGATTATTTTTTATCAAGTGTTTGGTTTATCTATTAAAAATTAGCTTGTGTTTGGTTTAAAACTGTATAAAATCTTCTTTATAATTATACCCTTGAATATTCTTCTTTCTGTATATAAAGAAATTTAGGAAAAGGGTTTGAGGGACGGTTTAGTAATTTTAGGGTCTTATCCAGGTATAATTAATGCATGAATTAGTAATCCCTTGGTTTCCTTGGTATTAGCTAAACCCTCCTATGAGGTATAAGTAATCCATGTATTAGGTATGCATAAATTGAATTGAGCAACTAAATATTGCATTGGACGGATTAAATTTTTATACAGGGATTATTTTACCTAGTACAGCCTACCAAACGACCCCTAAGTGCTAAAAGTTTGTACGGAAAAGGACCAAATATATCTTGTACTTTCGGAAAAGATTTAAATATATCCTTCATTATATTTTGGATCCAAACATATCTTTGTTGTTATACTTCGGGTTCAGATATATCCCTTATTTAAACGGAGGGACACGTGTCATCATCCGGTTGGCCAATTTTAAATATCGACTCATACCCATTGTCCATACCCAACCCATACCCGAATAGCAAGCTTCAAAGGCTTCTTCATCAATGGCGACGTCTTCTATAGGCTGTCAAGTAGTGTTGGCTATTGCTTATTTTGTACTTCTTCTAGTGACATTTTTTGAGTGCACTATTTACTATTTAAACGAGGGGTATATTTTGAGCCCAAAGTATAACGATAAGAATATATTTAAAATTAAAATATAACAAGAAGTATATTTAAATCTTTTTTAAAAGTATAAGAGTATATTTATTAGTTTGACGTAAATACCGAACACATGTATGTTTTGAAATATGTCTGCCTACCTTTCTAGCCTACTATAGCTACCAACTACTATTTTCAGCCTTGGACTGTTGGTTAGCGCTCCTTAAAAAGAAAAGAAAACTATTGTTCTTATTGTACTCCATTTGGTTTTTTTTAATTTTCTACTTTTGACCTTATGCGATTCTTTAAATATAATTTAAATATTAATTTAATATTTTATTGAGGACACAAAGGCTTCCAACGGTAAGCCCGTTTTATTTGTTTTTGTTTTTCTACTTTTTTTTCCTTTTGGGTTGTCACGCCTCGATCAACTAATTTTTTTTGAATTTTTTCTTTTCTATATAATTTTTGAAATTTATTTATTCAAATTATTCAAATTTTATATATTATCTGGTTTAAATAAATTTTTCTTACAATTTATATACTATCCATTATTAGTACCTTAAATCAACGGATTCTTTGCTTAGAAAAGGGCGTAATTGAAGGGAATGAAGTTCAGATTGTCCTTCCATCTAAATAAGACTCATTCCGGTCATAATTAGCGCAACAGTTCTCTCTCTTTGGCATAATTACTATTTTAAGAAGAGAATTATATGTGATACGACAACATACAAATTAAAGTAAATTCAATACAATTTTAGTACAAAAAATGATATATTTCCAATAACATATATACTAAAAATAAATTTCATACAACTAATTATATAGTATACAACTTATTTACTATTTATCCACAAGTTTCATACATCATTCTTACCAAGTTAAATACAACAACATCATACAACTTAAAATATCGTACAAATTTTATACGATATGTCTTTTGTATTTTATCTGTATATATTTTGTGTGGTGTGTTCTTCTGCTTCTTCTTTGAATTTTAATATGAAAATCCAGCCAAATCAAATCTAATCTTCATCAAATACCTTCAAAATCGAGATATAAACTCCATAGAATATTACCAAACGTTTGCAATAACACCCAATCCAAACAAAAAATATTTTTTGAAAATCCAAATTCGAATTCAAAGCTTTGAAGCTTTTTAATGGCTGTCAATGGTGGAAAGTCAAACACCTTCAAATTTTATTGATTGACAATTTCAAGTCGGATAATCTAGCCAAATAATTACTATACATCCACTGCTAGCCCGCCATCGGAATACCAACAAGAAAAGGGGAAGCCCAATAAAGCTCCAAACTTCACCCGTGGCAAAATTCCAATCGCTAAAAGATTAATCCATTTCTTATCCATAGTTAGAGAAAAATTATGAGCTTTACAAGAAAAAACCTCGCATAAACGATGTAGAAAGAGAATTGATTTTAAAGAGAGAAAGAGGGAAAATCCTTTAAAAAGATGGAGGTTTGTCTGGGTAAGTAAGGAATGTGAGGATTTTTCGGGATTTACTAAATTAAAAGGGTACAATCAAGGGATACTTATTTAAAACTAATTTATATATAATTGATAAATTGTATATGACCATGTAATTAAGTTAAAACTTGATTAGAGTGGGTAATTAAGTTTCATATATAGTATAGGTAGGTAAAAATCTCTTTTTCTTTTACCATACCAAAATGATAGTGCAATAACACGAGCTAGCCAGTTTTCAGACTGGTAATCGAAATATAGTCAGCATTTGCAAAGTTAATAAAAAATAATCATTGTTTTGCTGAAACACGGAAAGTTCCCGCATATTATGCGGGATTTTGGAGTTCCTACGTATAAACTTCCAGCATATTATGTTGGAACTCCAGCACATGGAAAGTGCTAGCATAATATGGGGGATTATGGAGCTCCTGCATATAAACTTCTAGCATATTATGTTGTAATTCCAGCATATTATGTTGGAAGCTCATATGTAAAAAATTCGAACTCCAGCATAATATGCTGAAATATTTCTAGATTTTTAAGTGTATTTTTGTTCAGATATTATCTTTAAATGAAAAGAAAATTAAATTTTAATTACTTTTAAAATTGTGGCTACTTTCAATTACCAATTATAGATCTGATTTTTTTAAAATTTTTCCCGATCTATCCAATGGGCCAAATACCCGAGAAAGTGATAGTCGGTATAATAAAGTGGGCCTAATTTTGCTAGAAAGCTCTCAAGCCCGTTTCCCGTTGAACGGGAACGAGTCCAGGTGATGGAAAAGTTTTAGTAACTAGTTTTTCGTTACGCGCGTTGCGGCGCAATATTAATACATAAAAGTTTAATAAAATTATATAAATATATTAGAAATATGTCTAAGATATAATATAGAAAATAAGTATATAGAAAGTATAAGATGCTAAAATCAATGAATGCTAATCATATTTAGCTAACTAATAAGAAGATGGTAAATCTAAAAATCATAACCATAATTTTGATGGTAATAAAGCCGAAAGCATACAAAGATAGTGATGCTTCTATCTAGATTTAAGATGAAATAGCATACTACAAATACGATAAGAAGCACCCAAGAAATATCACATGTATGATAACAAAGAATAATAAATCTAAAAATTTACTGCTAGTAGCAGCTGCAAAGACAATAACAATTTTTTTTTTTTTTACATAATATATGATTATTTTATCATTCAATAAATGTGATTGAAATAATATTTTGCTCTCGTGGATGGAGATTACTATCGGATTTACTGATAAGACTACATATACACCGACATAATAATCTAGGTAATTTGCCAAAAGTATAATTGTCTTAAGCATCTACCTTGCAAAATAAATTAACATATCTATAGAAAGATAAAGTAATTACCAATCAAACAAAAATTAAACTACATACATAAATTGATATTGGACTGAGCACATCTTGCTTTGAGAGATTTTATTCGAACGGAGCACTTTCATAAAAAAAATTATATAAAGCTTTAGCCTGCAGTGCATATGTTTTCCAAGTCAAACTAATTGACTTTCCTGCAAGATAATAATCTTGCGATTTTCAATATGCCAATAAGTTAATAATCACTCTTTCTTCCCGAAAGATGAAATTAAAATAAGTATGTCCTAAGTGAATCCATGTGATAATCAAACACACCAGAAAGTACATAACAATATCGAGAAATATGAAGATAGAATTTTTATAGGTGACTATTGGAAAAAATTAAAGAAAATATAAACGCAGTTAGGATGCATATAAGGCATCTTAAATTCTACTTCAGGATGCATGTAAGGCAAGCGATCATATTATATTTAAAAACTGACATAGCAGATTATACATACTTACTTTCGGATGATAATCCTCAACTTCTATATTCTTCAAATAGTATTATGTGATGATGTTTGTACAGGACAATGTTTTGTCCCGCCTTTCAACGTTTAGTATTTAGAATATTTTTTGATGCTATCATTTAAAAAGCATCGAAATTGTAAAAGTAACTTCCGGAATGAATACACTTGTAGGAATATGAAGAGCTAACTCTGAAAAAAGTAAAGGCATTAATTACATAAATATATTATAATAACTTCTTCAAAAATTTCCTGCAAGTTTTAATATCTCAAGACACACTTTAAAATTTATGTTTTTGTATGCTAACATTGGATAGGTTATCTAATCCATTAAAGGATATGAAAGTCTATTAGAATTATATGATTATTTTAATCTTTTAATTTTCACTTTTTGGCTTTACACTTATAATATAGTATGATATAATGATTTATCACCACATTTACTCCATATCCATTTACATATTTAGTAATTTACGTTTTTAGCTCGCTTGATTAATATTTGGTTAAAGGTGGAAAAAATGAATATTTAAAAGTGAAGTTAGAAAAAAAAAAAGTATTCACTTGAAATATTTTTCTAACCAATTTTTTAACTCCAAAATTTTAGTTTCCTAAATAAAGTTATAATAATGAACAACATTATAAAACACCTATTCCACCCATTCCAATTTATATAACAAAGTTTAAATATACTGGAATTTGAAAAAGAAAGAGGCCTTTTTTTTTTTTTTTCAATTCCACTAGGCAGCATGCCTACTGTTAGTTTTCATATATATATAACATAACGTACAGAAATGGAGGGGGACATAAACCTTACCTCCTGATAGAAAAGATGTACATTCTTGATCATCCAAACTTGACGACCAAGTATGCCTAAATAGCTATGATGGGTTAGATCTAAGATGATGTAATGATTGTCTATCTTATAACATCGATAGACAATCATATATAAAAAAACAGGAAAGAGGTCTTTTGTAGTTTGTAATTTTAACATATCACAACATTTATTTTAATATATATTTTTTAAAAATTTAAAATGAGAAATTTTTATTAATATTTTTTTTCCAAATAATAAACCTAAATTGGTGGAATATTAATTTGCAAATAAAACCTACTTTGTTTTGTTATTTTTTCTAATGCGTACTGTTTATACTCAAAAAGGATTGATTTGCCACGTCACGCCGTGACACATGAATCTCCTAATCGAATCATCATTTCGTCTTCCTCATCCAATTACAGTATAAAAATAAATTCCGCCATTAGATCTCAAGATTGCTATATTTACACCTACTAATTCTAACGCCATTGCAATTTCAACATTGACATTAGCAAAAAGAAGCAAAGGAAAATTGAGCATCAATGGAGATTGCATCAGAAAAACAATCAGCGGTGATCGAGCACAAGTCCTATGCCAGAGTTGGACTGCTCGGAAACCCTAGCGACGTTTATTTTGGGAATACAATCTCTTTTAGTCTCGGCAACTTTTGGGCTTCAGTACGGCTAGAACCTTCAACAGATCTCGTCATTGTTCCTCACCCTTCTCACGATCTCGTTCAATTCAATTCCATTTCTCACCTGGTATGCTATCTGCTTGTATTTTTTTTTTAATACTTATATCGTTTTTTAATATATTTTTTTTGGGAAGAAATTATGGTTTCGAGTTTAGAGGATATGTTAGAATTAATTTTGAGCTGCTGTCGACCTGGCAATGTGAATAGTTTGGGATTGAGACGTAGTTTATTGATTGATATGGTTTTGAATTTACTATTTGGTTTGATTCGGTTGTTCTAAGTGGTCAATTGACGACGTGTTAATGATGATTGCTAATTCTCATCTGAAATATTGGTGCTTAGTATTCCCTTTGTTCCAATTTACGTCATAATCTTCCTTTTTAGTCTATCAAAAAAGATCCAAAAGTTACTTTGTTTCTTATTTAAACTTCATAATCATTAACAACCTAACATCAAATGAGAAGGAGGAAGTAATTAGAATGATAGGTACCCTTTATTTTTTCGTGCTCTATTGATTTGTGTGCAGTTTGATTGATTTTATTTTAAAACAATATGCTTATGCTTGTTGTCGATAGGTGAACAGATTGCAGAGTGAGGGCTACTATGGAGGGGTGCGTTTACTTATGGCTATTTGTAAAATATTTCACAAGTATTGCAAGGAGAACAGTGTTACTTTACATGATGGAAATTTCACTCTCTCGTATGAAACTAACATTCCCCGCCAGGTAGATCTTAACATTGCAAGGTTTACATTCCTTTGGATGTTTCGTGTCACACTAATTAGTGGTAAACTTAAAACTTTTTGCTAGTTTATATTGTGAAACATTGTTTCAGATTTTCTCCTTATAGGGAGAATATCAAGGTAAAAATCAAGTAGAGATATGTGAAAGTTTGGATTTAAGGAAAAAAAAATTATGTCTAGAATAGATAATCAGCTGCAAGCACCTAGGTTGTTCTTGCTTGGTATTAAGAGTCAAGGGTTTTTCCTTATTTGCACGAGCAGTTGTGTTATTCCTTGCATTATGGATTCGGAAGTCATCACATTTTATGAAAAGTGAATATGGTCTCAATGCTGAGATTTCAGCTCAGCCTAATTGTCAACCGGGTCAATCTGCTAATTGTCGAGCAGCTCAGCCTCCATGCTTCAAAAGTTCTGTGGTGGTGTCACTATCCATCTTGCTTATAGTTTAGCTCGAGTTTCCAGCCACTCAGTTTAAAATACAAGAGGGAACAACTTTAATTTAGAGTGTAGTTACTTCTATTTATATTGTCTCATTGTGTGCATGTGCCTTAACTAGTAGGTTTACAGTTTACCTAAAATAACTAAGTTGACTAAAACATTTATACCTTGGACATAGCCCTATGCATAAAACTACACATAGTACCTTCTGGTTTAAGATATGCAAATAAATTAAAAAATAGCAGGCATGCTGTTTCAATCATAGCTAAAAGGTACATCAGACTACTTAAATGATCATGATCTGGATATGTCATTGCTATTGATCATAAAATAGAAGATTTAATCTATCTCATGTTGAAAGGGTTGATTGATACATCAAATACTTTCCACATCTCAGACAGGGCTTTCAGGTTCCAGTGCAATTGTTAGTGCTGCACTGAGTTGCCTTCTTGACTTTTACAAAGTCAGACATCTGATCAAAGTTGAGGTAAGGCCGAACCTTGTCCTTAATGCAGAGAAGGAACTTGGAATTGTTGCGGGTCTACAAGATAGAGTGGCACAGGTGTACGGAGGCCTTGTATACATGGTGTGCATCAGTGTTATACTTTTTAGTACAAGTCAGTATCAGCGTGATATTTGGCAGCACTAAGCTTGCCACAGTTGTAGAGTTGATTTTATATTCCCTTTTTATCTTATTTTGCAGGATTTTGGCAAGAATCACATGGATGAATTGGGTCATGGTATATATACACCCATGGATGCTGATCTTCTCCCACCTCTTTATCTGATCTATGCAGAAAATCCCAGTGATTCTGGAAAGGTAAGTATTCAATGTGCAGGATATGTAGTGTGGAAAATCTTTCTGGTGTCTGGTTCAAAGATTCTTTGGACCAAGTGACTGAGTTTTGGTTGGATATGTTGTTTGCTTAGCCATACAATGGGTTAAAATTTACATTTTTGCTTTTCATTTTACGCAAAGAAGTTAGTGAAAAGAATTAGAGGAGTATCAATGTAGGATTGTAGTCCATGCAAGAGGCACTTTAGTTTTTGCATCCTTTAACTGGTTAACCTCTTATATTTTCCATTAATTTCTTAATATTTCTCCGGACAATGGAAGAGATAATGGTTGTGGCAGGTTTTTAAGGAAACATGAATATCAGTGTCCGGATTAACTTTTGCCCTTTCTTTGGCACTGAGAATTACTTTGATGTAGTAACAAAATACTAGATGATACTTATTTCAAATACAGGTACATAGTACAGTACGTCAGAGATGGTTAGAAGGTGATGAATTCATAAGATCAACCATGGAAGAGATTGCAAACATAGCTGTGGAGGGACGGAAAACACTTCTTGAGAAGGACTACATTAAGTTGGCGGCCCTCATGAATCATAATTTTGATCTGAGAAGGTAAAACATATGACAACTTGCTTAGATTGATCAGAGATTCAGAAGACATTTGTTAATATCTTGTCTGTGCTTAGTGGCATTGCAGAACTTGTTTCGGTAGTGTCTTGTCCAACTTATTTTCATATTATTATTTGTACAAATTTTTTGGCTGGCACAGTGCTCTTTACTTGGTACATTCCTTTCCTGGTTATACATGGTATTTAAACTAGCAAATGGACTGCCTTTGACCATCTAAATTTTAGGTTCTGGACAAAGAACAAATCCAAGGGTGTCATATGGCCTTTTGCATCTTATTTCATAGTTTTGATGTACTCAAATATTGCTCGATTTGTTCTACATAAGCTGGTGATATGATGTGCGTATCAAATGCTAAAATTTTGTGGGTGGACTATACAGGCGTATGTTTGGAGATGATGCCCTTGGAGCTATGAATATAGAGA
The DNA here is from genome assembly GCA_002018475.1 of Nicotiana obtusifolia. NCBI lineage: Eukaryota > Viridiplantae > Streptophyta > Magnoliopsida > Solanales > Solanaceae > Nicotiana > Nicotiana obtusifolia. The sequence continues at coordinate 80,497 of MCJB01011144.1, read as the reverse complement.
TGGTTGAAATTGCTCGAAGGGTAGGTGCTGCTTCCAAGTTCACAGGAAGTGGCGGGGCTGTGGTTGTGTTTTGTCCGGATGGACCTTCACAAGCGAAGCAGCTGGAGGATGCATGCCTCAGTGCTGGTTTCACTTTCCAGCCAATTAAAGTTATGCCTTCATTTCTTAATGACATTGATTGTCAAACTCTGGGATCAAAATGAAAACCATGGCATGCTTGCCAAATATGGAGCCCTCTGTATACTCTACTTTTTTCACCTTGGCAAAATACACAAGTTACCTCCTAAACTATAGACCAAATTCCTGTTACACACTTTTTGCGGACGAAAATCACATTATAAAACTACTTTTTTCTTGCCTAGTTTTTCAGAATGTGTAATATCATGCACCAATCAAACAGTGACACATGTCATTATTTTTTTATTAAAAAATAACATAATTAAAATTACAACTATACCCCTCATCTTCCCCATCTAAAGTTCTAAACCATCATGGCTATCGTCCATCTCTCTTCACCATCAAACATTATAGCCTCTTCCCCCACCATTATTAACTAACCAAAATCACCAGAAAGCACATCCAAAAATCCATCTTTTCCATTGAAATCGAATCAAAAAAATTTTCTTCTGTAAAAGCTCGACCATTTGTACTATTTCGACTCTCACAACTGAAGCAACGAATTTGTAATAATGAGGAAAGTATATTTCTTAGAGAAGAAGACTAAGAACTCTACAATTCAGTTATTTAAAAATTCATCCACTAATAAAATTAAAGAATGTGGTTAGGTGCAAAAGCTTGAGCTGAGCTTTAATGGTTGGAAATATTTTTCGAAAAATTCGACTTCCAAACATCAAAAGCTAAAGCTAAGATTCTCCGCAAAAAAAAAAAAAAAAAAAAAAGATCTATGCAAAAGCTTGAGGCAAGCTTTAATGGTTGGAAGAGCTATAAAAAGCTTTAATTACTGAATCTAGTCACAATTTCTCGCTAAAAGATCTGCAAAAAAACTAAAAACTAATCAACAAGGAGAGATAATGAGAAATCATGGTGGGTTTAATTGAGAAAAAGGGGATGGGGTGGTGGAGAGAAGTGGGTCTAAGTGTCAAGTTCTCAAGAAACAGCTATGACAGAATTTTTTAAACAAGGAAGAAGATGACTTAATTTTAAAAAATTTAAAACTAAAAGAAAATTGACATTTGACACAAAAAGTTTTTTTTTTCACGCGACTCATTTGTTGGAAAAAACACACATTGTCCACGTGGGCAAATTAGTGGGTATTAGATATACTCTAAAAAGATTGAATGTGCAATGCAATTTTCGTCTGTAAAAAATATATAACAGAAATTTAGTCCATAGTTTAGGAGGTAACTTATCTATTTTGCCTTTCACCTTTATTAGTCTATGCTAAGCTTATCAGGAAGTATGTACCATCGCCCTTTTTAATTTGTTCCGAACAATGATCATGAGAATTACACATCTCTTCATGCAACTTGAGCAGTCAAATCCTTTTAAAAGCATACTGTTCTCAATCTTTTATCGGTCTTTGGAATGTGCTTCCATCCTTAAGTTGCAAACTATCCTCTGCCTCCCCAAACACAAAGAGAAACTATGTTGTCCCGATTTAGTCTAGATTTGCGCCGCATTGGACCAATTGGATCAAGAGACGGATAGGGAGGAAATTGCCTATCAATCATTGGTTGGCTTTCCCTTGAATCAGTCACGGAGCTCTCAACTGAGTTGTTTAGGTTCTGGAATTCTATTTCTGATTGGGGATTTCGATTCGAAAAAATGTGGTGCGGGTTCATCTCTCTCGACCAGTTCAGGTTCAAGGGAGGGTGATCGAGGGGACCCAGACTTTCGATCTCTTCTCTATGGCGAGAGCTAACTTCGTGCTGCCTTTCGTTTACGGCCGAAGAGGAACCTCTTGATTAAACCACCTTCCAATCCACGAGCCACCCCACGTGGATGAGGTGGAGCGGCTTTTTCCTCCTCCAATAACGCATTGATCCTTTTGGCCATCTGTCCTAATTGAAATGTGGATGAAGACTTGTGGAGAAGTTCAGCTTTGATTTGACCCCAAGAGTTTGAATACTTTTGTCAGAACTAAAAATCAGATTTTGATTGGTTTGAGAATTTCGACCTTGAACTAGAAGGAGGGGAGCTACATCTGGATTTATCAGACCAAAAGATTTGGCTTCTTCAATCTTAGGCCATAAATATTTTTTGGTATGAACTATAATTATGTATATATAGGTAGATAGTAAATTTAAACGCAACAATTCAGTAAAAGGATTAAAGGAACATGTAAGACGGTTTTTTTTCTTCAGACACACCTCCAAACTCCAAAGATGGAAACATGCGCAGTGGATTTTCTTATTGCATGATTGAACCATTTCATATTAGTTAGACATGTACTACACATGTACTAGATCTACAATCTTCTTTGACGTTTTAAAAGACTTGGTCAAGTTTGCTTTTGCACTTGGAAGTCATTGTAATAGTAAAAAATATTCGAATGAAAATTTAATAAGGATTAGTTACTTATATGGTAACTCCGGTAGAACATTTAGGTGTCGTTTGGTAGGCTGTACTAAGTAAAATATTCCCTGTATAAAAATTTAATCTATCCAATACAATATTTGATTGCTCAATTCAATTTATGCATACCTAATACATGGATTACTTATACGTCATAGGAGGGCTTAGCTGATACCAAGGAAACCAATGGATTACTTATACCAGGTTTAACTATACCTGGATAAGATCCTAAAATTACTAAACCGCCCCTTAAACCCTTTTAATTTTTAATATTCAAGGGTATAATTTTAAAGAAGATTTTGTATAGTTTTAAATCAAACACAAGCTTAGATTATACATTGCATAGCTAATTTTTAATATAATGAACTAAACACTTGATAAAAAATAATCCCAGCACTACAATTCTTACATTACTAATTCCTGCATTACTTGTGTTCGTACCAAACGATCCCTTAAGCTTATAATTGTACGGAGTATCTTATCAAACTCTCTCCCTTCTCCTTTTCTTATCGTGGGCTTCTCCAAGGAAAAAAGAATCATAGAAGTTTAACTATTATTTCTGAATAGTTTTTTTAAACTAAGATTAGGGTACATAAGATGTAAAATAAACTTATAGCATACTGGCTTCAACTCTCTTTTTTCTGCAAAACATCCATTTACAGATTTATTTCTCTGGCGCTAGCTGACTTGTTTTTTCTTATCCAACTCCAACTGCATGATTATACTATACGAAGGTAGAAGCTTGGTCAAAAGTAAAAAATGAACGAAGGAAGGGAGTATTTATACAGGCTTCACGCCGTTTCGTGTCTAGGGACGGTCTGTCGATAGTCGACACGCGTTTGAGGTCATTATGACGCGACTGACGGAACGTTTCAGATTCTTTATCGTTTCTGTCACGGCGTATTAAAGAAGGAATTGAAGTGCTCGTGTCTTTCTCGTCGTTTTTGTAAATTCACTCTCCGAGAAACGAGGGACTATCTATATACGGGTGAGTCCGTGGGACGCTTCAATTTCCGATGAAGTGAACGGAGCAAGAAACGTAGAGGCAAGGGACCGAAATCGAGGCAAGAAGCCCTTGGTCCGGAGTCCGAACAAAACACCCGCCCTCGAAAGTATTGGGGCCATGACCCCCAGGTCCGGTTCGAACCCCAAGAGCCTTGGAGAGCATTACCAGACAATCAAGCACGACCAACAAAAGGCCGTGATATCCGCGACCGATCGGATATCATGGCGTGGATCTCGACACATATCGACAGAGAACCGGTGATTAGTTAAATGATTTTCTTTTACCTTTTATGGAATCGTACTTAGGGTAAATTCCCCCACTATATAAAGGGGAGTCTGATTATTCATCACGAACATTGTAACACGCATATCAAGGCAATATAATCTTATTTTCTTTGTTATTCAAAGTTCTTATTCTTGTTCATCAGTGTTTCGTTATCGTGAGCCCTGGATCGAGGGCAGGCATCTCATTAAGGTTGTTACTAAGTTCGGGATCACCTCTCTTGATCGGTTTGATTATTTTATCGCGTCATTTATCTGTTTAATCTAACACAATTTATTATTTATATTGAACTAATTCATATATCCTTCAAACCACTTACAAATTTAACTATTATCCGTTTTGAGTGCTAAACAACTGTAGCAGGAAAATCTACCGTTTTTATATAAAATCTCATGTATAATCTATTTGGCATTGTGATTTGACTCTAGATGATGGCCTAAAAAGAAACATTATCAAACTGCTCTCAGATGAGATACTTGTACCACTTGTTGCACTGTATTTTTGTAATTATTCACCTGCCCAACAATGCTGATGCTTCACCCTATCAAAATTTCATAAAAACATCAAACTTTTTAACGCCAAAAAAAAAAAAAACACTTCAAGCGAAGGTGAAAGATTATTTAAGGTTGGAGTTTCGTAAAATAGATAGAAGCCGTTTGTCGACCGGTGGACTCATCCTCAATGCCCGTTTAGGCTCTCCAGTTAAGTCGGTTGTCCGCCACCTTTCTTTCCCATGCCCGAGATGGCCTTATGGTCTTCTATTCTGCTTGTTGGAAGGTTCGTCCGGATCTCTTCCTGGGTCAACCCACTCAATATCCGAGAGAGTGTAGGCTTTTGGCGGCTGCAGAGACGGCGGTACTTTCCTGAAAATGGTGTTTCGTTTTCTTCTTCTCTATTGTCTTTGCGGGTGATAGACGGACCCTCTTTGAACACTACCACAAATATAAAGTAAGTGAATAGTGGAAGTAGAGTCTTGATTAAAAGGCTAAAAACTCAAGGAGTTATACTAATTGAAGAATTACACCTGCTGCTGAGTTGCATAAACATTGTTTATTTCTTGCTGGAATTGGCCGAGGGTGTCCAATTCACGATCAATGTCACGTCTTTTGTACTCATAAATTAGGTTGAAGCCACTATAGCTTAGGCCTCGGGTGTTAGACTAATTCTTCAAAACAGTTCCGTTGCACATGATTTGGCCGTGAATCTTTTTTCTAGCAGTAGTGGACTTATGTTTTACTTGGTCTTTCTTGTTAGTTTTACAGCATTATCACTTAGTAGTGGATCATGTTTCTCAGTTTTACTTCTCCATTTTCCTCATATTTAGTAAAATATGAACAAGAAATAGAGATCTAGAGACATCTTCTTCGATTGTGTGTATTTTTCTATCTATTACAAGGCCTTTATATACGCATGAAACTGTGAAAAATATGTCATTGGATATGTCAGCAAGCATTTAAGATCATGGAGGAAGATCATGAAGAGATTATGGAATTACAATCATAACTCCATAAGTATTATAGTAATAAAAGTTATAAAAAAAAAAAAAAAGTAGTGAGCGTTACTCCTTTATTGAGTATGGACATTCATCATAATTCAAAGATTTTATGTGTTCTTGTTTTCTATGCAAGTGAATTGAACAATAAAAACGACTTTCTTTCCTATATCTCTTTTATAACTTCTGCCTTTGTTTTGCAACATCGGGAACCAAATACACAAAAGCCACGGGCTCCACAGAAGTGATCCACGTCACCAGCTCCGTCATGCTTAGATCCTTAATTTTTATGAGTGATTTGAAGTGAATTTAAAATTTTAATTTTTTTGAAAAACTTTAAAATTTAATTTTAAGTAAAAATAGAATTTTTATAGTCAAATTGATTTTGATAAAAATAAAAAAATATAAAAAAGTTTATCACCAAAAAGGCCCTAATTAAACTTCTGTTAATGTTTGTAAATTTAAATATTCAATCGTCTTGACCTCAACTAAATAAGTTCAGTCACATTACTTATTCACAAATTATACTTTTATTCTTTCATATTAATTATTAGAAAATAGAAGGAGGTACAAAGCAACTTCCCCAAACAACAGCCAAAAATGGCGAAATTGGTAGTAATTCCCCGTATGTCTCTCATCTTCCTCCGCTCCAAATCCATGTCTTCTCTCACTATAATACCTCACACTATTTTCTCAACCTCAGAAAAGCTTAATCCCCTGGTTCTCAAAAAATCCCATTATTCACTTCACTTTTTCTCTACTACTTCAACTCCATACCCACTTCAATACGATATGATAATCTCCCGCCCTGCAAATTCCCCTTCACCAATCCAAAAATCTCGCCCACAACGCTTCCTTCCCAATTCAAAACCTACTGATTCCGAACCCGAACCCGGTTCTGAACTCGGTTTCGACGATTGGGTCGATAGAAAATTGAATTCAAAATCATCTTATGAGGAACCCAATTCGGATAATATTATGAAAATGGATAAAGGGAAAAGGAAATATTATAATAAGAGGAGGAAAAGAATGTTTGGCGGGACGGATTCGGATTCGGAGGATGAGAATAACCGGGGCAAGGATAATGATTTTGTTGAGCTGAAGCAGGAAGTAGTGGAGCTACGTACATTGCACAAGAAGGAAGAAGAGTTGTACTTTTATGACAATTTTGCTTACCCTTGGGAAAAAGATAAGCATTATAAGATGGTGTATCAATTGGAGAAAAAGTATTTTCCTGATCAGTGTTTTGATAAAGCTTTTCTTGAACCTGGGCAATCACATGAGAATGTAAAGAAGAGCAAAAAGAAATTGGGAACTAGGGAAAAGATAATTGAGAAAGATGGTGATGGTGGGGTTGATAAAAATTTGATCTTTTTTGAGGAAGAAGAAAAGGGTAATGTAAAGAATAGCGAAAAGAAAACTTCTGATGGCGGGGTTGATAAAAGTTTGATCTGTTTTAAGGAAGGAGAAAAGGGTGTGAGGAATAGGGGTGAAAATAAGGAAGAGGGTAAAGTTGATGTATCGGAGAAGAAAGTGGAAGAGTTCTTCAAGTATTTGAGGAAAGTTCCAAATAAGGAAAATGGTGTTGTTAGTGCTGAGCCATTTCTAGCTACAAGGAGCACAGGGCTTCCTCCTAAATGGGATAGCCCGGGTGGGACAGTGGTATTAGTGAACAAACCAAAAGGTGAGTTTGAGCTCCTAATTGTCTTAACACTGGGGTTTATTATGTGCATTTTTTAAACGTTGATGTGTTTTTAAAAGAGTTAATCTAAAAATTTTAAGTCCTCATGTGAAGTCAACGTTAAGTGTTTTGAGTTTATAATTGAACAAGAAGCATTAGTTACAAGTTGGATTGACAGACTAGAGATTCTTAATGCAATGCTTGAGAAGTTTGACTTCATTTCCTTGTTTGTTTTTTTAAAATGGTAGGTTTACTCTTAGAGAGTCTCAGAGTCAGAGATAAGTAAAACTTGTTTGGGAGTGTGATATGTACATAACGAATTCAGCCAGTGTATGGTTATTGATGAAAACTGCCCAAGAGTCCTGTTTTCTGTAGTGTTGTCCATCACAAAGCTCACAAAAAGGACTTCTACGTTGATAGGCAAAATATATTCACATAAAGACAGAATAGGGTATCAAATGCCATAAATATAATTTACGAGTCAGAATTGTCTCTTATGATCTAATATCGTAAAGCCAAACCAAAGTTAGGAGGCTCTTGCATTTTGGGAAATGTAGTTATAAAAGCTTGGTTTCTTCTTCTTTTTTTGGGTGACTATTAGTCTGAATTGCCTTCCAGGTTGGACTTCTTTTACTGTTTGTGGAAAGTTGCGGCGTCTAACAAAAGTGAAAAAGGTACATCTTTCCTAACCACAATCTAGGGGCTATTTGATATGGTTTCAGAGAAGCAGTGTACGAACTCGTTTTAAGAATATTTTCAAAATAAATTTTTCTGGTGATCTTTTGTATGTGAAGGTGCATTACCAAGTTATTAGGAACAAGAACGAAAATTCGAAAAAACTTTTAATGGGTGTTTTCATTTTAAAATACTTGAATATGTAGTTTGGTTATATCCATGCTGATTAATAGCACTCATACTCCCATTAAAAAAAGAGCTTGAATATGGTTCTGATTTCTGTCTGAAGATTTACTATTTTGATTTTCTTTAACATATCCATTCCTAATGTAAGATACTATGAAATCTTAGATTTTTAAACAAACATCAATTCCCCTCATCAAGTTTTATGTATTCTTTTTGGTGTTGGACGCTCCACTAGATCGATTCTGCTAAGGCAGAAGACCTTGTCCAGCAAAAACAGAGCTGTGGGCTGAAAGAGCATGTTGGGGCGAGGAAAAAAAGATTATTTAGCAAAATTTGAGAGAATTAGTGTACATTTTTGAGCACTTTGTTACCTCCTTCCCCCATGTTACATTTTGAATTGAAGACCTTGTAACAAACTTCTGTTTCTACAAAAATATTGCTCGCTCTATTGGGGGTGGGGGGGTTTCTTATCTTTGTATTTGGTTTGATTTTTTTTTTTTTTTTTTTTTAATGCTTAAATTCACGTGATTGGAAACATTCATCACGTTCAGACTGAATACAAACTGAACTAAGGCATTTTACTTCCATTTTATTACCAACTTCTCCTTCAAACTCATCTTTTGCAGGTGGGCCATGCTGGAACACTTGATCCAATGGCAACTGGGTTATTGATTGTATGTGTTGGTAAAGCTACAAAGATCGTTGATAGGTAACTTCCTATAAGGTTTTAGTTGAATTAGTTTGAGGGAGGTTTCAGGGATTCCTGATATTTGATGAGAGTTTCTTATTCCTGCTAATATTTTCCCCTTTGTCTTAGGAGAACTTATACATGTCTATGAACAGTTTGTTTTAGTCTCTTGATACAGTTATATGATAAATTTTCTTGAAGTCTGAATTGTTCTTGGCAGTTATCAGGGTATGATGAAGGGCTACAGTGGAATCTTCCGTCTGGGGGAAGCCACCTCTACGTGGGATGCAGATTCCCCGGTATTTAATATTTTATTTATTTTTTGAAGTTATAAATCTTCAGATAAAACTGGACCATTTGACTTATTTCACCCCTACGAAAGTCTCATCTAACAATCAGCGAAACAAATTAAGATGGCAAGATAAGAAGTTTCCCCTAGACCCATCTTGTGGGATTACACTGGGATTGTTGTTGTTGTAAGATGAGAACTTTCATGATAAAGTCAACATGAATAAAGTCTACACACACGCTCTAATCTTTTTTTTGGGGGGTAAATTCTGTATTTACCAGGGAAATATTTACATTATAACAAAACCCGTAAGTTGGACAGGACCCCAACTTTTACATCATCCTGCACGCCTAAAATCTTCTAGCCTACCCTCTTCCCGGTACACCTTTCGATTACACGGTTCCTATGGGTAATAGTTCATAGTCTTGAGCTTTCCAGATATTTTTTTGTTCCCATCACCTCTATAACGGACATCTTGCACGATCAGCCAGCATATCACTGCTAAAGTCCTCTGCATTCCTTGGAAAATTCTGCAGTTCCTTTCTTTCCAAATATGGTAGACACAACAAGCCACTACAAGTCTATAAATCTGATCCTTGCTGTTCTTGCCATTGGCAAACTTTGTTGCTCAATTTAGTTCCTCTTGCCACCCCTCTGGTTTCCGTATTTCCTGCCAGATCAGTAGTTTGGACCAGATAAAGGTCTGTATGGACACTGGAAGAAAAGATGTGCAATACTTTCATGATTCATCTGTGTCATCACAAAGCACACAAATCTGATTGCTAATTATTCCCCAGTTTGCTAGCCTATCCCATGTATATAATTTGCTAGGAGCAGCCAATCTTAGAGTGAATATCCATTTAGGGCATCCCAAACGGTTGCACACCATTCTCCTCCAAGGTACTTTTTGGAATGTACCTCTCAGTCTGAGGTACATCTTTTTGATAGAAAAAGAGTTCACGCACGCTCTAATTGATGTGACACAAACTGGATCTAGTTATTTGTTTACCCCTGGATTATCTTATGTAAGTTTGGATTTTGAAATATCCAGGTTATTCAGCGAGAGCCGTGGGAGCATATCAAGGATGAGGACATAAAGAAAACAGCAGCGTCCTTTTATGGAGAGATATGGCAAGTCCCTCCGATGTTCTCAGCAATCAAAGTATGTTAATTTTAGTCGCAACACTTCTGTTCCTCCAATTATTCATTCTGCCTAATATAAATTTATCCTGTGCATGTTTTAATTTTTATAACGATTATTACGACATTTTTTTACCCTGGATGAATAAAATTATTGATACTGGATTTACACTTTCTTAAAACAATTTCATGTTAGTATTTTCAACATGCTTAATTTTGTTCTGAGACATGAAATGTAGCAATCACATGAAACAAAAGCGTGTTGAATCAACTCTAGCTATATCTTCAGTCAATGTAATGGCCTAGTTGCTGGTGATACTATTTGTATTTGACATAAGCTTAAATCAAAGAGCGTGCTGATTCAGAAAAGATAGCTGTTACTTCTGTAGTCTGTAATTCTTTGAGTTGTTATTTTCTCTTTTCTTTAATAAGTTCTTGTTCATCCATTTTTTGCCAGCTTCAGCAGAATTTCTCTTGGGTGGCCAAGGCGTGAATTGGACTTCGTATAGCGTAATTACTTATTAGACTCTGTCTGCTTGTGATAGGTTGGTGGTGAAAAGATGTATGAGAAAGCAAGAAGAGGGGAAAGCATCGAACTTTCACCAAGGAGGATTTCTATTTTTGAATTTGACGTGAAGCGGAGTTTAGAAGACAGGTTATTTTGTTGAACTCTTCTAGTGCTAATCTTGTGCCACATGGATGTCTCAACTCTTGAAAAATCATCTCTATGTGTATATTGTCTGGTTGTACGAGTTAAAACCCTAGCCAAGGTTCTCTCAAAGTGTCTAAACATTCTTAGGGTGCTCCCGAAGTGTCTTACGATCTCTATACTGCATTGAATTCTTTAGTGCTAAATGTACACTCAGTTTTGTTTGAGGGTGAGGTGGAGAACTCATTCTGATTGAAAGCAAGTAATATATTTCTCACAGAGTGCTTCATTGGAGTTGCACAAGCTTCCTCCCGACCCTCCCTTTTGCGGATTTATTTATTAAGTACTTCAAAAGTTTTATTAGAACCATAAAAGGTAGCATCTTCTTGATTTGCATCCCCTTGATTCTGAAGCATGTCTATATTTCAGGTATGCTTTCATGTGAAGCATGTCTATGTTCCAGCCAATTACTCCTAGAGGAAAATGAGTAATTCTTGAAGTATGTCAATATTTCGACATGTGTTTTTTTTTTCCAGATATGCTTTCATGTGAAGTAGAATTAGAATATTTGGGACAGATATACCTATAATTTACATGCATTTCATGAGCATGTATTTTGGTTGCTAATGGTTGTCCCTCCACTAAGCTGGTTTATTACTTCACCAAAAGTTTCATATTGAAGATACTTCTTCTTTCCTCTTGTTTTCTTTTGTCCTTTTTTTGAATTGGCAGACAGAATGTGATTTTCCGAGTTAGATGCTCAAAAGGTACCTATGTCCGATCACTTTGTGCAGACTTCGGGAAAGCTCTTGGCAGGTATCATATAAAGATAATATTGTTTTAATACTAAAAAAGGTTCTACATTTTGTGATAGATGATGAGAAATGACAAATGATTTCAGTGATGCATAATTTCTTTTTAATTCTTAATTTTCTTCTAACTGGATTCAAACCCAAGCTGAAATTTTTTCTCGCAGTTGCGCTCATTTGACAGCTCTAAGACGAGATTCAATTGGTAAGACACAGTTATTTTAAGTTCAATTTTTATTGGAAGTTACTGAAAGTCTAGGGTTGTCTTGTTTTGTACCTGAAAATAGTTGTGACAAAGGGTTCCCTTTATCTAGAACATCAAGAGATAAGAGAGGTCTTCGTTGAATTTTTGATTGCTGTGAGCAGCTTGTGGTCAGGGTTTGTGACAATGCTATTGTAGTATTAGAGAGTGTTGCCTGAATCTTGCACCTAATAGCACGGCAGAGAACACCACATATGCCTTTTATCTGAAGCTAGGTCTTGAATTCCACAAGCCGAACCCAATCCTTATTCGTGCAAGTAGTTGTTCAGTACTTAGCTAATTGTAATTGTGCTCTCTTTACCTCACAGGAGAGTACTCAGCAGATGATGCTTGGGAATTTCAAGAGTTGGAAGAGGCAATCACCAAAGGGTATCTGTAAGATTCTTGGAAATTCCAGTGGGCAGAGTTACCCAATACCTGTGCTGGTGGAAGACTAAAAGGTAGTAGGTACCGGTGGAATAGTTGAGGTGCGGGCAAGCAGCCCGGATACCACCACTGTAAAGAAAAAAATATTCTTGGAGATTCCACATTCGTTGGTGGCAATTGGAGATCTATACTAGTTACCTTAACCTCAACAAAGGATTTCACTTTCTCCTCTACTTCACCTCTTTTCTTTGCTTTTTCCTACTTCCCTTAGTTTCTGGGCAGAAGTGTTTAAGTTATATCCTTTATTAGTTGAAGATAAGGATGAACGTAACAGCTCTTTGTATTTCAACCATTTCTGGTATTAATTGCACTTATTGTTTTGTAACAGCCTTTAGTATGGCACCTTTCAAGTGTAAGTGCTACAAAAAATCGATATTTTCATTTGTTATTGTATCACTCCTGAAACGGGATCATTCTTTATGGCATTACAAATGAAATAGGTCTATTGCATTATGGAGTTTGCTATTTTATCCTATGTGGCCGATGCACGTAGCATTTTCACTGGCATTTTCAGCACCAAGATAAATGAAGCTGGAAGGAAGGCAGTCCCTGTGGATAACGTAACATTTGCAACAAGATAAATTAACAAAAAATTCAGTATGTTACTAGCATTTCAAATATTAAAGTTCACTACTCCCAATTATTGACGACCAGATTTCAACTTGCAAATAAAGACACTTTAGTATGACCATGTACTGATGATATCCTCAACACTATCTTCAAGATGTTAACATGACTATATGAAATAAGTACCTATAGAGGAGTTAAGACTTTGAACTCAAACAAGCATAAAACACAATTATCAGGAGGCTAACACAAAAATGAATATATTACTAATAACAAAAAACAAGGAGAATACAGAAATTTCTTTCTACCGGCTTGGAACTGTAAACCATCATTAGATATTTGCACACAAGAACAACGTCTGACGTCCTACAAACATTCTAAATCGTGTGAGTGTCCCACCTAAGTAGTTGTAGAATTAGGGGGATCAATTCCCATTGCCTTGTAATAGGCCATCTCTGCAGTAGCCATTCGATCCTGAAACATTGTCCATTCTCTTCTACACCTTTCTCTTACCTGAACCAACATAGAAGTTGGACTTAGACATATAATCAGAGATTAACATACTCCATTGTGACAAGATTACACAAACACATGCAGAATCATGCATGATTAGGACCTATGGGTATGAACACAAGATTTCAAACGTGGTTTGACATATTCATATGCAAATTCAAAAGGTGATCAAATTGTTATTAGTTTTTTTATTCATATTTTTCTTAACCATCAGTATTTCATGATCAAATTTCAGTATACAGGAGAATAAAAAATACAGCACATACCCCTTCCCATGGTGCCTTGCCATTTTCTGATTTACCCTGTCGAAATAAGAATATAAGATAATCATTACAGCCAACTTTCATGCTAGTCTAATATACTCCAACAAGATAAAGTTGGATATACCTGGCTCCCAAGTGATGGAACAGTTTGATGCACAATCCACTGAGCATCTACAACTCCTATCTTTTCATGTGCCGGCTGCTCATCCAAAAGCATTATTAGGAAAAAGACCATTTGAAACAGAAAATACGGGAATTTGTCCCGCACATCTTAAAATATACTACTAACCTCCACACATCTCCTAAGAGCAAAATCAAGACCCCACCCATGGACCAAGTCATTCTGCAATAAAGAATCAAGAATTTAGATGTGCAATAACCAAATGGGTAGCAATCCTCCTCCCCCCTTCGCCCGCATATTCTTTTTCGTTGGCTGTAATGACTGGAAGATATTTAATAATTGATACCTGGATCATATGCCAAACACACCGCCAGGCCTCTCGAGAGAAAACAGGTGCCATGATCTCGATAAATCTGATTGCCAACGAAATAACAGTTAATATCTACACCAAACACAAAGTGACATCAGTAGTTATTGGTAAATATCATGCATTCCATACGCTGCACAAGGTGGCAAGTGTGGATCAGCGCACCAGCCTGGTCTTTCTTCTGTTTCCCTGTAAGCAGAAGCAATAAACTGTACATGAGATCAATCTATGTGTGCATGGGATGCTTTAATCAGAGCAGTTGTAGGTATAATGCAAGTACGATGTTCCCTACTTGTGAATTTCAGTGTCATTTCGCCCTTTTGTCATTTGCCACGTCAACCCACTGTTTGGTGCTAAACCAGGCTGGGAAATATCCAAACCATGTTTCGCCACCAACTTTATATATCTGCAGTTGCATTGAAGCCTTAAGAGTCCACAGACAATTCAACATATTGATACAAACGACTCTGAGAATAATCATAACTTACTCCTCCGCATTAAAATTCTCAAGCCCCAAGTCTTCATCCCAGATGAATATATAGTCATAAGGTGCTACAATGTCAGGATGCAGAAAACGTTTTGCATACCACCTTTCAACAAAATGAAAAAACTTTATACTTACCATAAATCCATCAAAAATGTTGAATAATTGAGGAGAAAAAAGAATTCATAATAATAGTTACCATTTAGTTTGTTTCATTGTACTGACATGGATAGCCCGCTTTGACCACTCAAGGTCATCCCATTCACTTGTTTGACCATCATAGTGAAACAGCATAATCGTAAAGTTCTCTGAAAACTGTTTACAGTACAGAAAAATAAGCATGCCGAGATACATAAGTAAAATTTTGGACTTAAATCTACCTAAGTTGGCAGCAAACCAACCCTTTTTGTTAACCTAGGTTTTCTTTCTATCTTTTCACTCATCTCTGGTAACCCTAATTCGTAATGAGATTACAAGTGGGATTGACGAAAAGATTGATTCTTTGTCGGGAAAAAAGTAATTATTCACTGATGTGTTAAATGATTTGCAGAGCCTCACCGATAAACTAGCATGCATGCAACACAGACTAAGGAAAACATTATACATAAGAACAGCGAGGATAGCACATAAAACAAGACAAAACTATGCTGAAATAAAAAGAGGGGGGGGGGGGGGGGGGGGG
>MCJB01011144.1:37297-65360 GCA_002018475.1 Nicotiana obtusifolia | reverse complement strand
GGGGGGGGGGGGGGGGTTGGAGCAAAACAATAAACCCAAAAACAAAAAATGAAGCAAAAACATGACATAAAAACTCTTTTGAGATGGGAGGTGGGGCTAGTGGAATTAGCAAAGGAAGGTAAAATTGCCCTTATCAGAAGTCCAATCCCGGTCCCTCAAACACAGTCTCATCTGAATGAGATGAGCCAGGGGCTGAATTTTATGGTGCAAAAGTTACAAGCATATATTCCCTCTGTTTATAAAAGAATGAACCTATTACTATTTGGGGAGCCAAACGAGGTTTTCTTTAACCATGTTTTTTGCAAATAGTTTTTAAATATTTTGATTTGTTAACTACTGTGACTTGTAGTACCTTTTATGTAGTTTCTAAATATGTAAATTTTATTTCAAAAAGCTTAAAGAATCTATGTCCGAATTCACACCGAAAATTAGTCAATTTGACCCTCGTACTCCGAAAAGGTTCAAACAAATCGAAAGGGAGAGAGTATTAGTCACGCTTCTGATCCCTTATCCATGAATAAAAGAACCCCTGAAAATGACAGCAGGGCTCACAATAGCAAGTACAAGGAAAAAAAGCTAGAGAGGCTTGGGCACAACCTTTTTCACTGCTGCATCAATGTTACTCTTCTGCTTGAGGCCGACTGTGAAGGTCACAAGGTACCTTGGTTTGATGATCAAGTCCTGCATATCAACAATGAAGCTGATTATCAAAGAGGGATATAGTAATTGTTATGTTTTCTCATCCCAAAGAAAAAGTGAAGGAAAATAGAGAGAGAGAGAGAGAGAGAGAGAGAGAGAGAGAGAGAGAGAGACATGGACATCGTTCATTTTTAACGTACAACGGCATCCTAAAATCATATTTAGCTGCCCTTGAAACAGTTCTTATCAGTCATCACAGCGGGATAGCATAAATTTCAGTGTCCAACACTATATGGCAATCTATAGCAAAATGTTTGTTTGAGCACCAGAAACCAGAAGGATGCAAGTATGTCTTTAGCCCACTTCAGCAGTTCCTTCAATATTTTTGTTCGACTGAGCAACTACTGGATAATCAACTAATATCCAGAAATCAACTTCAAAAAATGGTTAATTCCATGAAAGGGATTATGGAACAAAGAGGATATCAGCAATGTGTTAATACATGGATTAAATTATTTGTATATCAAGTCTCAAATCATGCCATCAATTTGCATAACGTGAACTGGTAGCTGTTACCAAATATAAAAAAAAAATCAATCGAGTGCATCAAATTAGAATCACCGCTGAATTGACAAACCTCACTGGGCAGGCCCCATAACCTCCGAGTATAAAGATCAGACTCAGATGCTACGATACCGGGTGGCAACCTCTTGGCACCTCTGGGATTTGACGGAACCCAAATCTGCTAGATTGCCACAAATAGCATAAATATCGAAGAGCAGTTGTCTATAAACTTCCAAAATTAGATGTGCAATCGTTTATGAGTGACAAAGTAAAATACCTTTGGGTCATTATTCTTGTGTGAACTGCCACCGCGTCCTTTTAGGGAATTCAAGACATTTAATAATGCTTGAGTTGAGAGGCCTGAGTACTTGTCCTCTATAGTTAGATCAATTGATTGGAAAAGATTAGTAGGTAAGGGCAGCTGCAAAATTGAAATCCACATGCACATTACCTTATCAGCTCTTATTCAACTGATACCTTAAAAGAAAATGGCACATTAAATACGATTATACAAATTCATTATCAAAAGTAGATCCCCTTGCCTTGGTCAATGAAATTCTAGGAAAGGTTACACCAAGGAAAAACCCAAATACAACTCCAATAAAAGTAGTCACAAAAAGCCTCATCGTTTCATTCCGTCTTCTCGAAATTGGGCTGTAGATATTCAACAGAAAGCTAAGCTCATTACCACTTTTAACAATAAATAAATGGATCAACCAATCAAAATCAATCACGCCTCAATCCCAAACTACTAAGGATGCCTATATGAATAAAGACCCTTAAAATACTTCAAATATTAAAACCTTCGCTTCATAGGCGTCCCCATCTTAAGTCACAATCCTTTAGCAGTAGTTTCACAACCAGAAAAGAAGAATCTGCAATGAGTTTACTAACATCTGCTCAGCCCAAATGTGCAAATGTGAGTTCAAATATTTCAAGCGCTCCACACTAGAAATTCACTATTTTTATGGCAATTTGGCCAACAACCTACAACCAGAAAGTAAAAAAAGATCAGTACTTTGCAATTACTAACACTTTACTGGAGTAAAGTTCCCATCTTGCCCTTCATTCTATTACACATGTTCACGAAGATTTATTGTACTTTGCAATTACTAAAACTTGAGTAAAGTTCCCAATTTACCTTTCATTCTATCCCAAATGTTAACAAATCTTTATTAATTAGTTCACTTGGTCCCTAGTAGTAAGTTCAAATTCAAATCTTCCATAGTTCCTAAAAGAGAACTAATTTCAAAAATTGCTTTAAAATGCTCTAAAAACATAAATAATATTCAAATATTATCCTAAAAAGACGCAGAATTTACTTAAATATGCTCTAAAAACATGTCTGAAGACAAAAAAAAAGTTTGAATTCTGAATCGAACCTGAAGTTGCTGATCTGGAGGATTACGAAAGTGACCCAAAGCAAAAGAGTGCAAATTTATAAACTTTAACGCAATTCCCGTTTAATGTTTCATCGAAATCCTTAGGATGTTTAATATAGGAAAAAATCCAACCTTGGAATTGTCAAAGTGAGCATATATACTCTCTGTCCTGATGTCTTTGGAAGTAAACAAAAACCAAAGAAAAAAATAGTCTCTTCTACCTGGGACCAGTCCTCTTTCCTTTTGAGTAATATTTTAGTTTTTGTTTTTTGTTTTTCTTTCAACATTTTTTGAATGACAGACACACATTTTCTACTTTATTAAAATCAAAATTTTACACTTTTTAGTCATTTTGTAAGGAAGTTAAATAAGCATTATTTGTTTTGAAATGAATTTGTACAGTAATTATAATATTAAAAATTTAGAAAATGAGATAGTGCGCCTACACGGGCCATCATCCATAGTATTCGATAAAGTGTGTTCAAATGGTCAATGAAGTAAGTGCACAAACTTTAGAGTCAACGGCGGAGCCATATATATTAAGGGGTTGTCAACCGATAAGTTTTAATATGTTGCTAGGTAATTTTTTTTCGGGATGTATAAATATTATATATTGATATCCTTTGGCTTTTTTATAAGTTTATTTTTTATATTTTGACATCTTTAACATACATTCTGGCTTTATCACTACTTAGAGCCTGTTTGGCCAAGCTTCTCGGAGGCCAAAAGTACTTTTTTTGTCAAAAAGTTACTTTTTGAAAAATTTAATGTGTTTGGCCAAAATAAAAAAGTACTTTTGACCAACAGCAGAAGCAGTTTTTCTGCTTTTGGAAGAAGCAGAAAATTCTAGCTTCTTCCAAGAAGCAGAAGCAGAAAATTAATTTATTCAAGACAAAACTATCCTCACCATAAATTTATATTTTCCAAATTATCTTTTACATTTTAGGACCGTATAAGGGTGAGTGATATCATCTCCGGATTTCAACCGCAACTCTAGTTTTAGAAATCCAAATGAAACATTTAATTTTTTTCACTCCAGTCTTCGATGTACAATTGAAAGAACATTTGGAGTCTGAAAAAATAGGTTTTCTATTTTACACTAAATGCCATCTTTCAAGTTTGACACTCAGATTCATCTTGTTACAACTACCATGGCTATACATAATTTCATCCGACGACGATCTTTTACTGATAAGGAATTCAACTATTATGCTAATGAAGACATTATTGTAGAGATTGAGGAAGGAGATGGGCCTTCTGGTATTCCTTTAGAAATGCAAGACAAGTCTTTTACTATTATGAAGGCGTTGCGTGATAGAATTAGAGATTAAATTGTTGAAAAATATTATCATGTGTGAGTGACTTTGCTTATTATTTCATGGTGTAAATAACAAGTAATTATACTAGATAATATTATTGCTTTGGTATAACTATATATATTACAATGATTTTATTTAGTATGTATGTTTACTTTATGTTTATATTTTAATTAAATTAAATAAAAAATAATAACAGTCTCTAATACTAAATATTAAAATTTATTTTTTAAAAAATAATTATAAAAGTTTGTACTATCCTTTTTGGTAATTTGACACTCAAAAGTACTTTTTATAAAGATTGGCCAAACACAATTTGTTCATCAAATATTATAAAAAGTACTTCTTAAATGAATTAGCCAAACGCAAATTATTTTTTTC
Organism: Nicotiana obtusifolia; assembly: GCA_002018475.1. Taxonomy (NCBI): domain Eukaryota; kingdom Viridiplantae; phylum Streptophyta; class Magnoliopsida; order Solanales; family Solanaceae; genus Nicotiana; species Nicotiana obtusifolia. The sequence continues at coordinate 61,078 of MCJB01011144.1, read as the reverse complement.
AAAAGTATTTTTGAAAAAAATACTTTAAAAAAAAATACTTTTCAAAATAAGCAAATTTTCGTAATGTGGCCAAACGGGCTCTTAGAGCCCAAGGTTTAATTGTTTCATGAGTTACCATTAAGTACGAAATAACTCTTGATTACCAAGATTTAGGCAAATGTGAACAAATTAAAACATAAGAAGTATCAACCTTTAAATTAATTGATGACTAACTATTGTTACAACTTAGAGAACATGGGATTTTGCTTTTCCCGGTTGGCTTTTTAGTTGAACGTGACTAGAGATTTGGAAAGCTTCGTTTACGCCAAAGGCAAAATTAGCAACGGACCCACAATCCTCGTGAGACATTATTGCCGGCAGCTACTCTATGACTATTCTATATGAGATTGTTATAGTGCAATGTGAGGCGCAGAGGATTAATTATATAGCCAAGGCATATAAGCAACACTACTCGAGCTTTTGTCCCCCTTATTTGTACTTTTCCTTTGCGGCTTGCTTTTATTATGAATAAAATCTTATAATTTGTCCAAAAAAAAAAAGCAACGGACCCACATATTAATCATTCATAATTGTTCTCCAATAAACTTTAATTAATATCCATCTCCAATGAACCTTAACTATTTGAAATTGTTGCAACCACACCTTGTTGTATGCATGAAACAAGAAATTAAGATTCGTGCAAAGCACCAAAATTAGGTTACGCTGGGATTAATTATAGTGAGATTAGTTATTCTGATATTGTTTTTTATCCACTATATGGTATTTGTATTAAAAATGACATTTGAATAATTTCTAAGAAGAAGGTATAAGTTATCCCGGCACTAATTATCCCGCCCCCACAAGGTATAAGTTATTCCGTTACTAATTTTAATCCCGGAATAACTTATCACGGATTTGTTACCAAACAAAGTATTAAGGTGATATTAAATTTTTATCACAATACTATTTGTACTTATACCTCGTACCAAACGACCCCTAAACCTATACCTGACACCTTTCTGTGTTACCTCGTTATATTTCACTATTTGTAACAGTTCATTCAATTGAATAATGCATACTGTCCACCAATGCCTTAGGCCTGTATATATGTAAATTTAGAGAACAATGGTTAAATAACTATATAGTTTAATTTAAATTAAGGGTATGCACTGATTTTTAAGGGTGCGTGGTCCCGATAGAATAACACAATAAAGAAAAGAGTTTAACGTTTATAACTAAATAGTTTCCACAAAATGTCAAATATTTCAACAAAAAAAATCAGTTTGTCAAAACAACTTATGAGGACAACTGAAATGAGGGCCCAACATCAATAGTAAATAAATTGGAATGGACCTGGCGCCAATACTATGATAATGCTCTTTGGATTTAACTCAACCCCAACTACATCATGAGATGAGGATTATCAAGACCATATACGGAACCCAGCAACTCCACATCCTACCTCATGAGATGAGGATTATAAAGACCATATACGGAACCCAACAACTCCACATCCCAGCGATGGGGGACTCAACAGTTCGATGAAGTTGGAAGGAAATTTGATGCAAGAACTCGAAAGGACTGAAAATTTCTAGAATGGGAGTATAATTTAGTGCCATATCTTTCATACTAATTTCTTTATGATGTTGACATAAACTAAAGAAGTTAAAGAGCGTCGAGACAAATTGTTCAAAATCAGACGGCAGCAATGTCAGGAAATACATTAGGAAGAAACAAATGGAGAGCAACAGATAAAACAAAGAAAATAATGTGATTAATGTCCTATACTTGTTTGTTTTCCTACAAAAAGCACAAGGTTATCCCGTGCACTGGCACAAAACAGAAATATATTACTAAGGAAAAATTAGCAGAATGCATAAACTCTTTCTCCCCTCTTGGAACTGTAAACTAGATAACTTTAGGCTAATTAACAAAAGAGCTTAAGTTCTATGCTCTAACAATGTGAAATATATTTACATAATCAGGTCGTTTACAAGGTAAATTACAAGTAAAAGCATTTATTGGTAAGCTAATAAAAATGGTAAGTAACTACTAACAGAGTAAAACATCTTTAAAACTGTTGTGACTATAACTAAAATCCATAAAGAAGTGTCTGGCATCCTAATCATGTGATTTTCCACCTAATGAGATATAGAATTAAGGGGATCAATTCCCTTTTGCCTTGTAATAATCTTTCTCTGCAGCAGCAATACGCTCTTTGAACATTGCCCATTCTCTTTTACACCTTTCTCTTACCTAAGCCAAAATAAAATGATGGACTTAGGCAATATAACCAAATATCAGCATATTTCTTTGTAACAAAATCGCGCAAACACTTTGTCAGCTAAAGCAACAGATAAAAACTTCATGGAGAAGCTATCTCCAAATCATGCATCAACAGGAAGTACAGGTTTTAAGTTCAGACAGAACAATTAATAGTGTGTGATACAATGAAAAGAACAAGCATAATTTCATCCATGAACCCAAAGATTTGAACTCAGTCTAAAAGTTCATTTGCAAATTCAATATGTGATAATAATGTTGTTTATTGCTTATTCTTATTTTCTTTAACCGTCTGCCTCTCTTTTGGTCAAATTTCAATCTAGTGGAGAATCAGAAATTGCAACATACCCCTTCCCAAGGTGCTTTGCCTTGCTCTGCTTGTCCCTGTCGAAAAAGATAATCATTACAGCCAACTTTAAATTTAATCCAACATACATTGAGGCTGACATGGGGATATACCTGGTTCCCAAGTGAAGGAACAGTCTGATGCACAATCCACTGAGAATCTACAACTCCTATCTTTTCATGTGCTGGCTGCTCATCCAAAAGCATTATTAAAATAAGGCCCGTCGAATAAGAATATAGGAGAAATTTACTGCACTGCATAAGGTGGACTACTTACTTCCACACATTTCCTGAGAGCTAAATCAAGACCCCATCCATGGACCAAGTCATTCTGCAGTAACAATTAAACATTTCATAGTTGCATTTACAAAATGGTTCATATCCTCCTTCCCGGCCTCCTTATGCCCAATATTCATTTTCAAAGCATCACACATATTTTATACCTGGATCATATACCAAATACACCGCCATGCCGCTTGAGAGAAAACAGGTGCCATGATCTCAACGAATCTGATTGCAGATAAAATAAAAAGTAAAACTACTGATACCAACCATCAAGTGAGAAAGGTATTTCATAGAAAATATCATGCTTTAACATACGCTGCACATGGTGGCAAATGCGGATCAGTGCACCAGCCAGGTCTTTCCTCCGTTTCCCTGCAAGCACAGACAATAGACCGTATATGAGATCAAGCCATATGTGCATGGAATGTTTTAATCTGTGCAGTTATACATAGTAATGCAGGAATCCCTACTTGTGGACTTCAGTGTCATTGCGTCTTTTGGCCATCCGCCATGCCAACTCAATGTTTGATGCTACACCAGGCTGCGAAATATCCAAACCATGTTTCTGCACCAACTTTATATATCTGCACTCGCATTAAAACATTAGAGTCAATGAAATTCAACATTTTTTATTCACAAGAATGTGAGAAAAATCATTCTTACTCCTCCGCATCAAAATTCTCAAGCCCCAAGTCTTCATCCCAGATGAATATATAGTCATACGGTGCTACAATGTCTGGATGCAGAAAGCGTTTTGCGTACCACCTTTCAATCCAACAAATAAACTTCTCTCTTACAAAGTCCATCAAAATGTATTGAAACATTGAGGATCAGAGGAATTCACAAAAAGAAGTTACCATTTAGTTTGTTTTCGTGTACTAACATGGATAGCCCGCTTGGACCACTCAAGATCATCCCATTCACTTGTTCGACCATCATAGTGAAACAAAATAAAGGTAAAATTCTCTGAAAACTGTTAAAAATGGAAGTGTAAGAATGCACAGCCACAAAAGATGAAGGTAGTTTGTTCTGTGGACAAGATGATGGGAAATTATAATCCCACTCAGTAATAAGCTGGGAATATTGCCGGAAGTCTTTCTTAGTTAGTGGCACATACAGGATGTAATCTAGAGAAGCAAGAAATCCTTGTATCAATCCAAATAGTTAATTCTTAGTTTAGCATAAAAAACAAATATTTATTGCTTTTATTCATTTTACTGAATAAAATATTGAGTAGAAAATAACCAAACAATTAACCCAAAAACAAATATTAAAAATAAAGGATAATCTTTACATTTCCGTTTGTCAAAAGATCAAAATTTCTGGCAAGTTTTTGCTTGTCTCGACTTGTTATTTTTTGGTTCCAAATGAGAAATATGAGTATTCAAATCATTTTTGGATCTCAAATGTAACATTCTAAAGAATTTGGCAACCTAAACATGATTGCATTTGCAGGCAAAAGCTATGTTAATATAAGCCACAAACAAACCTCAGGTTAGGCCTTATCTAGTCCCTTATTCACAAATAAATGATCCCCCCAAAGGACAAGTCCAGGGCTCAAAGGAGTGAGTAGAAGGGAAGAGAGCTAAAGAAGGGTTGAGCCTAACCTTTTTGACTGCCGCATCGATGTTATTTTTCTGCTCGTAGCCAACTGCAAAGGAGACAAGATATCTAGGTTTGATAATCAAGTCCTGCAGATCAATTGATGAAACAGATTACAATACTGAGGGCTTTAACTTATAATGGCATTCTAAAAATCATGTTTCAGCTGGCTATTCAATGATTCTCATCTGTCATCATAGGGCTACGACAACAACGACCCAGTGTATTCCCACAAGTGTGGTCTGGTATGTCATCATAGGGGATTATATACATTTCAATGTCGAAAACTATATTAACAGCTATGGCATAATGTTTCTTCAAGCCCTACAGAACCAGGAGGAGGCAAGAATGTCATTAGCACACTTCAGCAAGTTCATTATTTCCAATCAGGAATTATTGGTTTCCTGTCCATCTAAAAAAACTTGAAGCAAACAGCTTTTTCTTATGATAGATTTCATCTGGTTATAAAAGGTTGTTACTAGGGCAATTGTTAGTTTAATAAGAACCCCTTCCGTCCAATTTCTTTGACTTATATAAACTATTAGAGACTCAACCAATATCCCTGAAATCAACTTCAGGATATGCTAGTTCTGTGTCATTAATAACTGAAAGAAGCCTTTTTGGTGATGTGTTCACACATCGATCATTTTCTTTGCATTCTGAACCTCACACTATGCCTTTGATTTGCATAATTGAACGGGTAGCAGTTGCCATCTGCCGAACAAAACGAAGAGTCAATTGACTACTTTAGATAGGCATCAAGGCCGAAAAATACAGACCTCACGAGGTAGGCCCCACAACCTTCGAGGATAAAGATCAGACTCAGATGCAGTGATACCCGGTGGTAGCCTCTCAGCACCTCGAGGATTTGATGGAACCCAAATCTGCAAGATTGCCGCAAATAGCATAAGTCTTGAAAGGCGGTACAAATTTCCAAGAGACAAAGTGCAATCTTATCTCTATATAACTAAAATTGACTATCAATATCTGAATGTAATGATGAAACGAGAATAAGAAACTCTGTTGCACCAAAGTGTCAAGAGTAACAAGCTGTAGCCTATGTAACCAACAAATGTTATACCTTTGTGTCATTATGCTTGTGTGAATCGCCTCTGTGGCTCCTCAGGGAAGACCAGGCATTTAATAGATCTTGGGTTGAGAGGCCTGAATACTTGTCCTCAATGAAAGAGAGATCAATTAATCCGAAAAGATTAAAAGGTAAGTTCAACTGCAAAATTGAAATATACAAGCAGATTACTTATCAGTTCTTACTCAAGGGACACTTAAGAGAAAAAACGGACTTAGCTAACAAGCAGTGATACTATCTTATTTTAATGTAAACATACACAGATATGCACATGTACGCACACACATATCAACACAACCCACTGATTCTAAATCTTGAATAGGCCTCCATCTTAAACATGTATATATATATATATATATATATATATATTGAAAAGTAAAATTAGCTCCCATGCCTTGGTAAATGAAAGTGTAGGAAATGACACGCCTAAGAAAATGCCAAGCACAACTCCAGCGAAGGTTGTTACAAGAAGCCTCATCATTTCATTTCGCCGTCTGGTGTTTGAACTGCCACAGAGAGTGTAAGTTAAAAGCTTTATACCACCTTTAAAGCTAAATATTCTCCCAGGAAAAAGGCAATAAAGGCAAGCTGGTGAGAGGTAGCAGATGCCCCGTCGAATTAGTCGAGGTGCGTGCAAGGTAGCCCAAATAACACGATTATATAAAATAAAAAAAAGGCAATAAAGGATCCATAAATAAATCACTTAAAAATAAAAAAAAATATAAAAACCTGCGCGTAGGTGTCCCCATTCTGTTCATGATCCTCGAGGAGCAGTTTCAAAAAAACAAAAGGAGAAGCTACACAGAGTTGAACCAAGGAGACTTTCAGTGACCCACAACAGAAACACCAAAACTCTATCGCAGTATGGTCAACCTAAACGCCTGAACATAAAAATCATAAGTTTAAGTTCTATGCCCCGGTATAAAAACTCTTTTTTCTTTTTTTATTTATATATATATATATATATAGTGGGTAGGGGAAGGGGAAAATGGGGGAGGGAATTTCAAGGCGGAGAATCGAACCCTCACCAAATAAGGTGAATGTTAGGTAACCAACCAACTGAGCTACTAAGATTCCCCTACATGTAAATCTCTTCATAAGCATTAATCGACAATGTGAAAAAAGAAAAAAAATCTGCTATCACATGTTAAAATTCGCTCATAGTGTAAAAAAAATTACAGTGGTAGCGTTTATAACATAAATCCCAAAACCATTCCTTTGTGATTACTAACACTTGAGCGCATAAGTACAAACAGAACCAATCTTAGTCCCCCACCACCCACCCAAGCCCCCTTTTGCCCCTTCATTCTACTCCAAATGCAACAGATCAAATTAGATCACTTGAACAATAAAAATCAGTTCAAGCTTAAAATTACTACATAAATCTGTTCGGAACAAGGGGATAATTGCCTTAAAATATGGAGAAATTACAAAAAGCTCTGTAACTGTACCTGTGAAGTGGCTAATTCCTGAGGATTAATGGCTAATCAATCAACTGCAGCTCAGTGGCAATTAAGTTAAGTAAATTGAGATGTTTATAGGTAAAGAATCAACGTTGGACTTGTCAAAACTCAAAGACTTTTACTTTGATTGTTCTTAGTAGTTAGGGCAAACAAAATTAGGGCTAAGTCAACGCTAGTAACTGCCATGTTCCAGCACGTCGTTAGTAGCGGGAAATTTGAAAATGAATCCCGAAATTAAGTGGGATTTATAACAGACGGAGCTCAGATTAGTAAAAAACGCCTAAATAAAGGAGGCCATTAATATGATTAACTTGCATATTTTTGGACAAAGTACAATAAGTTCAGTTAATTAGTCATTTCTTGTTTTTTCCCTGTATTTTTGCCAAATACATAAACGCCCCCTAAACTTCACTTTTTTCATTTTGACACATTAACGAACCTTTTTTTATTAGACAGGAGGGGTCGTTTGGTAGGCTGTACTGAGTAAAAATAATTCATGTATAAAAATTTAATCCGTCCAATATAATGTTTGGTTGCTCAATTCAATTTATGCATACCTAATACATGGATTACTTATACCTCATAAGAGGACTTAACTAATACCAAGGAAATCAAAGGATTATTTATACCAGGTTTAACCATACCTGGATAAGACCCTAATGGGTCGTTTGGTACGAACACAAGTAATGCAGGGATTAGTAATGCAGGGATTGTAGTGCTGGAATTATTTTTAATCAAGTGTTTGGTTCATTGTATTAAAAATTTGCTATGCAATGTATAATCTAAGCTTGTGTTTGGTTTAAAATTGTACAAAATCTTCTTTACAATTATACCCTTGAATATTCTTCTTTTTGTATATAAAGAAATTTAGGAAAAGGGTTTGAGGGGCGATTTAGTAATTTTAGGGTCTTATCCAGGTATAGTTAATGCAGGGATTAGTAATCCCTTGGTTTCCTTGGTATTAGCTAAACCCTCCTATGAGGTATAAGTAATCCATGTATTAGGTATGCATAAATTGAATTGAGCAACCAAACAGTGTATTGGACGGATTAAATTTTATACAGGGATTATTTTACTTAGTACAGCCTACCAAACGACCTCTAAAATTACTAAATCGCCCCTCAAACTCTTTTCCTAATTTTTAATACAATGAACCAAATAATTGATAAAAGATAATCCCAGCACTACAATCCCTTCATTACTAATTCCTGCATTACTTGTGTTCGCACCGAACGACCCCTCGAACCATATTACTTATTAGCTGCTATGTCCTTGTGCCTCGACTATTCCATTTAACAACTAGTTTTAACATATAACTGCAGCTTTATCTTAGTACCAACAACCAAGCATAATACTATTTATATTAAACCTTCCAACCTTGAAATAATTAGCTTTTATGCATTAATAATTTTTTTAATAATCTTTCAAAGATGAGCTCTAGCTTATTACCCGTTTAGTTGACTGAATGGTTTTCATTTTCACTTAATCGATATTTTGAGAGAATCAATATACAATATTTTACTTCAAATACTCAGTGGCTTGGGAAAAAAGTTGATTAGGAAATAATAATTTCGTTAAGAAAAGTCTTCAAAATAGCATTTGCCTTGATAGGATCGGTAAGGTAAGGTTTAGCTCGGTATATGTTTGCTTAGGTCTTATGTCTTTACCTGAATGGCTATTAGATTATATGCTATCGTGAGACTTTGCCAGCAGTTACACCATGACTCCTCTACATGAGGCTGCTATACAGGCAATGTGAAGCGCAGAGGAGTAATTATATAGCCAAGGCATATAGGCGACATTAATCGAGCTTTTGTCCCCCTTACTTGTACTTTTCCTTTGCGGTTTGCTTTTATTATGAATAAAATCTTATAATTTGCCAAAAACAAAAAAAGAAGAGCGACGATAAGAAATAGGTCCAAAGAACTTCTAACTCTCCGAAATTTACGGTGCTAAAAATGTGTTGCAATTTGTCTCAGAGTAAAAAAAAAACAAATTGTCAAAAGTGAATACAGTTGACCCTCTTTATAGTCCGGACATTTTTATAGTCGGTTAAGTGTTTTCAAGGCTAAAAGTATTTTTCTAAATTTTTCTTTTTTTAAAGTTGAAGTGTTTGGCCAAGTTTTTAAGAGAAAAAAAAAAGTGTTTTTAAGTAGAAGCAGAAGCAGTTTTGCAGAAAAAAATAGCTTCTCTATAGAAGCACTTCTAAGAAAAATACACTTACAAACACTTTTTTACAGCTTGACAAACACTAATTGATGCTCAGAAGTGTTTTTCAAATTAATTAGCCAAATACACACTGCTTCTCGCCAAAAGTAATTTTGAAAAAAGTACTTTAGAGAAAAAAATACTTTTAAAAATAGACTGATTTTAGAAACTTGGTCAAACAAACTATTAGTTTCTATAACAAAATTATGTTATAAAGAACATATAATATAACATAATATAAAATTTTAATTCCAAAGAAAATTTGACCAGTGTTGTTAGAAATGATAGATGGTTCTGAAAAGGTCTGCCTGTACTTACATGTAATAAAACTTATTTTTCACGACATAGTTGTGAAGCAATAAAACATCCATTTCAAATTAGAACTAAAAGATATTTAAAATCTTTTTTTGGTCAATATACCCCACTCCACAAAGAAAGCGACATTAAAGAACAGAGTCGTCGCAAACTAATGAGATACAACAACCTTAAAACAACTTTTGAATTCACTTAAATTAGTACTCCATCTGTTTCAATTTATATGAACATATTTGACTGGGCATGGAGTTTAAAAAGAATTGAAGACTTTTAAAATTTGTGGTCCTACACAAGTCAAAAAGGGATCTAAAATATTTGTGTGGTATAAAAGCATCTCATTAAGAGTAGAATCGGAAATTTAAGTTAAATTGCTTCCAAATTTAAAAAGGAATCGTTCTTTTTGGAACGGACAAAAAAGGAAATAGGTTCTGATAGACTGGAACGGAAGGAGTAAAAAATAACGACAATGATCATGCTTCTCTAAAAGAAAATTGACATCTAAGGAGAACTTTCAATAATCATGTAGTTATCAGTCCATATTCCATAAACTTTTACGGAAGTATTCTACAGACCCTTGTGATTCGGTCCTTCCCTGGACCCCGCATCAAGGAGCAGTGAAGTACAAAGAAAGAATGAGAAAGCGAAGGAAATACCACCTCTGATGATCCTCTCGAGTGGTAAAGTTGTTGGAAATACAGGCCCTCAATGGAAGCAAGCTAAAGACAACCGAGTGCAGAACAAAGATAAGAACTTAGCTAATCAATCCAATCCTGGGTTGGAAATGATTCCAGTGGGGAATGCTACTCAACAACTTAGAATAGCCAATAAATTTGACATACTGGATAATGACAAAAGCAATGATGAAGAGGATAATCAGTTGGATATGATGAAAGAAGTACCAACTCAAAAGATCTCCCCCGCACTTAATCACTCTGCAGCACTTCTGCTTTTGGCAGAGGATCCATCTTATTCTGCAGTAGATGCTCAACTTGCAAAATCAACAGCTGTTGCAAATATGAAGAACAACAATTAAAAAAATGCATTAGCACAAGAGAAGCTGCAGGATGTTGGGAATGGCAGTGGAAATAATGCACTAGTAGGTGAAAATAATGAATCAACAGGTCTATGGGTCAGCAGGACTTTTGTTGGTAATGTTGCCATTAATCAATCATGTCAGGAAGTTCCCTCCCAATCTATTAATACTAATGTGCCAGAAAGAATGAATAATGAAGTTGAAAGAGTACAAATTACTACTGGAAAATTATGGAGTGAGCAAGTTGAAGAACACTACGAGGAAGGAGAAATATCTGAGGGATGCAACAGTGATGGTTCAAAGAATCCAAAAGGTGCTGATCAGTCCTCCTTCGATGTACCAGATACTGATGAACTACGGCTGCAACCAATTACACATTTGACAATTACACCAGCAAATGACAAGCCGCTACTGATGGAGGAAACAAGCACAAAAAACCCAAGAGGAAAGATCACAAGGCCAAATAACAATAAGGAGGAGATCAGCAACAAAGACAAGCCACATAGCTGCACAAACAATCAGGAAACTCATTTCCATAACCTCAAATGTCAGATGGAAACAACAGAAGAAACAACTACATCATCAGCAAAATTAAGCAGTGACAAAGTCGATGCTCTGGATCTCAATATCGATGGACAACCTGCCATCGCAACACAAAATGAAAATATAATGTCCAAAGAAATTGTTCCACTTTCCAACATTGCAAACAAAGGTCTGGGCAGTCATAGTTTGGAAATGGAATTGGATGTTCAACGAAATGCTTCAAAGACAAATTTGGAGGAGGAACTGTCGGGCAACAGTACCAATGTGCCCACAATGCTTTTTTCTAGTCCTCAGGCTGAAAAGATCATAATGGATGCCCAAAATGCAATGATGGCGCATACCAATATGGTGGGACAATCATTAGTCAAGTTGAACACCACCGTCTTTGAAATACCTCCACAGTCGGAGCTTTCTCTTGGTGAACATGGAGAATCGGGGCAGCTTGATTTGTGTGATCAAGTTGACGACGAAGAAGAGGATTGGAGGGATGACGTCGATGGGGATTCGACTGATTATGTTGTCTTTGAGAGCAGTGGTGATGACATGCCATTAGTAGCTTCGCCAATTTTGCCAAATAGCAAGCTTAACTTGAATGCTCCGGCATTCATTCCCCGAAATGCAGCAAGTGTACCGACAAAACTAAATACAGCATCTCAGCAGCATGTGCTCTCGAAATCAGTCTCACTGGATGTAATCATGAGTCCAGTGACTTCAACAGTTAGGCGGCTTCCAATGAGAGCTGCGAAGCAAAAACGGGATGTTGCAACCACGTCAACAAAGTCCCTCCGATCAAAACAGAAACCATGAATTTTGAATATTTTTTGAAAAGGTGGGAGGAAGAAGATAAATTGTTTCAAATTGAAGAAATCACAACATTCGACAAGGAGGGGCAATTTTATAAGTCTTACTACTTTTTAATATGTCATTTTATTAGCATTATCATATGCAATATCATCATAGAGTGTATTATAAACTCTATGATGATCATACAATATTTGATTCTCGCAAGTTCTTTCTTTCTACATGCTTGCTAATAGGTAAGGCCTTTATTTGCCTCAATAGGATTTGTAAGGTAAGGTTTAGCTCGGTCTGTGTTTAGCTCCTATGCCTTTGGATACATTATATAGCCAAGGCATATAGACGACACTACTCGAGCTTTTGTCCCCCTTACTTGTACTTTTCCTTTACGGTTTATTTTATTATTAATGGAAAAAAAAAATTTTGACAAAAAAAAAAAGTGCATTTTTTTCTCCTATGCTAATTAATATGGCTTCAAATCCAGTACCTTGTATGGCCTCTAAAAGCTAATGCAAATTAATATCCGTGTGGAACATATATGGATTTCAGCCTCTAAAGTTTGATTGCTACTCCTAATACTATGAATTGTATAGCTAAAGAAGTATGGAAAATCAAACAAATCTTCTAGAATGCATAATACAGTTACAGGGTACTGGTTTCTAAATGTAACTGCAGTTTTATCATAATACCAAGCATAATATACTTGACCAACATCATTAGGTTTAAAGCTAACTGAAAACACATGAATCTAACCCCAACTAAAAATCACTGCTCAAAGCAAATTCAACCATTCTAAATTCATGAATACATCCATTAACAACCAAAACCCAAGTGATAGCTGATGGGAAAATTACCCCCATAGAAATAATATTCACGATTAATGTGGATTACTAAAATACAATAATCAATGGTAATAATAAGAGAAACAAGGACACCCGATTTTACGTGGAAAATCTTTTTAAAAAGGAAAAAAATCACGGCCCGAGAGAAGCAACAAATATCACTATAGTAAAGACTTTTATAATTTATAGGTCCGAGCAACATATTCCAAAGACCACTATAACAGTCAAAAGAAATACACTCTTTTGATATTCTCACCATACAACAATGTCGCTCACACTCTCTGTTTTCTCACAAACTATTTTCTTATACTATATCTGTGATGCTTTACTCTTTCTTTCTCTCTTTGTTGATGTGTTTCCAACTGAAACAAGAGCTTGCTATTTATAGCAAAGAAATGACTCACGTGATGTCATCAATGACCTCACATATTGTGTGAACTATAGTATAAACACAAGAAAAATTTGTCTTCCATTTTTATATATTCAAAGAAGGCACACAGTTCCCTTCAAACTTTCACATATAGGATATGGACTGGACCCCACAAATCTCCCCCTCAAGTCTCATTCACCTTAAGGAGGTAACACCGGAGTTTCTAGTTTGAGTGCATGTCGACAAGTTCTTTGCATAGCTCGAACTTGTCTCTTGGTACCACCTTGGTCAGCAAATCTAAAGGATTCTCACTTGTATGGATCTTCTTGACATGTATAGATCCATCCTCTATTCTTTCTCGAATCCAGTGATATCTCACGTCGATATGCTTCGTCCTTGCGTGATACATAGTGTTTTTGCTCAGGTCTATTGCACTTTGACTGTCACAATAGACGACATACTCATTTTGATGCAATCCAAGCTCTCGAAGGAACCATTTCAGCCAACCCATCTCCTTGCCAGGTTCAATAGCGCCAATATACTCTGCGTCAGTTGTAAAGAGTGCGGCACACTTTCGTAACTTAAACTGCCATGACATAGCTCCTCTTGAAAATGTGAACAGGTATCATGTAATAGATTTACGATTATTAAGTTCACCTGCCATATCAGCATCCGTGTAGCCCTTCAAGATTGGATTCAGTCCTCCAAAACACAAGCAATCTCCTACAGTACCTCTTAACTACATGAGTACCCACTTAATTGCTTTTCAATGTTCCTTTCTAGGATTTTCAAGGAATCTTCTAACAACATCATCTGCATGAGCAATATCAGGTTTGGTGCATATAATTGCATACATCAAGCTTCCCACTGCTGAAGAATAAGGAACCCTAGCCATGTTTCCTTTTTTCTCCACTGTTGTAGGACACATCTTCCTGCTCAACTTTAGATGACCAGCAAGATGTGTGCTGACTGGCTTAGCACTTTTCACGTTGAAGCGTTCCAGTACACGTTCAATGTACTTCTCCTGAGATAACCACAACTTTCTGCTTGTTCACTATCGAACTATCTTCATCCCCAGAATTTGTTATGCCAGGCCCAATTCCTTCATATCAAATGACTTGGACAAATCCCTCTTCAACTTTGTAATCACCTCCTTGTCTTGTCCTACAATCAACATGTCATCCACATACAACAATAATATAATAAAATTGTTACCAGAAAATCTTTTGAAGTATACACATGGATCATAATAGATCTTTATGTATGTTTTACTTTTCATGAATGAGTTAAACTTCATGTACCACTGCCTTGGTGCCTGCTTCAATCCATAGAGACTCTAATTCAATTTTCACACCATGTGTTTCTTTCTAGCTACTTCAAATCCTTTTGCCTACTCCATTGAAATCTCCTCTTCTAAATCTCCATGAAGAAATGCAGTTTTTACATCCAACTGCTCCACTTCAAGATCTAGGCTAGTTGATAAGCTCAAGATTGTTCGAATAGAAGTGATTTTGAAAACAAGTAACAAAATTTCGTCAAAATCAATACCTTTCTTCTGTTCGAAGCCTTTAACCACTAATCGAGCTTTGTATCTGACCAGCTTGCCATTTTCATCTTTCTTGAGTTTAAGACCCGCTTACATTTGAGTGATATTTTACTCGTTGGAAGTTCAACCAACTTGTACATGCCATTTTTCTGTAGAGATTCGATCTCTTCTTGCATGGCTTTCATCCATGGTTCTTTTTTGGATAGGACAACACCTCCTTAAGACTTTCTGGCTCCCCCTCATCACTAATAAGGACATACTTTGTGGAAGGGTACCTGCATGATTCTACCCTTTGACTTTCCGATCTCCTCAGAGGTTGAGGTTGTTCTTCTACTTGAGTAGGGTACTCCACTTGCTCGACATCATCATCAAGTTGCTCCCCTTGCTCAATAACCTCATCAGGTTGCTCCCCCTGCTCGACAATCTCGTCGGTCCTACTTCCTACACTTGTGAGATTGTTAGAAGTAGAAGGAATGGTAACAAGGTTAGGGATTATACCATTCTTGGCCTTCTCTAACATATCATCAGCAGTTCTAAGTTTCTCGGTAGACTACATCTCTGCTTCTGCTGGCCTTTTTCTTTATAGGATACCACAATCTATACCCGAATTCTTCATCTCCATATCCGATAAATATGCATGGAACAGATTTATCATCCAGCTTTGTTCTCTGCTCCTTTAATACATGTGCAAAAGCTCTGCAACCGAATACCTTCAGATGCAAGTAGAACACCTCCTTGTTGGTCCAAACTCTCTCTGGGATGTCAAACGCCACTGGAACTGATGGACTCCTATTGATCAGGTAACAGGCTATCTGAAATGCTTCACCCCAGAATTAGATAGTTTAGTCATTCTGAGCATGCTTCTTACCTTCTCAACAATGGTGCGGTTCATCATTTCGGCTATGCCATTTGTGCTGTGGGGTTCCAGAAACTATCTTTTCATGTCTGATCCCATGACTTGAACAATACTCTTCAAATTCCCTTGAAGTTTACTCACCTCCATTGTTATTTCGAAAACGTTTTAGCTTTTGTCCTGTCTCCCTTTGTACCAGAGCATGAAACTTCAAGAAAACTTGAAATACCTGATCTTTGATTTTCAGGATATAAACCCACAATTTACGTGAAACATCATCAATAAAAGTAACAAAATATTTATTACCGCACATCGATTCAATTTCCATTGGACCACAAACATCAGAGTATACTAAATCAAGCATATTCAATTTTCTTTCACACTATGTTTGAAATGAGACTCTATGCTGCTTACCAAATAACAGTAATCACAAGGTTTTACCATTGTACCTTTGACAAAATATATGAGTGATTTTCTGGCAAGAATCTGTTTATCGCTCATATGACCCATTCTTTTGTGCCACAAATCTGCAGAAATCTCATCATGTGCCGCGTTCACTTCACCTCAGCATATTTCTGCATTTGTCCCGTACAACATGTCACGAGCAACTCCCTTTGCAATCACCAAAGATCCTTTGGTGAATCTCCACATTTGATTTGCAAAAAAGCTCTCGTACCCATCTCGGTCCAAAGCAATTCTGAGATCAAGTTCATCTGCAAATCAGGTACATGTTGCACGTCCTTTAAAACCAATGTGCATCCGACATTTGTTTTAATACAAATGTCACCAATCGTCGCAATCTTTGAATAACTTGTGTTACCCATTCTCACGGTGCCAAAATCACCTGCTATATATCTGCAAAAAAGATCTCCTACCTGTGTGGCATGGTAAGATGCCACTATGTCAACCACCTATTTCGACTCTGGATCGGCCAAGTGTATGCATTCTTCTTTCTCATTTATGAAGAGAACAACACATGGCGGTTATGTTGTCGTCATTCTTCTGGCCATTGGTTTCACATTTGCCCTTCCTTGGATTTAGGCAATCTCTTTTAAAGTAACCTGGTTGATCACAATTGTAGCAATTTCTGGCTCTTGATTTGGATCGATTCTTAAACTTCCCACGAGCTCCGAATCTACCATAGTTGCTCGAACTCTTTTCATAACTCCTGCCTCTATCTTCTGTGATGAGAGCATGTCCCTGACTTTCAAGCTTCTTTCTCATCTTCTCATTAAATAGAAGAGCCGATGTGACATCTTTCAACTCAATGGTAGTCTTGCCGTGCAGGATAGTTGTTGTCAAATTATTGTACGAAGATGGCAATGAGTTTAATAGCAAGATGGCATTATCTTCTTCTTTGATTTTCACCCCGAGGTTGGCAAGCTTGTGATTAGTCCGTTAAACACATTTAAATGTGACAAAAAATTCGTACCTTCACCCATGTGTAGGGCGTATAACTGCTTCTTCAGGTACAATTTATTTGTTAACATTTTGGACATGTATAGGCTTTCTAACCTTATCCAAATGCCACATGCAGTGTCTTCATCAATGATAAGTGCAACGTGATTGCACTAATAGCCTTTTCATCCAAGTCAGCTCAATCCTCAGCTTTCATGGTATCAGGCTTTTTGGCATCAGCATCTAGCACCTTGTGTAATCCTTGTTGGATGAGCAGATCCCTCCATCATCCTTATTTGCCATTTTGAGAAACCACAATCTCCGTTGAATTTTACTACCTTGTACTTTACTCCGGATATTTTTTTTCACCGAGTACAGTACTACTGACATTGAATAGTACTTCTGTGAACGAGCAGAACATGTACTCTAATACTAGTTATTGGAAAAATTATCCCCACAGAAATAATATTCACGGTACACGATTGTAATAAATGTGCATTACTAAAATACAAAAACCAACGGTAATAATAAGAGAAACAAGGACACCAGATTTTACGTGGAAAACCTTTTTGAATAAGGGAAAAAACCACGGCCCGAGAGGAGTAACAAAATATCACTATATCATGGACTTTTATACTTTGCAGGTCCGAGTAAAATACTCCAAACACCACTATAACATTCAAAAGAAATAAACCTCTTTTGATATTCCTACCTTACAACAATATCATTCACACTCTCTATTTTTCTCACAAACTATTTTCTTATACCTTATTTGTGATGCCTCACTCTTTCTTTCTCTCTTTGTTGGTGTGCTTCCAACTAAAACAAAAGCTTGCTATTTATAGCAAAGAAATGACTCACATGATGTCATAAATAACCTCACATATTGTGCGAACTATAGTATAAACACAAGAAAAATTTGTCAGTCATTTTTCTATATTCAAAGAAGGTGTACAATTCCCTTCAAACTTTCACACATAGGATATGAGGCTGGACCCCACAATAGCGGGGATAAGCAAAAAGAAAAACAAGCAGATTTAACTCACCAGAAACTAGGTCCAGAGAGCCCTAGTCCCTATCATCAATTAGATGCAGCCAATTTAACAGACAAATCAGTAGTAATGAGAAATGGAAATGAGAATAGTGATAGTTCATCATCATAAGAAGAAGACCAAAGTATACTACCTAATACTCTACCTCTTAGGTATTGCTAAGTCCTGCACTTAGAATCAAGTCACTTGATTATCACTGTGTTACATAGAAGAAGGATATTATCTGAAAATAAAGGAAAAGGAAAGAAAAATAGTTTGAGTGAAGGGGATCAGTGGCGGATTCAGAATTTTAAGGTCGTGGGTGCTCACTCTCTGGCCGTATAAAAAAATTGGTTCATGCAAGAATCGATTCCTAATCTTTTATATTTGTGCACTCTATTCTCACCTCTTAACCAAAGCACCCAAAAGACTTTTTGTTTAATGAGTGCTTGCTAGTTCTTTATACCAGTATTTCCTGTATTTTCTATATAATTATATAGAGTTTGCGTCGGGATTAATGGGTACTTCAGCACCCGACACGAACAACGTAAATCCCCCCCCTGAAGGGGATAGATGGAAGTGAGCAATGAAAAAGATGAGATGAGTTGCAGTTCAGTTGCAAGATAAGGACACATAAATATTCGACATGCATGCAGCAGCTATTCATCTTTCTATATAGTAGAAAAATGTGCACCTCTAAAACAATCTTATTCACGTCACTCTTGTCTGAGATTTGATAATGAATATTCCTATATTTTGTTTTACGAAAATACATTGCTCAGATGAATGGGCACCGCCATCAAACTCAAAAACTTTAAATAAAAGAAAAGGCAATATTTTTCTCATCCGTAATATTCAAGGAACTTTATATCACATGGAGTTGAACAAGTTCAGTTTTTCAAATTGAAATCAATAGCAATATGCACATCCTGAAAATACAAAAAGAGGTAAATGAACCTGGTTCTTCAATGGTCTATATTCTAGAGATGGGTTAAAAAGTGCCTCAATCATACATAAGCAAATACTAGTACTAAGCAAGAACATTGTTTACTTTTAGGGATATGTGATTCAGTTTGATACAAATAACGAAATAATATAACGACAATTAAAGTCAGTAAGTAAGTGGAGAAGAAATGCAAACCACAAGCTTCGGATAATTCTGGCCTTGACTGATTCTTCCAAGATGAACAATAAATGTAAATAGAACCAAACGAATAAAGTAATGTATAAAATAATAAAAGTTGTTTTCTTTTCTTTGTATTGATGATTGTTTCGTCAGATGCCTTTGAACAATTATCTTTCCCCTTTATATAGCGTGGGGATAATCTTTATACAAGGCAAAAATCTGTTTACAAGATAAAATATCTCTTGATTTGCTGATTTAACGGTCTTATTGATTGATGACGTGATTCCCGCCGAGATGCTTACTTATCACGGAATTTCCGGCCCTTTCAATCATTCAAATTTGATAACTTACCTTAGGACATTTCACGGAATCGAGTTCGATAGACTCATCTCGGGCACCATAGCTTCGTATTCTGATTCGATATTGTTCGATCTCGACCTTCGATCTTTGGTACCTCGATATTCCGCTTCGATGTTATTCGGTCTCGATCCTCGATCTTTGGTACGTCGACCTCGGTTTACCGAGCAGTAATTACGATTCATACCAACCGTATAGACTCGAGCCCGATTTGTCCACATGTAGGCGGTCCCGAATTCGAGCCCGTACAAACATAATCTAGTGATTCACTCATGGAGAGATCAAACTTTCTGTGTAAGCTAATCCATCCATCAGCGGAAAGGTATCTTCATCACCGTCATCACCAACTAAAGGCCATACTAGATCGCTAATTCCATACGGTCCTCTGGATGTCCTAAATACGGTTCCTTCTTTGCAGCTAAGTAGCACTTCACCATCTGCAAACATATATTTCGGAAGGATTAGTATGATTGAAGGAATCCTGGTATCTCCGATAGTAAATAATTTAGTCCATGATTTGTCAACGCCATACTCTTTTATTATTAATGTTTACTCTTGACTTCGAATAACAATTAAATTTGTATGTGATTTTAAGAACACGTGATTTGGTTTGATACAAATAAAAGATGAATGAAAATAAAGACTAAACTCGGTAAGTAAATTGAGAAAGAATGCAAACCACCAATATAGAATAGCTTCACCTTGGTAGAATTCTCTAAGATAAACAAATATGAAGCAAATTAATAAAGAAAACAATTAGAGTAGACTGTATTTTGTATATTGATCATTGATTGTGTGATGATGTTTACAATTATGCTACCCCTTTATATAGGGAGGGGAATGAGTCTTATATAAGGTAAAAAAACCTATCTACAAGATAAAATATTCCTAGAATTAATGACTTCAACGTCTTTGCTGATCCGCCGTGATTTCTGCCGAGATATTTACGTGTCACGGGATTTCTGCACCTTCTATTATGCAAATCTGGTAATTTCACTCTAGGGCGTTTTACCCCAATCGACCTCAACGATCTTGTCTCGGACACCTTGGCTTCGAGCTCCGTTCCGATGACATCCGGTCTCGACCTTCCTCTCTCGATATCTCGATCACGGCTTATCGAACAGAAACTCCAATCGATACTGATCGTACGAATTCGAAATCGATATTCCCTGTGCTTGATCTCATACAACCCACAAATTAAAAGACATAGCCCCATCGCAATTATAAAAAAAAATGTATACTGAGCATTCCTCCCAACTCTGTTACCTTGGTCGGTCATACCAAACCTCGAGACCTTCTATATCGGCATCTCTCCGTACACCTCATTTGAAATACCAAAAGATTTCACCACCAACAACAAATGCTTATTCTCAGCCACCCAAGTCCACGTTCCATAAGAACCAATCGAATGAAATGCTCCTTGTACAAATGCCAAACAGTTCATACCATCGGAGAAGGAACAACAGCCAGAGTCAAGTTCTCTCCAATAACCACTTTTTAGTGCGAGAATTTCATTGGGTGCTTCATCATCTCCAAAGGGAACCTTAAAAACCTTATAGTCATTAGTAGCTGAGTCATTTCCCAATCCATATATATGATCTTGAATAAAGTTCTCCTGTGGAAGTACGATTGACTCTCTTGTCGACGGATTCCATAGCCACTATGTATAATTAGGGTAATGAATCCCAAATAACCAACCCATCACAGCTAGATTTGGATATCGTAAAACCCAGACATACACGGTGATATTTTTAAATCCTTAACGATACGACGCCGCGACAAAGAAGAACAGTAAAAGGAATATTTACCATCCTTTTTGCAGCTTTGCTGAATAAGCATTTTCTGGAATTTTTTGTGGTTCTTGGCATGATTGAGATGCTTTTATCAAGTGTTTGATTTATCGTATTAAAAATTAGTTATGTAATATATAATTTAAATTTGTGTTTGGTTTAAAACTGTACAAAATATTCTTTACAATTATACCCTTGAATATTAAAAATTAAAAGGGTTTGAGGGGCGGTTTAGTAATTTTAGGGTCTTATCCAGATATAGTTAATGCAGGGATTAGTAATCCTTGGTTTCCTTGGTATTAGCTAAGCCCTCCTATGAGGTATAAGTAATCCATGTATTAGGTATGCATAAATTGAATTGAGCAACTAAATGTTGTATTGGACGGATTAAATTTTTATACATCAATTATTTTACTTAGTACATCCTACCAAACGACCCTTAATTATATTTAATTAATATTTTTAAAAATTATTTTTACGTGTCTTAGTAAGGTGACTCGACAAATTGGTTAAATTCTTATTTTGTTAGTAAAATTAATGTTATATGAGTAATATTTAGTAATATATTAAATGTTACGCATATAAACTTAGTAGTCTCGTCATCATCTCTTTGATTGTCAGTAGTAATTGCACCATTCATTCTGTGGATACTAGATAAACTTTTACGTTAATAATGCAAGCTAAAACTAGTGTACACATGGGCCGTTTGGTAGGTTGTACCAAGTAAAATAATTTTTGTATAAAGATTTGATCCGTTCAATATAATATTTGGTTGCTCAATTTAATTTATGCATATTTAATACATGAATTACTTATACCTCATAGTAGGAGGGCTTAGCTAATACCAAAAAAACCAGAGATTACCAATCCATACATTAACTATAATTGGATAAGACCTTAAAATTACTAAACCACCCCTCAAACCTTTTACCTAAATTTCTTTATATATAAAAAGAAGAATATTCAAGGGTATAATTATAAAGAGGATTTTGTATAGTTTAAAACCAAACACAAGCTAATTTTTAATATAATGAACCAAACACTTGATAAAAAATAATCCTAATATTATTATCCCTGCATTAATAATATCTGCATTACTTGTGTTCCTGCCAAAGGACCCTTATAGAAATTAAACTCACATTATATTATATCTTGAGATGATTATCCGTTGTCATTATAACTAAACGACCCCTAAGCATTGGTAAGAGCAGGAATATTCAGACAAAAGAGAAAATATCAGAGGGGTAAAAAGGACTTTTCCCAACGGAAGTACCAGTGGCAATTCTCAGGCGAAGTTAATCTCCAATTAGGACTCCGTGCATCTTCTCCGACAACCTAAGGCGATGATGATTTAGCTGGAGCTCTGATCGTCTTCTTCTGGTTTCGGTACCGAAGCTTCCAGAAGCTTCTGGAACTATAGCGATCTCCTCGGAAAACAAATTAGTAGATGTCGTCACCGGACATTGCCGAAATGTTGGAGAAATCAAAGGAACTTGATCGTTTAAGGAAAGAACAAGAGGAAGTACTCCTTGAAATCAATAAGATGCACAAGAAGCTTCAATCCAGTTAGTATTTCAACTTTTCTTTATTTAAATTATTACTGTATGGAGAAAGTGAAAAGCTTTACCATAATTCTTTTATTATAATTCGTATTTGAGTTAAAGTTCTATGCAATGTCTGTAAAAAACAAGTATTTAGGCAATCAGGTCACTTACTAGGTAATTATAGGTAAATTCTATGAGAAACAGTAATTAATAACTTGGTAAAAATGGTAACTAACCTATGATGTAAAAGAAATCTTTACACTGTACTGCAGATAACTCAAATGCTTTGTATTTACTCCACTTTGTGAAGAAAGTAAGAACATTAAGTGATAATTTGATGTGTAGTGGTCTTTTACCCGACAGTGTTTGTGGAATGGCTAGTAGTGGGTCCACCTGCCCTTCAAAGTTTGTTCATCAAAACTGATACAGTAACCATCACATAAGCTGAAGAGTTGTAAGACAAGTAGTTTTTGATACTGAAGTAGTAAAATTAGGGTCTGGCTGTTCAGGATATTGCTGACATAAGTTTGTGATAAGTAATAATACTGAAGCTTTTAGCGTTATAGAATGATCAAGCATTCTGATGCAAAGTACTGGGAGTTCTAGAATAAGTAAAAGTTAGTAAGAAAATTTCCAGTTTCAGTTATATGAAAGATGGAGTGGTTCGTCAGAAGCATGAGAATAAAAAAAAAAACTGCTAGAGAGTATATATGAATAGGCCCTCGGAAGACCTATGTATAAAGGTTCCCAATTGTTCAGTATAGATGTAACAAAATATTTTCCATGAGCCGTGACCTCCTCTGAAGAATTTGTAGTACTAAATTTCATTGCGTTGGCAATCATAGCCAACTAATCCATTGGAAAACAAGATGTTATTTTAGCTAGTTAAATAATCTTTTAAACCAAAATTAAGATTGACAACCTAAGACTGAAAGGTTCTAGGTTTTAGTGCCACCGGCTTTTTTTTTTTTTTTTTTTGGGGG
>MCJB01011144.1:0-37277 GCA_002018475.1 Nicotiana obtusifolia | reverse complement strand
TTTTTTTTTGGGGGTGGGGGGTGGGGGGGTTATCCAACTAATTTTTGACAAACCTAAGACTCACTCTTGCATCTTATCTTTGAAAAGTTAGCCATCACTTTCCTCCCTGTATCCCAACTTGAAAAAGTCGATGCAACCACCAATATAAACTACCTTGAGGCTTGAGGTTCGTGGAGGCTTGCAACTGCCTTTATAGCTCTTTGATCATCTAAGTTTCCATGTATTACTTCTTTTCTTGCATCAATCTTAATCTCCTTTTGAAAGCAATAAAGTGGATATTTTCTTTTTGATTGTTAAAAAACCATAAAGTGGATATTCTTTGCCAATTGTACTACAACCAGATAATTTATCTGGTTCAGTATTTGTTATACAATAATTTGTCCTATTTTCTTTTGAAAAGTGGTAAAGTGATTGTCTCATCTGAGACAGCTTTTCTTTATTAGCTAATTCATGTGTGTTTTAGATTTCTTATCTGAATCTAGAAGCAATAAACACAAACTTATCAGCTTAATCAGCCACTATTTTACCATTTCTGTGCTTGTTGATTCACCAAATACCAGATACTTGTAAATTAATTGTTCTACCCTCAGGACAGTAAATAGGCCTAACAACTTGATCACATTGGTACTAACTAAATTTGCTTTATGACTGTTTCTATAAGTTACTTGCATTGAGCTTTCTTTTCCATTATGATCTTTGATTCTAGCTGAAAGAAAGCAACTTCTGTTTTAAGGTCTCGGACTGCTTGGATGACTTTGCAATGTACTCTTCTCCTTGGCTTATCTTGCCTTGTCCGATAGAACAAATTGATGATGTAACTGAAATTTTTGTATTATCGTTTCTCAGTTTATCGATGTCTTGTTAACTATTATTCACTCAATGTTGGGAATACAATTGATTATAATGCTTTCTCTATGGCTGAATCCAAATTGACGATATAAAAAGAATATCATGTCCAACAAAGAAGTGAACTAAGCTAATAAATTTGAGTTCATGTTATTTCCCCAAAATTCAAAAGTTAGGTGAGAAAATTAGTTCACTTGACAAAATACTAAAGTTTCATTGAGAATGACTATCAGAAAACATGAATTTTTACTGGAGAAGATCATTGACCTCTTGAGATAGAAACTTGCATGTGACATATATCTACCAAGACCTATGCTGTAACTTACCATTTGGGTGCTTTCCCATTCCTTGTGCAGCTCCAGAAGCAGTTGAGAAACCAGGTGACAATTCACTGTCAAAACTTAAGATGTTATACACCCAAGCCAAAGAGCTCTCCGAGAGTGAGATGAGGTATTTATGTTTGCACCGTCTCTTCACCTGGGAGGGTGGTTGAAATCTGTGTGGCGGCTTTTGACTCACAGCTTTCTATGCTGTCCAAATGGAGCTACCTGGTGTTATTTCCGAGGAACTCGTTGTTTGACACCTTGACTTGGAATATATACAACACTTTGTTTGTTCTTACATGTTATGTTTCATTCTGATACTTTATGTTTTCATTCTCAAACTTGAAATTCATTGCTTTCTCCCTACTGGCCTTTCGAGTGCAGTATATCCAACCAGTTGATAGGCCAGCTGGATGCGTTAATCCCCGCTGGAGGTGCTGGGCAACAGAGAAGAAGGATAGGTGTGTGTACTATGATTGATAGAACATGGCAATCATTGAATCTCTAGCGTTACGCTCTTTAAAGTTAAGACCTGGCTTACAACATCTTCAATTTTTGGATGTTGATTGTTCTTGTGGGACACACACAATACCCCACCAAAGTTCTCTTTGAAGTATTTTTATCTGTGCCTGTCTCCTCTAAAGAACTTGAATGGCAATTATAGCCTGGACTTGAGGTCCACGATAAATCAATCTTTAGAAGGTCAATAGTGGCAGAATACTTTGGGATATTGAAGAAAATATGAGATTTGTCATAAATTAGCAGTCAGGATTTATTTATTTTTTCCTTATCAACAAAATAAAATAAAATCTTGACTGCTAAAGATGACAGTGTTTTTTTGTCTTGTGGTATTACTAATTTGTTTAGGATTTAGATTCGGGTATTCCGCATAAGTACAAAGCAACATAACATCCAGTGACGTTTTTGGAAAACTTTAATGGTTCCAAAATTCTCTAACTTCCCATATCTGCCTATATTAAGTTGATCAATTGGTAAAAAAATGAGATGTACCAAAAGGAGTGTAAAGCGAGACGAATATCAACTTGGTGGATAGCAACACCGTTGACAAAATAATAAGCACACCCCCACATATAATGCTTTAGCTGTAGCCTTTATGCAAAGGAATACCTTAAAGCAAGTTATTATTGAGCCTAATGAATCAAACATCTATTTTATGAATTTAAAAAATATGTTCTTGTTTAAATCTAAATTAATAGACTCAACTCTATTTCTGATCATTAACTTCAATTGTTTTCACCTTGATTAATGCATTTGGATCTACATGGGTGACAGAAGGCAACGAGCAGAAAAAGAAGAGGATGAAAGGTGACTCTGAAATTCCCAGGCTTTCTCCTTCAATGCGAAATCAGCAGGAGTTCTTTGCTAGTCTGAAGGGTGAACAAGTATGGATTTATTTTCATGGAAGTGAATAAGTTCTTTCGATATTTTATAATATCATTCAAGCACCTTTAGTATGTGAATGAGCTTTACTTTTGTGCTGGCAATGACACAGTTAAACCTTTTACCACTAGGTGGCTGCTAGGGTCGCGCAAGAGGATGGTGAAAAGGATGAGTGGGTCATTGTTAAAGTTACTCATTATGACAAAGAAACAAAAGAGTAAGTTTTGCGATAAAGCTTCATAGTGAATGGTTAATCTAGAGGACTGGATTTTTATGGGTTAGAGGGAGCATACTTTTAATTATTTAATTATCTCTTCACCATGCTCCCTCACGTGTGCGGCCTGATTTTTTATTTAATGGGTCAAGTACGTGAATATTCTTTTTTGACTATGGATGGCGGTGAGATTTTAATCCCGGACGTCTACCTGCTATTTACTTCATATGGATGACCATGAAGTGTGTGACCATCTAATCTAAAGGCTTAAATTGTTAGAAAGAGCACATTTTTATTTACTTAATTATGTCTTCAATGGGACTGTTTACATCTATAATTTGTGTTAACCTTGTATCTCTCCGTGCAGATTTGAAGTTCTAGATGAGGAGCCAGGTGAGGATGAGGAAGGTGGTGCCCAGAGGTAGCCTTACTATTGATCTTTAGACATTTGTTGATAGTTTTGCCCATTTTCATTTGCTTGTGTGCTTCCTTTTGATTGTTTATGGGTATCTTGGTTGTAAGTCCCTACTAGTTTGCTCATTGTTCCCTCAACCGTCAATATCCATGGATGCAAGCCTGAAACGTGTCTCTCAAATTGGCACTTGGAGTTTAGGCTCTATGATGCCTGATATTATTCTCTAAACATAATATTGTCTGAATTTGATCATGTGTGGTTTAGGACTAGGACCAAAAAGGTGTTGCAGGCTGACTACTTATCAAATTGATGCAGGGAGACCTCTATGAAAGTTTATCTTGGTAGTTTGTGGAGCATTTAGCAGCCAACAATTGGGGAAGGGTGTGTGTATGTGTGGGTGTATGTGTGTGTGTCTGAGTGAGTGAGTGAGTGTGTGTGCGTGGGATATATATATATATATATATATATATATATATATATATATATATATATATATATATATGAAGTGACTTATCTAAGTGACGACTCCAACTTTATGTTATAGATGGAACTTCTCAAATTTACATAATGTAAGGCATTATCCCGTTACCTGATCTCAACTTCACAAAGACTCACTTTATTTATTAGATTTTCCAGCTCTGGAATGATTAAATCTATTCCCTCCTTGATCGTTGTAGAGAGCATTGCATTCATGCGATGGTGAAGTGTCAAAAAACCCCTTTTTGTCCATTGGATTATTGAATGCTTTCTATACTAAGAATGCACAAGAAGCACAGAGACTGGGGAATAGTAGGTAGAAGAATGAGGGAGACTAAGAGATTTTCTGACTCCTTCTGGGACCTCGATACAAAGTTTTAGTTGCTCACGAGACTAACGAATCACATTCATCAATTGGAGGAAAGAGGAAACTACAAAAGGAACAAAAAGGTATATTTTGTCCCATGGTGTGACCTCACACAGCAAAAACTTACCTCACTTTTTGAGCTGCCAACTTCGAAGGAACAGCTCATTGAGGAATTTTAGTCACTTATATTTTCCCTCTTCTAGTACGATGATGGATGATAGGGATCAATGAGATTTTGTCCTTTTCTGCTATTTGTTGGTGATTAGTTGTTGCCTGGTACACACAAGTAAGTAAGTCCATAAGTTACTCCTAGCTGTCCGACAAGTTGCTGAAACTGCTTCCTAAGAATCTGTCCACAACACCTTCTTGTAGGTATTTGTGATTAAGATTCTGTGACATCTCATATAGTCTAGACCTAATATTGCTACCGAAGAATTTGATGACTGATAACTATTACAACATAACTGTGGCTTTTCACTCTTTGTACTTCGAAAGGCTGCTATTCAGCTAGTTATTTGATATCTAAGTGGCTTACAGCTTTTGCTTACTAAATGATTATTCGCCTTCTCACCGGAATTACTGGTTCTATTCTTTTGCCAATTACAGAAAGTACAAGCTACCCTGGTCACATATTATACCTTTTCCCAAGATAAGTGATCTTGCAACCACTCAAGAATTCCCTCCTGGAAAACAAGTTTTGGCAGTTTACCCAGGAACCACAGCCCTGTACAAAGCCACAGTAGTCCTGGCTCGCAAGGTACCACTATTTAGTTTTCTTTTGTTGTAATTTATCAGGATTTTTTTTATTGAGCTATTCAGAATATCATTTCTCAGGAATTGATTGGTTTTTTACTTGCATTTGCATGTGATGGTCCCAATGCTATATCAATTTCCAGAGGAAGACCGACGAGTAAGTGATGTTCTTACCTGGCTTCTTAGAAATTAGCGATGAACTTAAGATTCTTTAGTACTCAATAATTGAGCAATGACTTCTGATTAAACAGAAAGTGGAATCAATTGTCCCAGTCTGTTTTGCAGTCATCGAGCTCAATATTTCTTTTTTCTTCTTTCTTGAAATTGACTGTTGCATTACCAAAAAAAATTGACCAATGAATCATGATCCTTTTTCATGGGCTTAATGCATTATGTTTCCCTTTTGCAGTTACACATTGGAGTTTGATGATGATGAGGAAGATGGGTCTCTACCTCAACGCTTGGTGCCTTTTAACCAGGTTGTTGCTCTTCCAGATGGTCATCGCCAGTGAAATATAGTTATTTATGACTCTTTAACACGTCCAGAGTTGCTAGATTTGGACCATCTGCTGTATGTATCTAGTCTTATAAGGGTGAGCTATGGACCTATCTTTTAGTTCGTGGCAGTGCTACTTATCCAAAAAAAAAACTTTTTATCCTTGTCGTACTATGTATTTATCCAAAAAAATTGCTGTACGATTGTCTAGTATTGTAGTGTTCTTGCTGTACAGTAATTTGACATGAAAATAAGATCCTAGTATTTTGAGCTGTAAATTTATACTCTGTTTACCCAATTCCTTAACAAGGGAGCTTGTCATCGGCTTTATATTAGAAACTTGATAGTTTCTTCTTCTGAATGATGCGAAAAATAAAGGAAAAAAACTTGTTCTTTTCTTTCTTAAACTAAAAAGAACAAGTGATTTCACTTGATAGAAGTTAAACATAGATATAAAAACCACTAATTAAGATGTAGATTATAATACAACAGTCCTAATAATGAAGACGTTTATGACAAGCATGGGTAATGGGAATGGGAGGATCAGAGAAACTGCCGTTTAGTATCTGATTTGCGGTCCATTGATTAGCAGCTTGAGAGTAATGTACTCCATCCCAGCTTATGTAAATTGAAGGGTTGACACAAGCTCCTCCTAACACTTCTGCACCTCTCACTATTGCTTTCTGTCCACACCATACATGCGTGTTCCCTTCATGCAATCCACAGCATATTTTGTGGGGTTCCATGAAACCTGTTCAAAATTTTAAAGCCTAAAGCCCTTGATCAAAAGATAAAGAAATGAATTGGGAATGTAATATGTACTAATGGCACCCAAAGGTGTCAGCCGAGTTGTCAGATTACGGTTCAAATCCCAACATGGACAAAAAGATGCTAGCCGATTTTTTCCCATCTGCGTAAGTCTTGGTAGACAGAGTTATCTGGTACCGGTAATAGCAAATACTTAATGGAATAGTCTCGTTATAAAATATATACGCTCTAAAATATACCTTGGCTGTTGGCATTGCTGATCAATTCATACTTAGCAGCATAGACATCTACATATGTTATAGCAGCACGCCCAAGCTCTGCCCTCAGTGTTCTTATCCTGGCTTTCAGCTGTCTATTGAACTCCAAGGCCATCTTATTCTGGCTCTTTAAGCATCCATAGTTATCAAGAACACCTGGTTTTGGATTTCTGAGGTATAATGTGGCTGTTGGTAAGCAACCAATTGGACCTGTGTTATGTATCCAAAATGCCCTCGCCCCTTGTTGATATAGATGCTGTTATAAATAATGAAACAAAGATAGCATTTTTCTTCATAATTATTGCCTACATCACTACCTATGTTAAAAGAATTTAAGGTAAATAATTTTTACACTAACATTGTGGTTTTACATGATTAGTGTATAGAAGTTAAACTCAGGTTAAAATTGATAAAGTGCATATACCGTAACTGCTGAAGAGAACTGGTTTATTATGTTTGGTATGGCTGCCCGAAGTCGTATATTACTCATCTGGCGGAAACCAACAGCTAGGTCAGTTTGGCCTATGTCAAGTGTGTAGAGAGCCTTTGAAATTTCGCGAGGACGAGGGAGTTTGTTCTTCTCTGACAAGTCTATCGCTGAGACATAGTTATAGCTGTATCAAATTAGCTTAAATGATGTAACTTGCTAGTAACAGGTCAATGATTGAGTTGCGTTAGTTTCCTTTTACCTTGTCTATAGAGCTCTTCAGTTCTGGCCTTGAAACGATGGAAATGCATGGCTTGAACGTCCAGGGAGAAGGGGCTAATACCACTTTGGAATATAGTCTGGTTCTGCCTCCGAATGGTAGATCCTCCTGTTGCAAAATTGGCTCCGTGCCTGAAATTTGAGCCGATGGAATCCAGATAGGCACTCAAGTAGGGTAGTCTCAGGTGCTCAGCTGCAGAAAAGAACATCCCCACTCAATTAACTACCCTGATTTTATAAGTTTCGCAATGATATTAATCGAGAAATCATTCAATTAGAGATTCTTTGCTCAAGTATGTTTGTGTTACTCAAGTCGACATTTCTTGTTCCCACTTTGTCCACCGCTGCTCATGCGGAGACTTCTCTAAGGCTGCATGCTCCCTTACTGATGTATTTTACATCCCACAGTTTCTGCAGACATACTTAGGCCGTTCATCACCGACCGCTCTACTTTCATAGGTAGCTTCTTGGCAAATTTCCTAGTTGTCTCTGCATCCCTACTTCCCTTACCACTGAGCGGTCTTTTAGGAATTTGAGCTGTTGATCCAAGCTATTCCCTCTTGACGATGAAGCTTATCCCCTAATCTTGGGGCCGGTTATTTAAATTCTCTGTATTTGTGCTGCGTCTTTTAAAGAACATCCACGCTTGCCAAATTCCTAGCACCTTCTAACTGCCTAGCTAGTAGAATATATAGCATTTTATGTCATTGCATCAAAGAGCGTCACTAGCAGCTCAGGGGCAGAGCCAGCCCTTCCGCTAGGGGTTCGGGCGAAACTTGGTTCAAATCTTATGTTTGTCTTAAGAAATTCATTGAATACGCACAAATTATTAAGTTAGAACCCTATATCTTAAAAGAATTAGAATCCTGAACCCATAAGCTTTAAATCCTGACTCCGCCTATGTAGCAGCTAGTAGGGTGTGGGGGGGTGTTATTTTACATACTAAGAGAAGTCGATTACCAATAAAGTCAATGAGAAGACGGCCATCTGAAAGCCTTCCAGCAGGTCTGTGGAAGAAGCTCTCACCATAAGGTGCTTGTATTGGTAGAAATGCTGCTGAGATGCCGCCGGTGTCCGAATTCGAGTCCCCGAAATTGTATATTGCCGGAAAATTACATGGCGGCAAATTAGAACTAGTGATGTTCTTATCAGCTTCAGTTGCTACACTCTTCAAAGGGACAAGTAGTAGTGAAAAAATGACTCCAATTAACATTACTCTTGCACATTCCATTTCCCTCCTGCTCATTAATTCCAACTGATGAAAAAAGAAACAGAATGGAAAGTACTGAATGTTTGAAGAAGGCAGAAACAACTGAAAATGTTCATGCAAATCATGTGCTCTGTGGTTTAAATTTTTGAAGCATTTGAGGGATATGAAAAAGTAAGCAGTAGCATTATTCTCGTTACTTCTGCTTTGTTCTTTTCTGTTGCAGATTTTGCTCTAAGCAGTTATTGAATATTCTGGCTGTCGTCTTTCTTAAGATTCTAGTAAATTGTAAATAGATATAAACTAGAAAGCCTTGCCAATGGTTAACGATGGCTCTGATGGGTGGTTTTGCTAGAATAGGCAATAATGAGATCACTGTTTTAGTAAATGATGCGGAGAAGGGTAGTGACATTGATCCACAAGAAGCTCAGCAAACTCTTGAACTTGCGGAAGCTAATGTGAAAAAGGCTGAAGGAAGGAGACAAAAATTGAGGCAAATCTAGCTCTCCGACGAGCTAGAACACCTTACGGGTCGTTTGGTAGGCTGTACTAAGTAAAATAATCCCTGTATAAAAATTTAATCCGTCCAATATAATATTTCGTTGCTCAATTTAATTTATGCATACCTAATACATGGATTACTTTATACCTCATAGGAGGACTTAGCTAATATAAGGAAATCAAAGGATTACTAATCTCTGCATTAACTATACCTGGATAAGACCCTAAAATTACTAAATTGCCCCTCAAACCCTTTTCCTAAATTTCTTTATAATACAGAAAGAAGAATATTCAAGGGTATAATTGTAAAGAATATTTTGTACAGTTTTAAACTAAACACAAGCTTAGATTATACATTGCATAGTTAATTTTTAATACAATGAACCAAACACTTGATAAAAAATAATCCCAGCACTATAATCCCTGCATTACTAATACTTACATTATTAATTTCTACATTACTTGTGTTCGTACCAAACAACCCCTTGATAAAATACTTTTCGAACTATATGTCAAGACAACCATTACTTTTCATATTACTCTTAAATTAGTAGAACGATTTGCAAGTAATTTGTGAGAAGAAACGGAAATGCAACAGGAATGTTACTTGCAAAGCTTTACAATAAAGCTAATGTAAGAAACTAGTACTACTAAAAGAATTGAGTTTCATCTGATAACACTACTCTCGATCAATTTACCTTGGGCACACCCATTAACGAAATACTAAATTCTAGATAAAAATAATTAGTGTGACTAAATTACCCTTAATTAAATATTGCAGTGTAATTTAATATGCGGAGTAAAAGACTTTTTAGAGGTACGTACATAAAGATAATTTTGGAAAAACAAATTAAATTTTTTCTTGATTATATAAATGAGCACTTATTTTGAACCAAAATAAAAGAACAATTGATTACTTATTATGGACCGGAGGGAATAATAATTACTCCCTTTTCATTTTACATGATTGTATTTGATTGATCATGAAATTTGAGAATTAAAGAAAATGAAACTTCTTAAAAACTAGTTCTCTCTATAGTACTACATAACATATCAAATGTATCATTAGAACTTATAAACTTAATTATTTATAACCTATAATCGATATTTATATATCATATTAAAAGTAGAAAGCCCTTAAGCTTAAAGTTAAATTACTAAAATACCTGTCAAAATTTAATGGACAATTTTACCCTTCACTAAAGAAAAGATAGAAAAAACCTTCTAAATAAATCAAATTCCTTACTCCTAAAAATTGGAAAAAGTGTTTTATCATTTTTAAAAGATGCTCTTGTAACACAGAGTTGTACAAAGATGCCATCCATAGTTTAGAAGAAGAAATCTTGAGGAGTATAAGAGTTCTTCATTAGACGATTTAATTAGGGGTGTCAATCGACAATTTTTTGCCGGAAAATTAGACTATATTGTTACGTAATTTTTGTTTGCACCACCTTAGTTTTTTGGTGTATTTAATTTTTTATAAAAATATATTTTTTAATAAAAATTCTGACTCCGCCATTAATTCTTGATAAAACTTATAAGACAAGGCAATAGAGTAAACAATGCAACGTTTGAATTGAAGAGTTAGTAGTTGAAGAATATATTTCTCTTCAAGAAATGATTGAAGAAAGGCATATAAAAGAAAGAAGAAGAAAAATAAAATATACAAAAATAAGGTGCATATGCCAGCAGGGGCGGATTTAGGGTGGGGTGGTGTGGTATTCGCTGGGTTGGTAAAATTATCATATAGATTTATGTGAAATTTTTTTTAAACTAGGTTAAATGTTTGATCCTGCCATTCCCAATCGCAAATTTGACAAAGGTGCTATGGCTGGTATATTTTTTTGAAAGCTTTTTTCGTGTGTAAAATTCAAGTTCGAATTTATCTTGAACCTTGTTTGATTTTTCCTTTTCGTTGTGCTTTTTATTTCCTTTGTCCCAGTCATTTTCCTTTTTGGCTACCTCCTAATTTCCTATTTATCGTTTATTATTATTTTTTTAATAATTTTTATTTTTATGTGATCTTTAGCAAGAAAACTCAAAAAAGGGCTTTCAAAATTTAAAATTTTCATAAACAATAAGCATTTCTCTTAATCTCAAATCTTTTGGTTTTTTTCATTCAAAATCAACAAATTTGGGTCTGAATAGGAAATTTAGATTAAGATTAAATTTAATTTTTAAATTTTTTAAATTTATTATAACCTAAAAATTTGTGCTATTCTATGATTGTTAAATACAATTTAAGTCATTTTACTATTAAATTATGATGAGTATTTCGCAAGCATTGCCAGAAAAATAAGAAATTTATGATTTTAATTGTTAGTATCTTGTAATTTATCTAATTTTATATTTACTTATAGGGTATAATTTATACTTACAGAAGATACTATTTTTTTTTGAGTGGTGCAATTCCTGTATTGCAGATGTTATTTTACTGGAAAATTTATTTTAGCCTATTATTTGGTAATCCACAAAGAAAAATATTTAATTGGTAATGTCCGCTTGTGAATCTTTTAATCCAAAACTGGTAATGGGGAAGTCGCATTTGTGCTGCACCATTTTAGCCTATTACTTTTGTGAAAGATGAAGTATTAATGAACCAGACGGGATTGGACGTGCCAAGATTTCAGTATGGTTCGTGTTAAAAGATTAATAGTGAAGCGTTTATGTATTACATGATTTAGAATACACGCATAATGTACGTGCCGAGAAACTAATTTATATTTATTTATATTACTATAAAAGTACCACTGTTTCACGTTAAATATTGAACGACTAAAATAGCCTCGAAAATATTAGTCGACTTTTATGCTCTTATTTACACTAATCTTAACATAAAATTTTTGATTATATTAGTAAAATGAATAGAAATAGACTTCTAATAGAATACCATGTCTGAATTTTGATGCCTAAATAAAGATCGAATATCAATTTTGGACTTTTGTTGTTGCTTTGTGTTTTTTCCTAGAGTGACTGACTTGAATGATGAAGATACGAATTTGATGGAATTTTACCTATTTGTTTATTCTAGGTATTCTCTTATGTGCAAAACTATAACCATCATATATATATATATATATATATATATATATATGTGTGTGTGTGTGTGTGTGTGTGTGTGTGTGTAGTTGAGTAATAGATTCTTTCAATAATCTCTATGGTGGAGAGAATATTTCTCCAGGGCTTCGTTAATAAGTTTGGACGCCGAGAATCCTATCCTTTGGTGTGACAGCAGTAATTTTGATGGGCATCACTTGGAGTTAGTAGAACGTTTGATAGCATATAGTATATATGAGAAAAAAAAAATATATTCACATATTTTATGTTAACTATTACACGTTAGATACATATTTTAATGGCATTTATACAAGATAGTTTGCCGGATTTATCGTTTACTTTATTTAGAGGCTAAAAAATGTTTGTGAAAAACTAAAATATATACGAGAAAAAAAGTATATTCACATATTTTATGTTAACTATTACATGCGATGTCACGCCTTGAACTTGGGCATGGACATAACACGGCACTCAATACCTGACTACTATGACCGAGCGAACCAACTGGCTGGCTGAATCAACATGTGATATCATAACATAAAGAAAGCAAAAGTTAACTAACACATGTTGACACACTGAAAGTCTGAATGATATAAATTAATGTGCGGGAACATTAACATAAGTCTAAAGTATATTTGTAGCCAACATTGCTTAACATGAAAAGCTTGTGACTCTGTCTAATTGTTACTCTAGTCTATGAAGCCTATAATGAAGTACTAAAAATACTGACTATCTAAAAATACTGAAGACTGTAAGGTAATGATAATGCGTCACCAAATAGCTGGTACGAGAATCCTAGCGCTCTAAATCATCAACCTGTAAATCAATATCTGCATCGTGAGATGCATCCCTCGGGCAAAGGGACGTCAGTACATTTGAATTGCACTGGTATGTTAAGCAACTGAAAGAAAGAATTATAAATGTTGAAACTGAAACTAAGCTGATAACTGAGAATTGATAATTGATAACTGAAATGATAACTATTAAAACTGAAACTAAAACTGAAACTGAAATGATAACTGATGATTGATGACTGATAACTAATAACTAATAACTGAACTGAACAAAGGAAGTAAGGATATGAATACTCCCTCTTCTGAAGATGAAGAACCTGTTTATATGAATAAACTACGGCCTCGGGCCCAATATATATGTGCACAAGCTACGGCCTCAAGTCCAAGTATACGTATACATAACTACAGCCTTAGGCCCAAAAATATATAAAGCATCAACTACGACCTCAGGTCCAAACATGCATAAAGTATATAAACTACGGCCTCAGGCCCAAATACAGGTGTTCAACATTCAGGGATTTAAATTAGGAATTGAGAATCATACTGCAATATGTGATGCTGAAATATTGAATCATATTGAGTTACATGATACTGGAATATTGAATAGGACTAGACTGAGACATGTATTGTTGAACTGATTATGAAAACTGAAACTTCAAATGTTTATGACATGCTGAGTAATCTAGCCTGAAACTCATATGCATCAAACCTAAGTCTATATTGGTTACCCACTGAGCTCACAACGTTCAAAATGAAAGTCGTGAATGAGTTATGGAGCTAGATAATAGAAGTTCTGCAACTATTCAAGGAGCTAGGCTTAATTATAATTCTGAGGCAATTAGTAACGTCGTAAAAGAAACATAGTGTAGGAAAAACCATTAACATTCCCAAATATAGAGAGTTAGCCTCACATACCTTAACTTCCTGCTCTTGAGCGTAATACAACATTCGCCTACCCTTTCAACTTTAATCTATATCAATACAAGTTAAAAGGATTCCATATTAGCAATAATACTCATGCTTTGGCCACTTAGGCCTTTTATCAAACACTTGGTAGGTATAAAGCTTCATAATCCTTATTAATGGTGTTTCTACACCCAACAATCCATTCTTTTGCTCCTGGATAATACTAAAATCTCAAATTATTATAATCAATACCATTCTTCATCATTCGTAAGATAAACAACACCCTTAATCAATAATCAACAATCAACAACCCAAACCTATAACCATTCATGCTTTTCTATCAAACCCATCAACTCATATCTCATGCACTAGATTCTATAATCATTAATCCAATACTATAATCAAGTAGAGATGGAAAATATTACCTTTTTGAAGTTCGATCCTCTTGAATTCCAGTTCTAGGATATCTTTTCTCAACCATGATGTCGCAAACAAATACTTAATGATTTGGAGGGTAACCCATGTTAATAAGGTGTTGAAAAATTAAAATTAACTTAGAATCACCATTAGAACTTACCTTGGATGGTGGAAGGACCTTTAAGGAGTTAGGTTCTTGAGAGCTTCCCTTTCTAGAGCAAGTTTTTGTATTTTAGGGTGTGGGGGACGAAGTAAGGCTTTAAAAATGATCCCCCAGGTGCACTTCCACGCACCTGAAGGCCCAACCTAGCACCTGGATGCGCATCAGGGCAGTAGCACTGCCACAAGTGCGCGGCCGCGCACGAGACCATCCGGGCGCGCACATGAGCGCATACTGCGCATTATCCAGTAAAACGTACCTAACATTTTGCACACAGATCCGTTCAGGCTC
Organism: Nicotiana obtusifolia; assembly: GCA_002018475.1. Taxonomy (NCBI): domain Eukaryota; kingdom Viridiplantae; phylum Streptophyta; class Magnoliopsida; order Solanales; family Solanaceae; genus Nicotiana; species Nicotiana obtusifolia. Next base: position 22,921 of record MCJB01011144.1, on the reverse strand, counting down.
CAAAATATATCGTTGGAAAGCTATTGCAAAGGGATACAATTTTCGTGTTTTACAGTTTCTCAAATTCCCAACAGATGTTCACCAAAACCTTCTAGAAGACAAACATTTTTTAAACTTAGTCGATTTTATTACCTCACTCTCCGTCTTGATTTCAAAACATCTATTTTCACCCATACTCATTCGGGATAAGAATTCATATGTTTAAGATGTCACATTAATACTCATTTAACACGTCCACACCTATTCCAAATTGACCTATCCCAAACTTGGCCGAATAGAAAGTTCAAGAATAAAATAACTCCTTCAAGCTTTAACTATCGGCTCATTTGTTCTTCTCATTGACATTTGACTCTTTCTTCTTTATCTCTAATATTCCAAGCTTCTTCACGTGAAACATGAATACAAGACAAATCTAATGAAGTGTTAAAAAGTTGTATGATAAAATTTTAGCATATGCATGTTCAATGAAAGTAGAGGTGGATCTAGAATTTTAAGAGGATGGGTGCATTGTTGTGAAGAGGTGGATCTAGAATTTATACTTGACGGGTTTAACTTTAGTATTTTACCATGAACCCACTATACTTTTGAAATTATAGATTCAAAATTAAATTCTTTTTAAAATTTTAGTAAGTTTCACATATATATCTATACTTCGTAGCGAAAACATACCATTTTGGAGTGGGATTTGAACTGCCAATGTCACTTGTAGAGGTGCACCCAATAATAATTACATCATAAGAGTCTTTGGGTATGGGTGCACACAAATATATTTAGGAAAAGGAGTATGGATTCACGTGAACCCATACCCCTTAACCTAGATACGCCTCTAGATGAAAGATACTGACATATGACTTATAGCTCTGACTCATAGAAAGATGAAATTACACGTATATTTACTTATAGTTTTTCATTCTATCACTTTTAGTTCATCGCATTTATGAAGTTATACCGTTTGGCCAAGTTGCCAAAATTTACTTATTTTGAAAATACTTTTTTTTAAAAATAGTTTTTTCAAAAGTACTTTTGAAAAATAATAATTTGTGTTTGGCCAATTCATTTAAGAAGTACTTTTTACAATATTTGATGAACAAATTGTGTTTGGCCAATCTTTATAAAAAGTACTTTTGAGTGTCAAATTGCCAAAAAAGATAGTACCAAACTTTTATAATTATTTTAAAAAGAAAAATAAATTTTAATATTTATTATTAGAGATTGTTATTATTTTTTATTTAATTTAATTAAAATATAAACATAAATAAACATACATACTAAATAAAATCATTGTATTATATATAGTTATACCAAAGCAATAATATTATCTAGAAGTAAAATAAATTTGGAGATCAATTTAAATAGATACCGCTTGTACATCAGAAAATAGTTTGTTTTATCTATTCATTTTTTAGCAATCGATATTAGTAAATTTCTCATCTTTACCATTCAAACTAAAGATGGCTCGATATTTTTATTACCTCACACTGTTAACGCATTAAAGTAGGGGCAACATTTTATATATATATATATATATATATAATGTAAAGGATAATTTGGAAAATATAAGTTTATGGTGAGGATAGTTTTGTCTTAATAAATTAATTTTCTGCTTCTGCTTCTGCTTCTGCTTCTTGGAAGAAGTTAGAATTTTCTGCTTCTTTCCAAAAGCAGAAAAACTGCTTCTGCTGTTGGTCAAAATTACTTTTTTATTTTGACCAAACACATTAAATTTTTCGAAAAATACTTTTTTCACAAAATAAAATACTTTTGACCTCCGAAAAACTTGGCCGAACAAGCTCTTAGTCGAAGAGGGAATAGAAAGGAGAACTCCTCGTTGTGATAAGGCTAATGTGAAAGGAAGTACCATGATGAGGAGGATATCAAGCAACCTTTTTATTAAAAAATAATATAATAATTTTAAATAGTACAAGGATATATGAACCTTAATTTTATCTTATATAATTAATTAATTTTTATGAACTAGATAAAAAAATAACTCATTACCGATAAGACTTTGAACCCTAACACTTATCAGTGTATAATATAATAGGTCTATATGATGAATTTGGAGATATTGTGAATGACATATACATTAAAATAGAAAAGGCAAGGCTTGAATATTTCAGAAAAGAGCAATGAACTTTGAGAAAATAATTATTTCGAAGGAGCAATTGATATTGTTTTGACTAAAAAATATGAAGAAAATAAGTTTGATCAAAGAATACTATTTTCGACATGATATATTAGAGAAATCAAACCTCAAGAAGGAGATATACTAAAACTTAATTGATATTGATGGTTAGAAGAGTGTAGAAAGAGTTTATCGACCAAGATGCTATTTGACTTTATTCATGAAAGATTTTAAGTTTACTTATTTATTAAAAATAATTCGAAAAATAATTTTTATGTATTATGTGGCATACACGTGCGACGCACGCATGGGCGGATTCACTTTCAATAGAGTGGGTGCTGAAGCACTCATTGTTTAAGAGTCTGAGACTGATATATGTTTTATAATTCTTGAAAATTTGCTCTATAATGACAATGCGCACCCACGAGCAAAACTTGGGACTGGGTGCTGGTTTTGCGAGAGGGTTTAAGGTCACTCTTAGCTCTTTATGTCGGACAATAAAAACTTGATTGAAGCATTTTTATTTATCGTTAGAAGATCCTCTCCTTATTTTCGTTATTTTTCCTTTTGTGGTTTTCTTTATTTTCTTTTATTCTTGTTACCTTTTCCCTTTTTCAAAAGAAAATATTAATTGTTTATTAATTTCATGGGATATGTATTATCTCTCACCAGCAATAGAGTATCAGATAACTCTATCCATCAGTTCTTAGATAGATATCGCGTATCAGTTGTACTTATATTATATGTTTACCATAATTAAAAGCAGTCGAACACCCATAATATTAAAAATCTGAATCCGCCACTGAACGCACGTGAAGAGAAACTAGTTTCGATAAAAGTTTAAGGGTAAAATTAAGAAGTTTTGAACTTAAATATGGCACGTCTTTCCTTCGCTATAATTAAATGGAGCAAAAGTCTTATCTTAAAAATATTAAAACTTTTTATTGCCAAAAGAAAAGAAGAAATTGTTGTCTCCTTGTGCTTTTATGCAAAACAAAAATTAAGAAATAAAAGTTGGAAAATAAGAGGGACTTGTTTCCTTATTTCGTTTTCTAGTTGGGGTCAAAAAAGAATTTATGCATTGTTAAACTGAGCTCCCACTTCCTCTCCTTAGCCCTAACCTGAACTCAACTCAGCTTGTTACTCTCCACATACTAAAAGGCAATGGCGAAAAAAGCAAGCGGAGGAGAAGGAGAAAGAGGAGAAGAAGGCGATAACTCCAGTGGGAAAGAAGGTTTCAATTTGTTGGGGAAGCCGAGATTCAAAAAGTTGGAGAATGGCCGCTACAAATGCGTGGAAACAGGCCACGAGTTGCCGGCGCACGCCAGGGAATCTTATGCTCAAAGCAAGCACTGCCGATTGGGTCTAATCGATGCTGGTCTTTCGAAAAATAAACCTCCTCTCAACATGTTCGACCAAGACCCTTTCAATCGGTAAATTGAAACTGTTTCCTCTTTCCTTAATTATTCTTTTACTAGGGTTTTATAATAGAAAGCGGTAAGATGGCTTTTTTTTTTAAGTAATGGGGATTATATCTGCTGAATTTGGCGTACGACACACTGGTAATAGTTGAACCTTCATTAGGAACTTATAAAACTAGTGAAGCTCTATAGGAAGGAGGAATAGATTAGTAGTTTGAAAAAAAGAATTAATTGGAGCTTTCAAGCTGTAGCATTTTAACGATATCTTGTACTCTCAAGCGAGTGAGAAGGGTTTATAAATATTAAGGAAACTTGCCTTAAAAATCCACAAAGAGTTATCCGGTACCTATTGCTGGTGGGAGGTAGCTGGTATCCATAAATTAGTCATGAGTGCAAGTTGACTCCTACACCACAGCTATCAAAAGAAAACCACAATTCTCATAGTAGGTATATATCAGGTTGGTTCACTATTCCTGTTAACATAACGGAATGTTGTATAATGAATATTGGAAATGCATTATAATGCGTATATACAGCTTTAACACCTTAGTATGACGTGTGAAAAGGAGAACCATGAGGTCTCTAGTTCAAATATCAGCAGAGGCAAAGAAAAAACATTAGGTGATTTCTTCTCATCTTCCTAAGCCTTGACGTGCGGAGTTATCCGGTGCCTGTATTGATGGGAGATAGTGCGGTGGAAAAGTTGAGGTGCGTACAAGCTGACCCGGATACTACCGTTAGAAAAAAAGAACTTAGTATTATGTGATAATTTAAATTGTGAAAAGTTGTAGCAATCTGTTGGAATACTTTGGCTCTTTATAAAAATAAAAATAAAAACTTTGGATATACAATAGAAATTAGTCGTTTGTTGCATGCTAGGACGAAAATCTGTTGGAAATTATGGAGGAAAAATATATATATATATATATGTGTGTGTGTGTGTGTGTGTGTGTATATACTTTCCTATTGGGTTTCTGCAAGTTTTCATCCGTACTGTAATTTAATGTTCAATTCTTGCAGGTCAAAATTGATATGTAAATTAACAGGAGATACAGTTAATAAGTCTGAGGAGCACGTATGGAAGCATATGAGTGGGAAACGGTTCCTCAAAATGTTAGGTTTGTAATGAGCCTCCAGTGACTTGTTTATAGGAAGGTCTGTGTATGTATATGATGTTCTTGTGCATTCTATCTAGTACCACTGATGATACATGCACTAATTTGAACAGAGAAAAAGGAAACTGAAAATGAAATTGAAAACGGAGGGCTAGAAAAGCAAACAGAAAAGCAAGGAGAAGATGAAGCAGCAAAGAAGACAGATAGCAAAGCTAGTCGTCGGGACAAGAAGAAAAACAAAAAGAAAGAAACAGAAGATGCTAGCAAGATTATATCAGAAATAAGGGATTCTTCTGGAAAGAAAAGTGACTCGGAAGAAGACGCCGAATTTTGGATGCCTCCAGCTGGTGAACGCTGGGACTATGATGATGGAGGTGATCGATGGGGTTCTGGTTCAGAATCAGGACCAGAAGATGATGATGCTAATGTGGAAGGTATGTATTCCAAATTTCTAATTAATTCTGAAAAGGGAATAAGGTTGAAATCGCCAAAAGCCCACATATAATTCTGAGAGCAGATATGTAAATACCTACACACTGCATACAAATTTGGCGGTGAGGCAAAGGACTAACATTGCTCTTGCACAATCTTGAATGTGTTATTTTCTCTTCTTTATCTGAGCAAAATTATATTCTGCTATTTTCTCTTCTTTATCTGAGCAAAATTATATTCTATACATACTGCTTGTGGCTAGTGAACTGCAGCTCATGCTCCAATATAATAGACTTAAATTTGATGGAGCTCAACATTAACTGTTTTTACCTTCTTTCGGAGGTGTTCGCCGAATATTTTCATCCCAATATGAGAAAATAGCTATTTGGTCGAAGTTATTCTGTTTTTTCCTTCTCATAAATATGTTTCATGAATAAATTATTCTGTTTTCTTTTCTTAAAGCCAATTGTTATATAACAAAATATTTAAGACCATACTGCATATTGTATAGAGCTCTGCGGATCAATAAGCATATACTGTGGTAAGTTTAGCTTAACAGCTTGGGTGTTTTTAGTTTTCAGTACCAGTATTGAATTTGTATTTGATGAATGCATGAAAGATCTTACTACATTTTCTGTGACCAGATGGAGGAATTGAAGAGGATAACCATGATGCTAGAGAGCTTTCTAAGCGGTATGGTTATTTTGTCAACTTTTCATGCCTCCTGCTACACATTTTAAATTGACAACCATTCCCTTCCCCTCTATTTTTGCACCCTTCCTCTCTTGAGCTGGCATGTTGGAGGGAGTTAGAATCCTGAATGATGACTATAGTTGTTTCTTTTTGTTTTAGATAAGAATTTAAATTTAACATGTGAACATCAACTTTTTGTTTCCTGGCAGGGCAAAACGCATGTCCCTTGAGATCGGACCCAGTAGCTTTGCCTCAAGGAAGAAGAAGAAGAAGACCAGTGCTACATGATATTTGTCCTCCGAAAAAGCAATAAATTTTGTTTATTTGCTAGGGTGTAGTTGCAATACCGCTTGCAAACCTGCTTGCTTCATTTTTGAATCTTTATTTTGCTCATTGCATGTTATCGAAGGAAAACATTTCTGCTATTAGTGTAAGTTATTGTTGTCTTTTTATTTTTACAGCTTGTCATGGGTTGGATCCCACCTTACCAATATGAGCTCTGCTATATACTTTGCCAGCACAATGTTAATTTCCATGTCAATGGCCCGTAGCTTAGAAGTTTCAGGTCTTAAACACTATGACAAATGCCAGAGCAAGCTTTCCGTGGATCCGGGTATTTTGTTTCTTTCAATTTTCAAATTGGATTATGGTCAAAAGACTCAGCTGAATAATTATATATTTTGTTGCATCTCTTAACTGAATAAGTGAAGATTGAGAGCAGAAAAAAGAAAGAAAAGTTAATGGCTATCTCAAAGAGGCAATTTGGTGCTTGTACAAGTGCTGTCCGAATAGAGATAAATAACTTGAATATGAAGTAGATGTGTCGATCAATTAATCAATATATGCCTGAGTTCTAAACTGGTTGAAGTTGATAGGAGTATATGAATTCTCTAAGCAGCATAGAGACAGCTTTCAGTGCAGCATCCACTGAAAGACCGATCATTATTAATAATACAAGGGTGCAAGTCTAATTTGCAAGTAAAACTCCATTATTTGAAAATTTCTTGCACTTCCTCAGAAGGATCACATTCTTACTAACATGTCAACAAAAAGGTGATGACATAATTTTGACTTAGGGGGTATTATTTGCCCTCAATAGGATCGGTAAGGTAAGGTTTAGCTCGGTATGTGTTTGCTTAGGTCCAATGTTGTTGGATACACCCGAATGGCTATTAGATTATATGCCCTCGTGAGACTTTGCCAGCAGCTACACCATGACTCCTCTACATGAGGCTGCTATACAGGCAATGTGAGGTGCAGAGGAGTAATTATATAGCCAAGGCATATAGGCGATACTAATCGAGCTTTTGTCCCCCTTACTTGTACTTTTCCTTTGCGGTTTGCTTTAATTATGAATAAAATCTTATAATTTGCTCAAAAAAAAAAAAAAAAAACTTTGGGGGTATTATCCAATTGACGAGAGCGGCAAGAACATGGAAACTCACGAAACATCTTCTTATCTTTATCTCATACCTAAATAGTAGTATTATTTTAGTATAATTTTGAATACCTAAATTTTAGTTTTAAATATTAAATTGATTTAATTCAATTTAGCAAAGAAGATTAATCAAATTGACTCTCCAAAAGAGACATATGACAACTAAAAAGGATCATCGAAGGAGTATTTATATAAGTACAATTTTTGGACAGGGCCATGCTAAAACCGTGATATAGTCTCCAAAAAGAAGCAGAGGATGGAACTTTTATTTGTAAAGGACAAAGAAGCTATTCACAAGACATCTTAGAGATACTTCTTTATCACGTGAATGCGATATAGCCTATGAAGAAGGGACATGAGACACGAGAATCATAATCTAACTGTTTTTATTTCTCAAATTCATCTCTTTCATACATCTTTTGCTATGAAAAACACAAGAGTACAATCAAAAGCATCATTTTTTTCATTCTAAAATTTCCCCTATTTTCAGTTTTTTCCAGAAAAATAGTATTTGGATTTGTAATGAGATTTCGCCAAAATATACAAATTCCACCCTTGAAATTCAGGAAATGGTTGGACTATAGCTATTATTTGTTCACATATATTATCAAAAAGATCGTCGAATGGATCCGTAGTCTGCTCAAAACTCGGTAGCACGGGGAAATCCGCTTGGGTGAAAAAGGCGTAAAAAAGAAAGGAAAAGCAAAGTCCGGTAGAATAAGAAGCCAAGGAAAGCCTATAAAAATAGGGCAGCTCAGTGCATAAAGCATTTCGTATTTATTTCAGGTCCGAGGAAGGATCGCACCTACGGAGTATAATGTAGACAACCCAACCTAGTACAAACATTAATGGCTGCTTTCACGACTCGTACCAATAATCTGTAGGTCATACATAGTCAACTTTACGTTGCTTCAAGACAGAGCCTATACCTACTTGTAAAAAAAAAAAAAAAAAGAAGAAAGAGCCTATGCAATTTCTCTTATAGTGCTATCTAATTCCGTGATAATTGATAATGATGGAATCTTAAAAAAGGTAATGACCACCAAACTTCAATCATTTTCCACTAAAAAAAAGACCCAACAAAAGAAACTTCCATGTGCCTATCTAAAGTCACAAAAAGCTACTTTTTACATTTGTTAATTAGAGAAAGTTTAGTTCCTTTCTGATAAATCTTTTTCTCTTAGCTCCAATTTTTCAAACAGATTCGAGATTTTATTCACTAGTTTTAAACCCCACAACTCATTCGATAAAATGCTGCACAGAATCTAGTTTCGGCTGCCCAGGTATCTCAGTTTTGGGCTTTTGGCTGTCCAATTATTCTGCATTGTGATGATAATGAAATGTGAAACCCGTTGCCTAACAAGGTTGTACTAGCGCAACCGTATTGTCACATATTTACAGGACGGCATGCTCCCCAATGATAAAAAAATCGTATTGTTACATATTTGCAAACGGCCAGGATGGGTTTTGACTCAGAATTTTCTTTTACTTGCATACAAAAGTTATCGGTCGATTGATGTTTCTCTCATTTTATTGAATTTGGTTATAGAGTTACATATCTTCTCTTAAACTGCATTTTGCACTTTCTGTAAAAGATCACATATTAGCATCATGTGCACGGCAAGGTAATATGCGCCTTTTCTTTCTTTTTGACTTTGGTTTGTAACCTAGAGGCAAATCAACGCGGAAACTTAAAAAACACAATTTTCTTTCTCCCATAATTTCTTATTCTTTTTTTTAAGTACCAATATTGAAAAATAATGATAAAAGTAGAGGCGGATCCAGGATTTAAATCTTACGAGTTCAACTTTAGAAGTTTTTAGCATTGAATCCATTATATATTTAAAGTTATGGGTTCATATCTATTATTTTGTAATTTTAATGAACTTTTACATATAAATTTTTACTCAGCGTCGAAAGTTGTAGGCTCAATTGAACCCGTCGACAATGCACTATATCCGCCCTGAATAAAAAGAAAAATCTTTTGAAATATTTGAAGTTGTTATTAATATGAGTACTATTATATATTTTCTTAGAAAGTCATGCTAAAACCCATGATATTGTCCCGGAAAGGAGGAAAAGGATGGCCCCATGTAGAAATTAATATGAATAGATAGGAAGACTATTCATAAAACTTATTAGGAGGGATGCTTTTAATTAGAGGCGAGATTTAAATTTGATTGAGTTCGTGTTATAAAGTCATTAGTATTAAACTCATTATATTTTAATAAATAAGAGTTCATATGTAATATTAATTGAAATTTTAGTGATTTTCATACGCACACGCACGCATATATATATATTAAAGAGGAGGAGTTAGGACCATATTGAGGACATAATTCAAATACTTTCACATTTAAGGTAAATTATACATTTTAACCATTTACTTCAAATAATTTTGCATTTAAGATCAGTTTGACCAATTAGTTTCTTCAAATATTTTTCTGCTCCTTCCACACATTTTTGAGATCGAGAAGTCAAATACAATAGTATAATTATGCACCCTTCTTTGATTTGACTTGCGAATAAAACAATAAACGACAATGAAAGGTATAGGGATAGGAAAAATAAGGTTATTAGAAACTTAGAAAAATTGGACCATTTCCAATTATCATAAAAAATACAAAGTGTGAATGATTTGCTACAGGAAACAACTTATGTATTTCTCTAAAGTTTTATATATACCTAGTCAACTACCAACAACCGCCAAAGGGTTGTGGGATGGATTTATCCCTTAACCTTCCGGAGGTTTTGAATTCGAGTCTTGAATGTATTTTCGGTAAGGAGAAAAATCTTTCTATCTTTCGAATTAGTTGGAAGTTTCTGTTTATTTTAAATTTCGGATAACAATTGAAGTTATACGTGGTTTTAAGGATATGTGGCTTAATTTAATACAAATGATAAATAATATAATAGAAGTTAAAATTAAGAGATAAATGGAAAGAATGCAAACCACCCGAGTTAGACACTCTTGACCGTTTGTTGATCCTTCTTGGGCATGAATTGATTATAATAGAAATTGGAACAGGTTACTGATAAAATGATTCAAGAGAGCAATGTACCACTGTTTTTCTCTTTATTGATGATGGGGAAAAGTGTCTCACAAATAATTCAACCCTCTCTTTATATAGTAGGGAGGTCATATATCTCGTGCAACTCTGTACAAGGTAAAAATCTCCGTACAAGGTAAAAAATCTCTCGATTTGCTAATTAAGCGGTTCTATTTATTTGTGCCTAGATTCCCGCCGCGATGTTCGTCTCATTACGGATATTCTAGCTTTTCATCATTTAGGTTTAATGACCTTCCCTCGGATATTTTCGAAGTCAAGATCGATTTCGGACCACGGGCTCGGTGTTCTCGAGGTTGGACATTCTGGCTTCGTATTTCGCTTCGATGAAGCTCGGGTTCGATCTTCGACCATATGCATTCCAAACTCAACTTGTCGTGCAATAGTTGAACTCGATGTTGACTATATAGAGTTGAGCCCGATTTCGACAACATATTGATGGGCCTGACTTCGACAGTATATAGTCCCAATACAAATAACAACACTTATACAAATTAATATTATTTTTGATGAATGTAGTTGGACCAATTCGCCGCATATTAAAAAATGGACAGAGGAGGATGAACTACCTTTTGTAGTTGCAACTATACTCGAGGTGCAGAGTCCTACTTCGAACAATATTTTCACGTTTTAGATAATTTTGTCCAACGAAGTGTTTTCTTCAGATATTTTTCCCATTTAAGTTCATTTTTAACAACTAATTATTTGCTTTCAAATATTTTCTTCCTGTTTACCCTTAAATACGAGTAACAATTAAATTTGTACGTGATATTAAGGATATGTGACTTTGCCTGATACAATTAAAGAATGAATGATAAATAAAGGCTAAATTAAATAAGTGAAAGAGTAAGCAAACTACCAAAGTCGAACAATTCAGCTACGATGGAATGAACAGGAATGAAATAAGTATTTTATGAAGAAGACAGTAAAAATATGCTTACTTTGTATATTGATCGTATATTGTCTTGTATACAGTAGGGTTGAATTCTTTATATAGGAGGAGAAAAGAATCCTATACAAGGTAAAAGATCTAATTACAGGGTAAAAGGTCCCTAAAATTATTGGGTTCAACGTCTTTGCTGATTTGGGCCGTGATTCTCGCAGAAATATTTACATGTCACGAGATTTCCGGCCTTTCCATTATGCAAATCTGATATTTTTACCATAAGATGCTTTACCCGGATCGGTCTCAACAACCTTATCTCGAATGCCTTGGGTTCGAGCTTTATCCCGATGACGCCTGACCTCGAACTTCCCTTTTCGAAGTTCCGGTCTCGATCTACAGGAGGGCGATCTCAATGGACACCGGTCATCGTAACCCAAGACTGGTGCTTCCTATACGCTCGATCGTATCCGACCTCATACACTTTCTCTTTTTAAATTTTCAACTACAGCCATTTTTTTTTTCACAAGTAATTTGAGATTGTGATAGGTAAATATTTATTCATTCCGAATATGGAACGAGGTAAAAGCATGACCAGTAAAATAAGAGGCCCAGGCCATATTAGAACCCTATCTTTTTATCCAGCTGATAATGATGGAATCTTAATAAAATAAATGAACTGACAAACTTCAATCATTTTCAACTATGAAATGAAATACCCAACTTTTCACCCGTGACCAAACGAGGAAAGTTCCATGTGCCTATCCAAAAGTGCAAATAACTTCCCAAAGTACTGTATTTTACTCCCAAGATTATTAAAAATAATTATCTCAATTTATTTATTATTTTAAAAATAAAATTGATTATCTTTTCTTTTTATATTTACTCATAAAAATAATTATTTTTAAAGACTATAAATATCTAAAAAAATTAATATTAATGTAGAACGATAAAATGTTAAGACATCAAGGGGTCGTTTGGTACGAACATAAGTAATACAAGGATTAGTAATGCAAGGATTAGTAATGTAAAGATTAATAATGCAGGGATTGTAGTGGTGAGATTATATTTTATCAAGTGTTTGGTTCATTGTATTAAAAATTAGTTATGCAATGTATAATCTAAGCTTGTGTTTGGTTTAAAACTGTACAAAATCTTCTTTACATTTATACTATTGAATATTCTTCTTTCTGTATATAAAGAAAATTAAGAAAATGGTTTAAGGGACGGTTTAGTAATTTTAAGGTATTATCCAGGTATAGTTAATGTAGGGATTAGTAATCCATAGCTTTTCTTGGTATTAGCTAAACCCTCCTACGAGGTATAAGTAATCTATGTATTAGGTATGCATAAATTGAATTGAGCAACCAAATATTATATTGAACCGATTAAATTTTTATATAAAAATTATTTTATTTAGTACAGTATCCAAGAGAATCATTCACGTAATATGAGACGAGTGAGCAATTAAGAAAAAAAGTGTATTCCCTTTCTGATAAACTTTTCCTATTATACTGCAGTTTTTTTCAAACAGATTCGATTCGATCCACCATTAAAATCCAACAATTACAAAGTTTTTTAACCACACGAATCCAAACATAAAATGCTGCACTGACTCTATTTTCCACTGATCAAGTATGTAGTTTGTCTCTCTCAACGTCTCTGTCTATTCTGAATTCTGACTGTTCAATTTTTGCGGTTTTCGATTGAAAAATGTGAAACTCGTTTGCTTAAATAGATTTAAGTATTTGACCAGTATAATTTTCTGGGTTTACTTTCCTACGAAGTTATTGGTCGATTTACTTCTTGTGTTGGTATTATTTTAGTGTTACGTGTCTTCTCTCTTGTTTCCTACTGTCATCTGCTGTCGTAATGGCGTATGTAGTTTTGTTAGAAAAGATAATGTAGAAGCCAAAGTCCATATTGAGTCGGTTTTGTATGATTACAAGTCTCAATTTGATAACCAAGTCTTAGCCATCTTTAGCCGCCTTCTCTTCTCAGCTAATACTTATTTCTTACACGCGTGAATTTATATTCAAGATTCAGACCCTCATCTACAAACTTTCGTGTTCAGTTTGTACATAAATAATAAAACCCCCCTTTTTCCCTTGTTTCTGTGATTTTGATAGATAGAATATAAGAGATCCTTTTGTGTTCTGATTGATTTTGATAAGGACTTTTTGATTGCAGTATTTGAGATTTTTGTTTAGATAGTTGACTTTTTTGATTGATGGGTGGAAAGAGTTCAAGAGAGGATAGTTGGAGGCAAACTTCATCGACTCGATCTTCTTGGAATCAATACAATTATCCTCAAACTCAATCATCTTATCCACAGCAAGATAGTTACAACTACCCACCATCCCACCACCAGCAGGCTGTTCCTTCCTATGCACCTCCACCACCCCAACAGAGTTATCCACCTCCTCCACCCCAACAACAGAATTATCCTTCTCATGTTCCAAAACCGAGACTTGATCGGAGATACTCCAGAATTGCCGACAATTATTCTTCCCTGGATGAGGTATGTATGAATTAGAATTACTCTTACCTTTTGTTACATGTATTTGTCTGCTGCCTACCCTTTGGGCTTTACTAGTATCAACCTTATGGTTTGTTAAATTAGCACTTCAGGAATACTGGTTTTTTGTTGTTGTTGGCGTCTATATTTTATTTTGCATTCACCCGATGGGTTAATAAGGTGAATTTGACTTCTGGATTAAGAATAACTATTTAGGAGTAGCATTTATTATATGACTTGAAGGTAACTAGGTAACAAGTATATTGTGTTAATTTATTTGATAACCATGGTTTCTGTATCAGCATAGGTGCCAGGTAACTATGCCCACCAGCTTGGATGGATGAGAAGAAATCACCTAGTGTTTCTGCCTCCGGTGCAATTTGAACCTTAGACCTCATGGTCTCAACTTACTCCATTGACCACCAGGCCATACCCTTGGGTGTATTCACTAATTTAGTACAAACAATTGATGTCGAACCCATTAAATCAAATGAGTTGTGGTAGAATCCTTAACTTGATCGCATAAAGTTCAACTCTTGCGTCCACCTCTGGGTACATGGAGTCTTTCTTATCCTATTCCTTGTACGTGTATGCTAGCACTTAAACTTTTTAAAAGCGGTTTTGTCATCAAATGCGTAAGTAAGACTACAGCTGAAAATAGAAGGTAAAAGGGAGAGAATGATGGACTATATAACTGCAGTGGCGAAAAAAGAAGACGCTCCTCTGATAAGCTTTCCTTTCAGGTTTTGGCGTGAATCTATTGGTGTTTAGTTCTGACTGTAGCGATAAGAATCACATCAAATTGGAGTAAGCCTCAGGACTTTTAAAGATTTTCAGTAACATGCACCGTATTGGTTGTCATTTGTCAAAAATCACGGGGTAGCAAGACAGTATGACACTATAACTGGTTTGAAGTTGCTTTTCGTAACTGCATCCTCCAGCCTAACACAACTGTGTTGCCTCTTCTGTTATATCTTGCAAGTATCTAGAACTATGCTTGTTGATTCTTATTTACCATTTCAGAGATTCTAAAATTCTGTTCGGCCCTATCTGGGGAAGTTGCCTCCTGAAGGCTTTTTCCCTTAACTAGTTTGAAGCATCAATCTTTAAATGTGTCGCTTTTCTAAATCAACCTGAGGGATATCAATGTCTCTGGATGTTCCCAAATGAGGATCTCTGGCACACCAAAGTCCAGAAAGACAGGCAGGAAAAAAGAAGTCCAAAAAGATAAGCAGTACTTTCACTAGTCTCAGTCTTTAGTGGAACATGTCTTATGCACAGTTTAGAAAGCTGGAAATAATTGACATGTTATGAATGTTGTAGGGAAGTTGGAATGATCATTGAATTTAGTGGAACATGACTTATCCATATTCCAGAAAGTTGGAAAATTGACACGTTGTGAATGTTGCAGGAAAATGGGAATGATAAATGAATTATAATGAACCAAATTTAGAGGATAGTGCCTTTTCAGTAGTGTCAAATTATAATCCAAAGGAGATGAATTCAGCTGGTACTATAAGGTGAAGAGAGAGATTGGTACATGGTAAAGTGAGGGAAAAACAATCTGAAAGAGATATAAACTAGAAATGGTTTTACATCTTTGCTGAATGTCAATATTGGATTAATTGAGTTGAGAGATTTCTGTCAGTGCACTCACTCTTTCTCTTGTAGAAAGAGATAAAAAGGTTTTTTCTTCATAAGTTAGGATAACTTTGACTAAATTTATTAGTTGAAAGGTTTCAGTGTCACAAGCTGACAGATGAGCTGTGGACTTGCAAATATTTACCTAGTGGGAGAGTTTTATGTATTCATGCCTCCTTTGACGGCACTCGGACAACAATGTAGATATGTTGAATAGTGACAAAAAGCATCGAACTCCCTCTCCTATGCACTCTTTTAGGTGTAACATAAGGTTTCATTTGAGGATACAATACTCTCTCTTTATCTTCCATACTTCCTTTTAACATGTAATTTTTAGCCTTACAGATGTAAATATTGCATCCTAATTTTGATGACTCCTGTTTTAAGTACTTTCGCCTATGCTCTTCACCTCTTACACATGATAAAAATATGACATTGTTCTGTAATCAGGTGACTGAAGCCCTTGCACGAGAGGGCTTGGAGTCTTCAAATCTAATTGTGGGTATTGATTTCACCAAGAGCAATGAATGGACAGGTTAAGCTCTGACTCTTCCCTCTGCTGCTGCCTCTCTCTGGTTAGCTGTGTGCTATATTTTATTTTACAATTGAATATACTGAAGTGGGCTTGTGCTCTTTTTTAGGTAAGAGGTCTTTTGGTGGTCGAAGCCTGCATCACATTGGGCAGAATTTGAACCCATATGAGCAAGCAATTTCTATAATTGGAAAGACCTTGGCCGCATTTGATGAGGATAACTTAATTCCGTGTTTTGGATTTGGAGATGGTATTCTAAAATCCTCTTCTTTTTTTTACCCATAAAACTTTTTCTTTTTGGGGGATTTTCTCACAAGATTAATTTTTTGTTCCATGTGGATAACTTCTTACAGCGTCAACTCATGATCAAGATGTATTCAGTTTCTTTCCCGATGAAAGATTTTGTAATGGTTTTGAGGAAGTTCTATCTCGTTACAGAGAAATTGTCCCCGAGCTAAAGCTTGCAGGTATATACTCTACTAGAGACAATTGTTCGCCAGCTTTAGACACGGTAATTTATTGGGTTTATTTAGGCACCTTCTCATATTGTTACAGGACCAACATCATTTGCCCCGGTCATTGAAATGGCCATGACAATAGTTGAGCAGAGTGGTGGACAGTACCATGTTCTAGTAATCATTGCAGATGGGCAGGTATTGTCTTTATCAATATTATGCAAATACAAAGACAAGAACAAGAAAAAATAGCACACTGACAAATAGCTTAGCTTCAGTTGTATAGTGAGTGAGCGAGTGAGTTAGATGTCCTTGTTGGTTGTCATTAAGTGTATATTAAATCCTTGCATTATGTTCTCTATCTCCCTAGGTAACTAGAAGTGTTGATACTGGACATGGGCAATTAAGTCCACAGGAGCAGAAAACAGTTGATGCAATCGTACGAGCAAGGTACTTGTTACTAATTTCCTTTTGCTTTTTTTTTTTTTTTGTGTTAGTAATTTTTTTTGGTTATGGTACTTGCTGCTGCCTTTTCATTCTTATACTCAATTTGCGGAGTGCATTGTCTTATTTCATGCAGCAAGTTTCCCTTGTCAATTATACTGGTTGGGGTTGGCGATGGACCCTGGGATATGATGAAGGAATTTGATGATAATATTCCTGCTCGGGATTTTGATAATTTCCAGGTTGGTGGTGGTGGTCTAGATTGTGGCATATATTCTTTTCTAGAACATTTTCCTTTGATGTTGCTTAATTGCGATTTTTTCCTATTAGTTTGTCAATTTCACGGAGATCATGGCCAAAAATGTATCTCAAACTCGAAAGGAGACGGAGTTTGCTCTTTCAGCATTGATGGAAATCCCTACACAATATAAAGCAACCATGATGCTTAACTTACTGGGGTCAGATCTCACTCTGCTTATTTATTCATCTATTTGTTTGTTTTCATTCTGCTATATATTTCTCCTCACTTCTCCTGTCAAGTTATAGGTGATGACATCTTCTAATTGCTTAATTGCAGTGGACAAAGTGGAACGTCTCCTGGTAGGGTAGCTCTTCCCCCTCCTTTGTATGGGGCAACATCTGTCGGTGGTCCAAAGCCCTCACGTGCAGCAAGTTTTCAGCAGCCCACAAGCTCTTATTACGCTTATGGAAAGCCTGCTGATGCGCCTCCGCATTTTCAGCAGACTCCAAGTTTGTATTATGATCACACTCGCTCAGTTGACACTGCTCCATCTGCTCCCAGCTCTCCCTACACTGCTCCATCTGCTACCACCTCCTCTACATATGACAATCAGGTATGCATTTGCTTTATACTGCTGCATTTTTTTGCTGCATTTACAAATTATTATTATTATGGCTAATGAAACAGTAAGTTGTCTGAAACGAATATGTTTCTTCGTTGTGCAGGTTTGCCCCATTTGCCTTACTAACCCAAAAGACATGGCCTTTGGCTGTGGGCATCAGGTAAACAACTTTCCTTTCTCCTTCCTGTAAAAGCAACCAGATGTTTTGGGGAGATTAGGCCTGTATATAAGTTAACAATTTGGTGTTCTTTGATGCAGACATGTTGTGAGTGCGGGAGAGCACTTGAAAATTGCCCTATCTGTCGAAGTTCAATTCAAACTCGAATAAAGCTCTACTGAGTTACTTGTTTTGCTCTGATTCCTTTTCTGCTCCAGCCTGCAATTCTTTTTTGATCAGTTTGGATCTGTAAGTTGGTGGTGATGCTGATTTTTTTATTTGTTGGATAAGGCTTTAGCATTGCGCTAACATGATTTCCTTCTTCTGTACATTGTTGATTCTTGATTGTACTTATTTTTTTAATTATACTTCCAATATTATATTAGAAGCTTAAGATCCCCAGGATAAAAATATTTGTAAATCATTTGTTCATTGTCATATGGTGTGCCCATTTAGAGTCTTTTTGTGATGGTGTGGAAACCTTGTCCTGTTGTTGATTGCATGTGTAACCTGCTGCTTCAAGATCTAATGCAGTTCTAAAAAAATGTTTTAGTGACTATACATTCATTCAAAGCATGTGCAATAAGCCTAATATAATAGCTTTGACATTGTCTTCGACAATTTGATAAATGTTGTTCAAGTTGGAACATCTTTTGGTTCAAAAATGTGATTGGAGTTTCACAAATACAATATGCGGAAAATTTCTTTTCCCTTTTTTGTTCTTTTTGGTTACTCCATGTCTCTTGATTATAAGATAAGATTTGGCAAATACAATAAAGGGAACTACTATACGAGATCGTTTTACCTTTTATTTTTCTATTATTCCTTGTAAAAAAGGTGCTTAATTTTAAACGCATGTAATAACCAGCCGTCTTGTACAAATACAATAAAGTAGAGTTATCATACTCCTAATTTAGATTTTATGAGTTTTTGTAAGGCCCAATAAAATTTTGTCTAAAATCCGAGGTTCCATAGTGGCGAGGTAGGTTAATATGTTTGGTGATGGTAGAAATTCTTCGCGGCTAGCTTGCAAGCCGTGGTACGGACTTTTTGAGTTGAACAGTGCACTTGGGAGTAAGGGAAAACTTTGGCAGAAGAAGTTATTTCTGCGGCCCACTATGCGGTCGCAGAATCACTGCATAGTGAAGAAGGAAACTGGACAAGTTTGGATAGTATTGTGCGGTCAATTATGCGGTCGCAAAATCATTTCGCGGGCAGCACATCGACTGCGGAACCAGCAGGAATATTTTTTCGGTGAGAGGTTCTACGGCGCATTATGTGACCGCAGAACGGCCGCAGAGTGGGGCAGGAGTGTCCAGTTCCGAAGGGCCATTTCGCGGCCCATTTCGCGGACTGCAGAAGCATTATATGCGACCGCATATCTGTTTCGAAGCTTCATTTTTCTAGTTTTTATAACCCAACCTATTCCATTATATAGACTCTATAGACCATTTCTTAAGTAAAAATCTGATAATTTGAGAGTGAGAGAGTGCCCTGGAACGGGAGAGGGTTCCTCAACAATTTGTTCTTAAATTCTTGATCAAATCTTGGAAGATTAACAAGGGAAACTCATTAGATCTTCGTCCTAGAGGTAAGATTCTACGCCCTAACTCTCAATTTTGAAATTCAACTAAAAATAGGTAACTAATAAGGAAATTCTTGGGTGTGGAAGTTATTCATTTTGCATGCATGTGTTATCAAGGGGTAGGAAGATTGTTGAGCTAAAAATGGCAGATCATGGGTTGTGGGATGGGGATGATGGAATCCACCATAGGAGGAACTTGAAACCTTAATCCACACCTAGTGTTTGATAAAATGCTCAAATGAGGTGAAACCATGATCATCTTCCTAATTTTTGGTTCAACTTGTTATATTTCTAAAGTAGATCGAAGTTGCTAAGATTTCTAGAACATTTTAGAGTTTAAGGAAGCTCAAGTGAAGTATGTTGGCTAAACGTTTCTCTTAGAATTGAACCCCGCAATGTCCTTGTTAGTCTCGTTATGCCCTTTATAAATTGAATTTTTGTCAAATAAGCCTTGTGTCGAAATAATTATGTGATCAATATGTATTCTAAAGATTCTTATTATGTTAAGTTAATGTTTGAGGATGTGGTTTAAGTATAGGCTGTGTGTTACTATGTTATGATTTAAAAGCGTGAATTTTTATGAAAGCTATCATGTCAATTGTATAAGAAGTCACATGTGCCTAAGACCCTAATTTGCTCAAGTATGTGTTTAAATTCTTAATTTGAAAGACCTTGTTGTTGATTACCCATGATAATGATTGAAAATGGAATAGTGAGCTTGAATTATGAAGTACGACCAATGTGCCAAGAATGATATTGCGTTATGGCAAATGATTTCGATAAAATGAACGATATGTAAAAGAATATGAATTGACTGGTAAATACTTTTAATAACAAATGCTTTGGGAGTATCGATTAGCCACCGAGGAAGGTTAGGCCGGAACAACCTAACCCCAAAACTACACGTGCCGGTGTAGGAGTGATTGAGGGATAAATCCTTGTGTTAATGTGATGAGACTGATTCCCCTTATATGGGATGAGATTGGTGTGTTGAGATGTTTTCCTCTTAAATGGGATGAGAATATTGCTAGCTAGATATGATGTAATGTCGACGCACACGGTATTGTGGTGAGACGGCTTAGCCGATCGGGCTGAGATCGGACGTCGTACCGTGCACATGGTGATATTGTGAGTGTATGACTCCGGGTGAGACGGCTTAACCGGTCAGGCTGAGATCAGACTCCGTGCTAAAATAGGATGGTATATCGGTGCTAAAGATCTCCCAACTTAAATTGCCTAAACCTATTTGAAATTTACGTTTCCCCTAATATGGCACTTTGATACCGTTTGAGTCTCTTATTGATATCATGTTTATTCTCCGTTTACTGTTGCTCTTTCTATTGAAAGGATGTTTAGTTTTACATAATAGTACTATTCCATATGTACTGTCATGGGCGGCTTTCCAGTCATGCCCCATGACCCCTTGGATACGCCCCGTGGCATCCTGGCAAGCCTCCCAACGCCCAGCGACACAGTCGCAGCTCCAAGTGACAAGCGCGCATGTGCTCTATCGCCTCACCGATAGCCATTGCCAGCGCCTAGCCATAGGCAGATGCCAACAGCGCCTAGCCATAGGCAGATGCCAACAGCGCCGCGCGCGCAGGCCCTGATGCTAAAGACAAAGTTATTGCAAACGGAGTTGTTTCTACCTTGTAGAAGACTAAGTCTTTTTCATTATAAATATAGAGTAGTTTTACTTCATTTTCTTTCACTGTGCTTCTACAGCTTATTTAGGTCAAGTTGTGATGACTCACTTTATTTTCCCGAGCTATTTCATTATTTATATTGTGTGAAATTAAGTCGAGTTAAATGTACTCGAAGTAATTGAAAGGATATGAGACACATGGTCTCATTTAAGGAAGTTTAAGTCGTTAAAGTCAACTGCGAAATTGACTTTTGAGTTAGAAGGCTCGGATTTGAAATACGACGACTCGACTAGCTTCGGGATAGAACATATGACTTAGACGAGTGACCAGAATATATATGATAGACCTCGAACAACGTGAGATTTGAATCGAGGAAGTTTGAATTTCCGGTTGATAGGTCGAATTTTGATCCGGAAGTCGGAATGAAATTCCGAAAGTTGCTGTAGGTTCCTTATGTGATTTTGGACTTGCGTGCAAATTTTCAGACCATTCGGACATCGTTTGGTTGGGTTCGGATCGAAGGATCGAATTGAGGATCCTTGAAGTTCATAGGATTGCTTTCGATGCAAATCTAATAAATCGATGTTCATCTTAGTGTTCCAAAGATTGGAACAAGTTTGAATGAGGTTATAGAACATGTGTGCATGTTCGGATAAAGTCCCGGGGGTCTCGAGTGAATTTTGAATGGTCAACGGGACTAAATTCGCCGCTCTATAAAGCATTTACCTCAGATTTTCTGGTGTAATTGATATTAAAATTAGAAAACGACCTCCAAATTCAATTTCGTTTGAAGAATTAGCTCCGTCTTGAAATTACGGAGCCGTAGCAAAAAGAATCGTCCAAATCGGACTCCGTATGAAAAAGTTAGAGTAATCTTTGTAAAAGAAAGAAAGGAAAATGACTTAAGGGGTCGCGAAATTGGTTTTCTTCAGCATTTTGCTCGACTTTTAACTAATTTAAATCGAACCTAGGGTTCAATTGAGGGTATCTGAAATATTAGAAGCTTAATACCCACGAAGCAAAACATTTGTAAACATAAAGGATCATTAGAAATCAGTCCCAAAACACGCATGCAATCAAGATTTCATGCTATAATCTTGCAAACAAAGGGGGTGGCATTATCTTGAAAAACGCTTGGGGCCATTTAAGAAGAAGATTAAAAGTGAAGTTGGGAACAAAAGAGAGGGAACTTCAAGGAAAATAACGGGTAAGTATTCTATGCTCTAAATCCCTCTTAGAATGTAAATTCTATGCTTAATCCCATCCTAAATTCACGAAATTCTGAAGGAGAAGAACCTAGGGTTCTTCTCAATTTCTGAAAATGGGAAATTGAGGATGTAATTCGATTCGGAGTTGGAATCCGACGAATCTTATATGGGTGAACTCGTAAAGAGATAAGGAACATGTTTTAGTAATAATTTCTGAATTTCGAGAAGCGGGTCCGGGGCCCGGGTTTTTGCCGAATTGGGAATTTCATAGTAATTCTGATTATTTTTGCTTGGGTGTTGACCCCATAGCTTAATTTGACATAATGATTGTGAAATTGAATAGATTCGACGCACGAGAAGGCCAATACAAAGGGCAAGAGCGTCGCAGGCTAAGGATTTAGCCGAATTCGAGGTGAGTAGTACTTGTAAATGATGTCCTGAGGGTTCGAAACCTCGGATTGCACCTCTTAATACTGTAATGAGGTGAGGTACATGCTCGGTGATGAGCATGGGCTTGTTTATGTATGGGGATTGGGACTTGGTCCATCCCGGTTGATAATTTTTACTGTGTTCTTGACTGAAACTCAATTGATATCATTGTGAGTGGGCTAATTGCCATGTTTGGGCTTCGCGCCGGTCATATGAACCCTTCAAGGGTGATTGTTGTTGTATGTTGTATTACAATGTTGGGCATATC
>MCJB01011133.1:0-93598 GCA_002018475.1 Nicotiana obtusifolia | reverse complement strand
ATTCTACCGCTATAGGTGTGGAATGCACGGAATAGGCACCTCATCCGGAGGGGAGTCGCTTGATGGGGATGCCCTCGCCTCTATGCGGGCCCATGTAGAAAAGCTCACATCCGAACTAGAAGCTTCAAAGCAAAGAGAGAAGGAGAGAGAAGCAAGAGAGAAGAAGAAAGATAAAATTAGAGATAAACAGTATGCTGCTCTACAAGAGCAGATCAAATCTCTCTTAGCTTCTGGCGCTTTTCCTATTCCCCGATCACGGGAACCATCGCCGGATGGTCAGTCTGATGATGGCAATTCATCCGGCGATGGCGATGATGATGTAGATATGAGTTGACCTTGAATTGTAATAACAACTAATATAATGCATAAGTTCATTTGAACTTTAAACCTTATTGTTGTTTAATATTGTTGTTTAATGTGTTGTTTATTGTAGTTGTTAGTATCGTTGTTGTTTGATGTAGTAGTTCTTGTTGTTGTTGTTGTTGTTTTAATGGTTTCAATGCATATTTTAGGAATTTGGTAAAACTGACAGGGGGTGTGGCTGGCAAAACAGCCAGTTTCTTGAAAAAATATACCAACAAAAGCGACCAACTTTGGTCGCCAGTTGGTCGCTATTTTGCTTAAAAAAAACTGATTCTGCAAATAGCGACCAAAGTTGGTCGCCAATTTCAAAAAAAAAAAAAATTAAAATCTGCTAAAGCGACCAACTTTGGTCGCCAATTTAGTATTTTTAATTTTCTGCATTTCTAAATAGCGACCAAAGTTGGTCGCTATTTGAAAATACAGAAATTTAAAAATACTGAATAAGCGACCAAAGTTGGTCGCTACTTTGGTATTTTAAATTTTCTGTATTTCTCAAATAGCGACCAACTTTGGTCGCTATTTGAGAAATACAGAAAATTTAAAATACCAAAGGAGCGACCAACTTTGGTCGCTTATGAGCAGATTTTAATTTTTTGTATTTTGTATTGGGCGACCAATTTTGGTCGCTATATAGCGACCAAGATTGGTCGCTATTGGAAAGGGACCAATTAAATGGTGACCTGACCATTGTGGTCGCTTTTAGGCATATAGGGACCAACTTTGGTCGCTTTTTCTGGTCGCTTTTTACCTGATTTTTAGTAGTGTAACTGACAGAAAATACAAAACCCAAACACTGTTCGTCACATAAGAAGTTTCAAGACTTGGAAGCAATTTAAAGAAAAAACCAAGCTCTGTTACCATTGTTGAATAAACAATAACAGGGACATCGATTTGTGTACCTGTTAACAGTAGCGGAAGTCTCGCAAAACCTGCTTTGATCAATTTCTCAAGTCCAACTTCGTCTCACTTGGAAAACTTTTCACAAACTAGATACCTTCTTCTTTTCTTTTAGTGTGTTTCTATCTTTGTGGGGAGAATAGCATATTGTATTATTTCTCTGAAGAAGGAAAGCCTTGATTATATAGAGAAGGGAAGTTGTTAGAGAAAAAAAAGAACAACCGAGAAACTGATCCACGTTGATCCCCACGCTCCCACTTACTTTGCAACATACAGTAATTTTATTTTAGGAGTTAAACCTTCCCTAGGTAACTTCCTTTAATCATATCTCCTTTAAAACGGGTCAATCCATATGGGCGATCCAAACCAATATTTATTCATATCTTCTTTAAAACGAGTCCGTTCATATGGGCGATCCAAATCCAATATCCAACAATTAGGTACAAAATCATTTCGAGGTGACTAATAACACTACTACCGTAACATTTATGGTGTTTAACAAGGTTGCTGGAGATTTGTTGGATACATCTGCTTTTAAATAGCTGAACATGTATTATGGGAATAAGAAACATATGTCTGGCCGGGTGCATAACTTAGTTGGTGGTGAATTTGTTTTCCGGCTTTCCGTAGATCGGTACAACTTGGACTCAAACTAAAAGATTATCCTATCTCAAAAGAGTACAAGATAGACATTAAGCTTGAATTACAACATGTTGACAAAGTTAAAAACACATCCAAGCAGAACACAACTGAGAAAAGTATTACTGCGACGAATGATCAAATTGTTGGAAAACATGTGATGAAGAAACTCAATTTCGATAATGGAATTAAAAAAATGTCCGGGGCTTATATATATAACATATATATGATTAAGTTGTACAATGTCACTTAGTAATTTACGAGTGTATCTGTTATCTTATATTTGAGTTATTATATAATAAATGGTTTGATTTGTTATACTGTATGCGGTAAAATTGCTTAGTGATAGTTGGACAAATGAGGAGGTGACACGTGGAACTAAAGACAAGTAAAGATATGAGTCAGCAAGTAGTTGATACTGATTGAAAGTATGAGGCCGATGCTGGATGAATTCCGAAGACAAGGTAACCAATAACAAAAATTTGAAGAATTGATATCGGATAACATTCAATAAATAGTTGTTATGGAGAATATCTGCATTTATAGCCAATCGTTATGCTGCCATCAATGACGGTTTTATTCTTATTCAAGAGGAACTTGATTTGGGGATCTTGTCTCCCTAAATATATTTATAAATGCGAAAATTAGTATCCATTGTAGGACATGAAACATTCTTTACACTAAAGCTTAAATCGCTTATGTTTACGGAGAGGCTAAGTTCATAGCCAGGATTGTATTTCCTTTAAGTTCATTTTATAATCTAAGTATTGTTCTTGTTTATTTCATATTTATGAATCCATTTAATTCACGTGTCTATAAACCACGTTACAAATTTAACTGTACCGTTTTAAGGGGTAAACAGTTTGCGTCCACCGTGGGGAATAGACAAATGTGTAATTGCTTCGATCCATTCATCTGTTACTGACAAATTTTGATTTCCTAACAAAGAAAATTCAGATATGGCAGCTAACGATGTCAACAATTCCTATAATGTTGGAGCACACAATGAACGTGAGGATGTGTCCAATGTGATGATTCAACCAGCGAAACCCGCAATGAAGGAGATGAAACAACTCTAGTTCGCGAAGA
The DNA here is from genome assembly GCA_002018475.1 of Nicotiana obtusifolia. Lineage (NCBI taxonomy): Eukaryota > Viridiplantae > Streptophyta > Magnoliopsida > Solanales > Solanaceae > Nicotiana > Nicotiana obtusifolia. The sequence goes on along the minus strand of MCJB01011133.1, from coordinate 90,610 downwards.
TCAATATCCTCGACATGTGATGAGTCCAACTCCTAATGATGCAGATGATGAACATGTTGTTGAAACGGTCAAGATCCTTAGAGAGCAACAAAGGGCAATTATGGATCACCTCTCAAGACAAGATTAGGTGATGATAGAGTTGAAATAGGAGTTATCGAATGCTTCCAATACTTCTAATGGAAGAGCTCAGATTCCACCCAGCGTCCCTAAAAATCAAACAGTTCAAAGAACTTGTAACAACGCTCCAAGGGAGGAGTTTGGTTTTAACGAGGCGTACTGATAGTGAATTTCGGAATGACGACAATGCAAATGACTCTATCAAAACTGAGCTCATAGATTCATAAGGGAAATGAACAACCGAATGGACCAAAATGCAAAGGAATTTCATGCTCGGATGGGTCAGGTCAGGGGAGCACTGCCGATGTTAAAGGGACCAGACTCCAAAAATTATACGTAGTTGCCGTTAAAACCAAGTGCGGCTCCAGAGTTAATTTTAAAAAGGATTAAGATGCCAGGTATTCCGAAAAATGATGGGACTTTGGATCCACAGGAACATATCACGACACACACTACGGCTGTAAAGGGAAATGACATGGCCCAACACGAGATCAAATATGTCTTGTTGAAGAAGTTTGGCGAAACCGTGACGAAGGGTGCCTTAACTTGTTATTCTCTTTTACTTGAATATTCTAATAATTCTTTTGAAATGCTTGTAGGTTCGTTTATTAAAGCTCATGCTGGAGCAAGAAAGGTCCAAGCAAGGAAGACAGATATTTACAGAATATTCCAAGGAGAATCTGAATTATTGTGAGAGTTCGTGATCCAATTTCAGAAAGAAAGAATGTTGTTGCTGGCAGTACCGGATGAGTGGGCAGTGGAGGCATTTATAAAGGGTCTCAACCCATTAAGTTCTGATGCCTCCCAGAAACTGAAGGAAAGCTTACAAAAATTTTAGGCAACCACATGGGCAGATGTTCATAATCGTTACAAGTCGAAGATCGGAATAGAAGATGATCAACTGGTTCTTCGGCATCTTCCAAAGGATGGAATCGTGATCGGAATCATGATGAGTTCAAAAGTGATTTTGATGCAGATTGCAGGTCCTCTAGGAGTTGTTTTTAACTTTACAAAAGGGCCGATAGGCAAGGAAATAAAGGTTTTCAGTCTTCGGATAGGTTCAGTACCAATAGAAGGGCGGATCGTGGTCGAAGTAGCAGATCTTTACAGGAGAAAAAGGTGTCATGATCCCGAGATTCAGCATATCCTAGGTTATCCGACTACAACTTTGACATCAAATTGGTAGAACTAGTGTCAATTATGAGGAATATTTAAGAAGCTAGGTTCTCGAAACCAATCTGGTCGGGTCCTAGCCAAAGGGATCCTAATCTATGGTGTGAGAAATCACGGCCACAGGACTGGGGATTGCTGACACATTCATGAAGAGGTAGCAACATTGTTGAAGAATGGTTACCTCAGAGAGTTTTTAAGTAATAGGACCAAGAATAACTATGGGAAAAACTAGGATATTGCAGAACCATCAAAACCGGCTGTCGGGTCACCTCATATGATGATAAACATGATCTTCGGTGGAGACAAAGTAAATGGGGTGACATTTTCGGCAGCATAGAAAATAAAGATATTGGTAACTCATGGCAAGAGGATCCGAGAGGTCTCAAAAGATGACATCACCTTTACAGAAGAAGATGTTGATGGACTTCTTCTACCGCACAGTGATGCTCTGGTAATTTCTCTTAATGTTTTATATTTCAAAATTAAGTGTGTTTTGCTAGATCCAGAAAGTCCAGCCAACATCATACAATGGAGAGTTTTGGAGCAAGCAAAGTTAACTAGAAACATAGTTCTCACAACAAAACTTCTAGCTGGGTTCAATTTAACGAGTGTATACGACCCAAGGAGAAATCTTATTGCCATAACATGCCGAGGGAGTAACAAAGACAACCTTGTTTGAAGTGGTAGATGGGGACATGGGCTATAATGTAATCCTTTGAAGGTCTTGGATACATGAAATAAAGGTTGTACCATCAATATACCATCAACTATTGAAATTTCCCACACCAAAAGGGATCAAGAAGATCAAAGGAGATTAACCGGCTACAAGGGAGATGAACGCAGTGACTGTTTCTAGTAGCAAGGGCAAAGAAACTAGCAAATAGCAATTACAGGAACCAGTGCCTTCTTCCACCACGATTGAAGATGATAAAGAAGAGGAGTCATCGAAATTTTGTTAGGTACCGAGGTCTTTTAGATATCGGAAGAAACGAACACGACCAAATCAACTGCAGAAGAGCTCGAACAAGTGGCCTTGTTCGAGGAGTTCTTAGAAAGAAAATTTCATTTAGGAACAGGTTTGAATCCCGAACTCAGGTTAAAATTTATGGATTTTCTAAAATCTAACGTTGATTCTTTCACATGTTTGCATTCAGATATGACAAGTATGCCATTGGAAGTGGTTGTCCCTAAGCTAAGTTTGGATCATAACTTCCCTCCAGTAAGGCAGAAGAAACGGCTGATAGCAAAGGTCATAAACAGGTTTGTCAAGGAAGAGGTAACACGGTTATTAAATATAGGTTCAATTCGGGAGGTGAATTACCCCGATTGGCAAGATAACATAGTGCTAGTGCCTAAAAAGAATAATAAATTTAGCATGTATGTGGATTATAAAAATTTGAATAAGGCATGCCCTAAAGACTTTTTCCCGTTGCCAAACATTGATCAAATTATTGATGTTACGGTCGGGCATGAGTTAATGAGTTTTCTTAATGCTTATTCCAGGTATAATCAAATTAGGATGCACTCGAAAGATCAATAAAAGATGTCATTTATCACAAATTTTGGTACATACTGCTATAATGTGATTCCTTTTAGGCTTAAGAATTCCGGAGCCACTTATCAAAGGCTCGTCAATAAAATGTTTGAAAAATTGATAGGTAAGAGAATGGAGGTTTATATTGATGACATGTTAGTTAAGTCTCTTATTGCAGGAGATCATTTGAAACATCTGTAAGAAACATTTGACATTCTGAGAAAATACAACATGAAGCTCAACCCAGATAAGTCCGCCTTTGGAGTTGGTTCCAATAAGTTCTTGGGGTTTCAGGTCTCTCATAGAGGAATTGAAGTAAACCCCGATAAAATCAAAGCCATCGAGGATATCCCGAACCGGTTAACAAGTGTGACGGAAGTACAAAGGTTGACCGGTAGATTGGCAGCTCTAAGCAGGTTTATCTCGAGGTCTTGGGAGAAAAGACATCACTGCTTTTCACTTTTGAAAAAGAAGAATGACTTTGTGTGGACTCTAGAATGCCGTCAAGAATTGAAAGATCTAAAAAGGTACCTGTCTAGCCCTCTATTGCTGTCAAAACCGATAGAAGGTGAGCAATTGTTAATCTATTTAGCAGTCTCGGAAGTAGCGACAAGCGCTGTTCTAGTCTGGGAGGAAGAAGGTACGCAATTTCCTGTTTATGATGTTAGTAAATTTCAATCAGGAGCGGAGACATATTATCCGCACCTTGAAAAATTGGCCCTACCTCTCGTAGTCGCCTCTCGAAAACTTAGGCCCTATTTCAATGTCATCCTATAATCATTATGACAACCTTTCCCTTGAGGAATGGCCTTCATAATCCTGATTTATCGGGTCGTTTGGCTAAATGGCAGTCAAAGTTAGTGAATTCGACATTGTATACAAGCCTAGGACTATAATCAAGTCACAAGTCTTGGCCGACATAGTGGCTAACTTTAGTCCGAGATTAATGTCTTTAGCTGCTAAATAAGTAGTTTTGGTATCGGGAACGGTATCAGGTGCTTGGACCTTGATTATGGATGGAGCTTCCAACATAAAAGGGTCTGGTCTCAGTGTAGTAATCACTCCTTCGGAGGAGACCCTGAGGCAGGCCATTAGAACTGTGCCACTAACTAACAATGAAGCTGAATACGAGGCTTTGATTGTAGAGTTTGAACTAGCTCAGGGACTAGGTTCCAAGGTCTTCGAAATAAAGTGTGACTCCTAGTTTATGGTAAACCAAGTATACGGAATTTTTGACACCACAGAGGAGCGCATGCAACAGTACTGGAACAAGGTTCAAGTATTACTTTGCCAGTTCAGGGAGTGGTCAATCATCCACATTTCAAGGGATGAGAATGTGGAAGCAGAGGCATTGGCTAATTAGGGTTCGTCCACAGAAATGAAAGGGTCTGATTCCGGTGCGGTAGTTCAATTATTGCATTCGGTGTTGGATGTGGATGGCTACTGTGATGTTAAATCAACCAACTTAATTTGGGATTGGAGAAATGAGTTTATAGAATATCTAAAGCATGGAAAATTACCTGAAGACCCAAAAGCATCCCGGGCACTACGGACCAAGGCAGCTTGTTACTATCTCGTTGATGGTCAACTATACAGGAAGTCATTCCAAGGACCATTGGCTTAGTATTTAGGTACATAGGAGGCTGACTACGTGATGAGAGAAGTTCACCAAAGAGTATGTGGGAACCATTCCGGTGCAGACTCATCGGTTCTCAAATTAGTAAGCACTGGCTACTATTGGCCTCGAATGGAGAAAGACGCAAAGTCATTTGTAAAAAAGTGTTATAAATGTCAACACCATGCATATTTAGTGCATCAACCGGCAGAACCTTCGCATTAAGTGGTGTTACCATGGTTATTCATGAAATGGGGGATGGACATAGTTGGTCCCTTACCACAAGGACCCGGTAAGGTAAAATTTCTTTGGTTTTAACTAATTATTTTACTAGATGGGTTGCAGCTGGTGCTTATCAAAGAACAAGAAGTGATTGATTTTATATGTGATCACATCATCTGTCGGTTTGATATACTAAAATAAATCGCTTGTGACAATGGGCCACAATTTATAGGTTCCAAAATCACAAAGTTTTTTGAAGGATTGAAGATCAAGAATTACATCTTCAGCATACCACCAGAGAATGGACAGGCTGAGTCAACAAACAAAGTAATAATCCAAAACCTCAAAAAGAAGTTAGAAGATGCTGAAGGCAGGTGGCTGGATGAGCTACCGAGTGTGTTGTGGGCATATCATACCACGGCAAATCTGAGCACGGGTGAAACACCCTTCTCACTTGTATATGGTTCAGAGGCTTTGATTCTGGTTGAAGTAGGGGAACTGACCCAGAGGTCTTCCCGAGAAAATGGGGAGACAAATAATGAAGCATTGTTGGTTAAAATAGATTTGCTTGAAGAGCACTAGAATCTGGCATATGTGAAGATGGTGGCACAAAAGCAAAAAATGAAAAGATATTACAACCACAGAGCAAATCTTCGATATTTCAAAGTAGGGGATTTGGTTTTGAGAAATATAACCCAAAGTACTCAGGAAATAAACGTCGGGAAGCTGGGACCAAGGAAGGACCTTATCGGGTTTCAGCTATAGCCGGTAAAGTTTCATATTAGTTGGAAAATCAAGATGGAGTTAAATTGCCAAGAAATTGGAACGTGACTCACCTCAAAAGGTGTAAGTTCTAAAGATCCTTGCTAGTACTAAAAGTATGCACTGCAGTCTTTTTTTCTTCATCAAGTTTTTGTCCCAATTGGATTTTTTGGCAAGGTTTTTAATACAGCAGCAATGTAAAGCATACTATGAAGAAAGGATCATCGACAAAAACAATCCAGTGCTCAAATTCTCATACTTAGCATCAGAACACTGGGGGAACCATTATGTATGAAGGTACTAAAAGTGTTATGAAGATCGGGGACTGTTAGAATCGGGACCAATATTTTATCAAGATCGAGGACTGCATGATTATCCCCGTAGAAATAAGTTGTACTAGTCAGCCACATGTATCGGCTAACTATAGGATGTGATCAAATGCTTGTGCCGTAATGAGCATGAGACGCCATCTCTTATGAAGCTCTCTTAGTCAAAGGGTAGAGTCCCGAAGTGTTAATTCCCGGAATTAAAAGCTATAGGATGTGAAATGAATTCCCGAAGCTTTGTCAGTTAAATGAAAAAGAATATTTTTTGCACAATATTTAAGCAAAGAATTTCTTTCATTAATTAAAATGCCTATCTCAATGAAGAATTTTTGGCATAATTACAAAAAAATGTACATATACATCAATTATCTTTGCTACCAGAGCCGAATGGAGGAGAGAGTCTTCGTTTTCTTTTCCAGGAGAAGGTAGTTTCACTTCCGGTTCGAGGCCTTCATCCTATTCATCTTCCTATTCAGTTCCCGAATACTCGAAGTTAGTATTCGAAGAGTCAGATGCAGCACACCGAGCAGGGAGGTTCTTGAGAACAGTTGTCTCCAATTCATGAGCTTTGGCAAATGCATTCATCGATTTTAGCGATGCCTTCTTTGGATCCTCCAAAGTCTTGCTCTTTGTATGATATATGGGTTAGGTTTTCTCGATGAGGGTAGAATCTTCTTAGTCTTGGAGTTGAGCTCGGAGTTTTTCAATCTTGGATTGGAGCTTTTCATTTTCAGCTATCATAATGCTGATTCTAGAATCAAGCTCAACATTGATGGCCGCGTGAAATTGATTTTGCTCCATGACCCTTTGAGCCTTTCTTTCATTCTTGCTCACTTCTCCTAGGCAGCATTGGCCTTATCAGTTTTGGAGCATAAATTAGCCTCCAAGTTATTGGCTTGTTCCATAAAAGTAGACTCGTGCTTGGAAGCAGCAGTCACGGTAACATGTTGTTCAGCCAACTTATCCTTTGAATCCATAAGTCTTCATCCAATTAAGCGTCCTCTTGGTTGTGGACCATTCTATCTTGCTCGAATTGCTGCAACCAGGCCTCGAGATCATCCATTTGAGCAATTCTTTCTTCCAGCACCGGGAGGCGCTCGGCAAACTGATTTTGTTCAGCCAAATGTTGATCCCCTTCTTATTCTTGTTTGTCCAAGATCAACCTTTGCAGGCCTTCAGAAGCAAGAAGGTTGGCCTGAAAAGGTTAAAGCTAAGATTGTTAATGCAAAGTATATATGAAAAAGGGATAGAAGAAAGTTAGGTTGATACCTGTGCCGAACAGTGCATGCTATTATTTAGCTGACACTCAGCAGAAAGAGAGTCCATCATTCTCCAATCTTTTTTTGTGTCCAGCGACTTTAGATAGTTTCCAAACTCCACCGGATTTGAAAGTATGTGGCATTAATTCGTGACCGTGAGGCTTGCCATTGAGGTTTTGAGTAGGTATCTGAAAAGTGTTCCCTAGATTCCCATGATCAGGTGATTGTGGGGAAGGAACGTTTATTATTTGTACAGTTGGGGCTGGTGGAGAGCAACCAGCTGGTGTAGAGGGAGATGCGGTTTTAATAGGCACAGAAGCTGGTGGCAGAGGAAGGTCCGGGGTTGAACTCCTTTGACCAGAGGCATCGACAGGAGCCTAAAAATGGGAATCCACATTTCAACCAAATCCATCTCCATAAAGAGTCTCTGAACTTCCCCCGATAGTGGTGTTCGAAGTTGTCCCGGCTGAGCATCTGATTGAGCTAATGAAGATATTTTTCTTCTCTAAAGAGGATCCTCTTCATCATCGGTTCCTTGATCATCAAGGACCATTGTGGCCATTTCGATTCATGTTTGTTTCACATTCTTCTCCCGAGTCCCATCCGAGGAGGTGCATTTCCTCTTTGGTTTCTTGTTTGTTGGCTGGGGACTCCAGAAGGAGGCACCTTCACCGGAAGTGAGAGTAGATTCACAAGCTATCCTACAGTTAAGGGCATTTTACAGTACCCATTGAGCTTCCTCCGGGTCATCGAGATTCTCGATGTCGGGCAAACATCCCTTCAGAATTCCTATGAGATACAAAAGGATAGTTAATAAATTTGGTTCTATGTTATGTTGAAAGATTGAAAGAAAGGAGGAGCAACTTTTGTTTACCATGGTTTTAGGCTTTCCACCTAAATTTGGGGGCCATTTCTTTCCTCCTTCGGGAATCTGGTGTGGTGATATCAAAAATTTTCTATACCCATTAAGCCAGGTTCTGAACCCGTGGTGGTTCCCAATGAGTAGCTGAAATAGGAAAAATACAAAGTTAACAAAGGAGAATAATCTTTTTAAAGATGGAAAGGAAAATATATTCGAAGACTTACAAAGAAGGTTCCATGATTCAGGAAAAGAAAGTGTTGTGGTCAGGAGGGTGTCCCTAGTAGAAATGACAAATGAACCGTTCCATCCATCCACAGTTGTTGTCATCGTCAACACTGGTAAGAAGGACATGTTGATCATGTTTGCTAAGTTTTAGCGCACCCTCGCGGAAGATCTTTGGGGAGTAGAGATTCATCATGTGAGCAAGAGTTAGGGTTTTTCCGGTCTCAGAACACAATTGGTGGAGGCAAACCACCGTACGTCATATTGATGGGCCTCCTTATGCCAAACAGATTTGATATATTGGTGGAAAAATTCCACATACCAAACTCCCAAAGTAAAAGGGTATGTATAAACATACATGAACCTTAGTTTGGAGATGGTGACGCTTTCTATTTCAGTAGGGCAAGGATTTCAATATTTTTCCATTCACAGTCTTCCTTCACAATCGGGATGCTGGAGAATCGAATGGAAGAAGGGTACCCACAAACGGGCTAGTGTCTGTCACTTTTGGGATTAGTGGAATCCTTTTGTTCTTGAAGATCAGATTTGGTGTTAAGTTGAAGAGGTATGATAGAGTTCACATTAGGAGGTTCGGACTCGACATCAGCCTTATTTGTTTTGCTCTTCTTTGGGCCTCCACCAAAGAGAAGGTCAGAGTTTCCGAGGGCAGCAGTGTTAGAAGACATGATGGTAAGAAATTTGTGAAGAAAGATTTTACTAAGAGAATGAATTTTGCAAGTAGGGTTCTAAGGTATATCGGAGAAGAAGAAGGAGTTGTAGAGGTAGAGAGTAAAAATTATGAGTAGTGGAGTAGTTTATAGACAAAAAACCTCGTGGTCATGATTACCTCTAAAACTGGAAAAATATTTGTCAAATCATAGGGTAACGCGTGTTTGGGTCATTAAATACGAAGATATATGCGTCCTATCAAGTGTCAAAAACTGTTCATAGACTTGCCCGCTAAGGAAAGAGGTTTTCTCTACTTGCCAGTAACACTAAAGTATTATCACCGAAAAGTAGGGGGACTATCTGTATGTGGTAAAAATTTATTAGTGACAGTTGAACAAATAAGGAGTTGATACGTGAACTAAAGACAGGTAAAGATGTGAGTCGGGAAGTAGTTGATACCGATTGCAAGCATGAGACCGGTGCTGGGTGAATCCTGAAGAGAGGGTAACCAATAACAAAGATTTGAAGAATTGATATCGGATAGCATTTAATGAACAATTGTTACGAAGAATATATGCATTTATAGCCAACTGTTATTCAGCCATTCTCATTCAAGAGGATCTTGATTTGGGGATCTTGTCTCCCTAAATATAGCTATAGATAGGAGAATTAGTATCCATTGTAGGACACAATATATTCTGTACACAAAAGCTTAAATCAGCTCTCATTCTATAACATTTTTTTTTTACTTTAGTTCTAATATTGTTCCTGCTTCTGTTATCGGAGAGGCTAAGTCCATAGCCAGGCTTATATTTCCTTTAAGTTAATTTTATTATCTTATTTTTGTTCTTGTTTATTTCATATTTCTGGATCAAATTAATTTACATGTCTATAAATCACGTTACAAATTCAATTGCACTGTTTTACGGGTAAACATATACTACTAGTGTTAATGCACAAGTAATGATGTCTTTCACTATATAATAGTTGCAGGCTAATATATTTAATATTCAGTATGTTGCATGTTTGGTTGCATACATGACTATCTTAATCTAATAAAACATTACATTTTATATAACTTTATTGTCTATTTATCTTTTCGTGTTCATTAATTATATGTTAACAATTATGATTATGTTTTAATTTGGGCTGAGTGATTGTTTTATGACAAATTTGTAATGGATAAACAATCAACATAATTTTATTGCCCCGATCGATCGTTTATAGTCCTAGCATTTTGTGATGTGATTTGGGACTTCGAGTGGCTTCTTATGGTGTATTGTGACTTGCTTCATGATGTGTTTTTAATTTCTAGTGGTTCGAGATTGTCTTGATGGAGTGGTTCTCAATTAGAAGCTTTAAGTTGGAAGAGTTAACTGAGGTTTGACTTTTTAGTAATCGATCTTGGAGTAGTGATTGGATGATTCTAATAGGTTCAATTGTAATTTTATACTTGGGCGTGTATTCGGAATTGAATTTTGATGTTCCTAGTAGGTTTTGGCTCTAGTTGTCAATAGTTGGCAACTTGAAGAATTTGAGAGTTTAAAGTTTTGACCGGGAGTTGAATTCGGGTTATCAGACTCTTATTGTGGTTTTAGAGAACTTGTATAGGTTCATTTAGTTGATTGGAACTTGAGTAACAAAGTTTGGTGGTGTTTGGAATGTTTAAGTGTGATCCGGACGCATTCGGCGAATGTTTTAAGATTTCAAAGATAGGAAAAGCAATTTGATCATTAATTCTTAGTTTTGATGGTAATTGTGGTGTTTTGAGCCTTTGGATAAGTTAGGTTAAGGATTTGGACTTGTTAGTAAGATTGGACGGGGTTTCGAGGGCCTCGGCTATGATTCGTGGTAGTTTTGGATCATTTCTGATAAGTTTTGTGTTACTAAATTTCTGGTGTTCTAATGAGCTTCGCGATCGGGGAAGGTTATTCACGATTGCTTAGAGTAGCTTGGTTGCTGGAAAGTTGTTCATCGCGTTCGCGACTGGTGGATTGTATTCGTGTAGTGTTGAGCAAGCTGGTGCACCGTATTCGCGTGAGGTGTCCGCTTTCGAGAAGGTGTGCAGGCAGGCGGGAATTTGTCTTCCGCATTCGTATAAGAAGGATCGCGTTCATCCTGCTTTGGATATTTTGGTCATCGTGTTCCTGACTGTAGTTTTGCATTCGAGAAGAGAGGTCAGTGAGGCTGGTCGCATTTGTGTTTCGTGATCGCGGGTGCCTTGTCGCGATCACGGAGGGTACTCCTGAGCAGACTTTATAAGTTGTGTATTTCGGAATTTTGAGCATATTGATCATATTTTCAACCCTAGGCTTAGAGAGAGAAAATTTCTCATGGAGATGTTTACGCAAGACTTTGGGGTAAATGATTTTTATCGATTTGTGATTATATTTCAAGAATCTAGATGAATTTTTAACACCCAAAACATGAAATTTTGAAATGGAAATTGGGGTTTTGTCTACACTTTAAGAGAGTATTTTAAGGACCTGAGTACCAATTTAGACTTCGTTTTGGAATTGTAATTTGAGAATTTGAGTACTAATTTCGACTCGATTTTGGAATCTAATCATATATTTGGACTCAACAAGTTATGGGTCATCCGATGTTAGTATTGGTTCAGGGTTTCGAGAACGCTAGCTTGGAGTTGACTTTTGGGTAATTCTTCAAAGATCGAAGCTTTATTGATGGAGATTACTTCATGTGGAATTGGTTGACTTCCTTGATTGATGCTTGGCTATATTCGAGCCGGATATAGGTGATTTCTCAAGGAAATGTGATTTAGAGCTTTGGACCAGCCTGGATGAAATAAGTATGTTGCCTAATCTTATGTGAAGGAATAACCCTATTGGAGCTTATTTGTCTAAATGTAATGTATGTAAGGCGACGTATATGCGAGGTGATGAGTATATATATATATATATAGGTGTTATGTATGAAAAAATGACCGGACTAGATTCTAAGCTTTTACTATGCCTTAATTTGACTGTGTGCTCTCTATGATACATGTATAATCCTTTGTATGAGAGTATTATTTCATGCTAGAGATCATGCTTTAGGATTATTCTCCTGATTAGACAAGATGGACATTTGTGGAATCATTACTAAATTGATTTAGCCATAGTCATGTCTTATATCTTGAGTACATATCCGCATTTCATTATTTTCATGTCCTTGTGCACGTTATTGATGAATTGTTATCTTTAATGTTTTATAATCATGGCACATATGGACATGTTGGGCGGATTGATTGGGTGTTGAAACGAGGTCTCTTCCATGCGGAATTGTCACTGTGATGATTTGTGGAGTATAAGGGTGGGATTCTTGATTTTGACAATGTGTGTAAAAGGGTGGCATTCATGATTTTGATGATATGTGTAGTATAAGAGTGACATTCTTGATTATGATGATAATGGTATTGTTATGTCATGAGGTTTTTGTCGTGCAATGTGTGGATATGGATTCATCCCCCTATGATCGCACTCTCATGTTTCTCTCTAGATGGCGTACACGCGAATAGTGGTACTTTGATTGATGTGAGGTTAGTGGAGTATAAGGGTGTTATCCTATGCCTATGTTATTATTTGACGATTTTATTGTCAAGATGGATTTCCATGTGTTGACTAGATATCTCGTGCTTTGTTGAGATGATGGTAGTGCATTTGGATTGATGTATAAAGTGAATTACCATCATGCACTGATGTATTGGATTCATGTAAAGATCTCGTAATCATGGTATTTGAAAATTATTATGGAATTAGATCATTGTTATGTACAAACTTTATGTTCATGTAGGAGTATTTGAGCATTCACTCTACTTGGTGTATGTCCCTTTGTGTGCAGAGCTTGTGCAAGTGATATTTGCCTAATATATTTAATTGGCAAGCTTGTTTACACCTCTACCCTAGTTGTGCAGCTTTACTATTGATATCTGCTATTCTGTGACTCTCTTTTGAATATTTATTTGTATTGTACATGTTATTGAGCTGCGCATGTTATTCAAAGTGAGTATATTTTGACTTAAAAAACTCACCACTACTTTACTGAGGTTAGTCAAGATATTTACTGAGTGCATGAGATAGGTTGTACTCATACTACACTTCTGCACCTTGTGTGCACGTTCTGGAGTAGTTGGGGAAGACAGAGCCTAGCATTGAAGATGTACCAACGTTACAGACTCAAGTTACCTCTTGTTCATGGTAGTTTAGGACTTTATTTATGTTTATGTAAACTTCAAACAAATATTGTATTTATTCTTCATACCAATCTTGTAAACGTAAATCATAGTGGCTCAAAATTTGTACTACCAGTCCTTAGGATAGTTATATTGAATTCTTTTGCAGTTTTACTTATTGGTACTGATGAATTCTCCTTATAATAGTAACTTTTACTATTTGACTCACCTAGCGTGTTGGTTAGATGCCATCATAACTTGATGAAATTTTGGGTCGTGACAATAATAGAATAACTATTTGAAATTGAATAATAACAAATTGATAACCTTAATGGACTGTTTATTCAAATTCACAAAAGGTCCTTTGCACGTTCGTTTAAGTTGTATAAGTGTAATATTGATTATTCAAAAAAAACAATATTTTCCTTTCCTTTTGATTTTTTACTTAAACATACACTTCAAAAGCAAGAGTCGGTAATATATATATACACATACACACACACACACACACCATTCTCCTATTTGATATTTTCGTAGGTTTGTTTGATGATTTATGACTTGTGGGGTTGGGTATCATGACCCTAACCCCGAACCCGATCGTGATGGCGCCTCTTGTGAAGACAAGGCCAGCCAATACCAGCCCCTTGGGCTATCACATGGAACAGTATCAGCCCCTTGGGCTATATCTCACATCACAATGGGTACCCGCGCTCATTGGGGGTGTACAGACTCCGGGAGGGGCCCCTTACGGCCCAAGCGCAATATCAAGCCACCTCATGGCATCAAATTTAGGCCCTCGGCCTCATATCAGTCAAGCCACCTCGTGGCGTATATAAAGTATCTCAGGCCCTCGGCCTCATATCAGTCACAGGCCACCTCGTGGCATATAAAGTATCTCAGGGCCTCGGCCTCATATCACTCAGTATATCCTCACATCTGGCCCTCGGCCGCACTCAATCAGAAAATCATCACAAGCCCCTCGGGCATAGAAAAATAGTAGTTCTCAGCCCAAAAACATCATTAAATATTAATTAAGGCTCAAAACCGAGTAAAAGTGGCTGAGCTGTAAAACAGTGAAAAACAGCATGACTGAGTTCAAGTAATAAGTCAAAATAGTGAGAAAACAGTGATAAAAATCCACGAAGGGTTCAAATAATTAGCACGAAGCCCAAATATGGCAATCAGCCCAAATCATGATGATAATAAATAAGTTTCAGTCAAATACGCGGTAAAAATCATCAATCGGGACGGATCAAGTCACAATCCCCACTAGTAAACAACCCCACGCTCATCATCGAGCGCGTGTCTCACCTCAATATAGCACTACGATGTACAATCCGGGGTTTCAAACCCTCAAAACATCATTTACAATCACTACCCACCTCTAACTGGCTAAATCCCTAGACTGCGACACCCTTGCCCCTCGAATTGGCCTCCACGCGCGTCGAATCTATCCAAAATCAGAACGAATACGTCACAATATGCTGAGGTGACAAAGCCCAAGCGAAAACCATCAAAAAATACCAAAAATTCTGAAATTAGCAAAACCCGAACCCTGGGCCCACTTCTCGAAGCTCAGAAATTTTCACATCAACGAGTTCCTTATCTCCCAACGAGTTCGTACATATCAAAAGTTCTCAAATCCGACCCCAAATGGTCCTCCAAATACCCAATTAAAATTTCAAAATCCCAAGCCCTATTTCTTCCATTTTTAGCAAGACTTCAATGATTTTCTAGGTGGATTTCACAATATAAACGAGTTTTAGGTCCGAAATTCTTACCTCCAATCGATTCTCCTTGAATCCCTCGTTAATTTCCTTCAAGAACCTCCAAAAATGAGCAACTATGGGTGAAAATATACCCAAAATCGCGGACAAAAAGGCTTAAAAACATTCTGTCCAGGCTTCATCGAGTTGTACCTGCGCTGTGCAGGTTGTACATCATCGTACCATTTTCCCTTGTTGTACACCTTCTGTTAAAATGCTCATAACTCCTTGTGGAAATATCCAAATGATTAACGGTTTGAAGATTTAGAAACTAGATTCGAAGATCTTTCATTTGATAGGTTGAAAACTACATAACTCTTTACATATTCCGAGATATGAGCTTCTAAAATCTATCAGAAAATTCTGTCGAAATTGCTCCACCAGCCAACTTCGATCAATCATAACTTTCTATACAAATGTCCAAATGATAAATGGTTTATCTTTCTGGAAACTAGATTCAAAGGGATACAACTTTAATGTTTTTATCATCTCATAATTCATTATATATTATGATATATAAGCTTCCAAAGTTGGTCCTGTGCAGCAGAAATTTCGTCTATGCACACTGCCTAGAAAACAGCAACAGTACCAGGCTTCGGTTAATCTGTTGTAACATTCTTTATATATGTCCAAATGATGAATGGTTTATATTTCCTGAAACTAGATTCAAAGGGATACAACTTTCATTTTTGGATCATCTCCAAATTCCTTACGGATTACGAGATATAAGTTTTCAAAGTCGGTCCTATGCAGCAGAAATTTCTGCTATGCACACTGCCTGGAAAACAACAGCAGTACCAGGATTCGGTTAATCTATTGTAACATTCTTTATATATGTCCAAATGATGAATGGTTTATATTTCCTGAAACTAGACACAAAGGGCTACAACTTCCATGTTTTGACAATTTCCATATTCCTTATAGGTTGCGAGATATAAGCTTCCAAAATAAGCTCCGTGCAGCAGAATTACGGCGATGCACCAGCAGTAAACAAATGGATAGAAATGGTCCGAAACTACTCCGAAACGCACCCAAGTCATTCGGGACTCCGTCCGGATATGAAAACAAGTCGTAAAACATATTACGGACTTAGTCGAGGCCTCAAGTTACATCCAACAACGCTAAAAACACGAATGATACCCCAATTCAAGCCTAATGAAACTAATAAATTCCAACTTCTACATTCGATGTCGAAACCTATCAGATCGAGTCCGATTGACCTCAAATTTTGTACACAAGTCATAAATGACATAATAGACCTATGAAGATTTTCAGAACTAGATTCCGACCCCGATATCAAAAAGTCAACTCTTCGGTCAAACTTTCCAAAAATCTTCCATTTTCCAACATTCGCCAAAATGCGTTGAATTGTCCTACGGACTTCCAATTTCAAATCCGGACATACGCCTAAGTCCGAAATCACCATACGAAGTTGTAGCAACTCTCAGAATTCCATTCCGACCCTCGGATCAAAATCTCGCCTAACAACCGGAAATTGCCAAAATACTAACTCCACCAATTCAAGCCTAATTCTATACCAGACCTCCAAAACCAATTCTGATCACACTCCTAAGTCATAAATCACCTCCCGAAGCTAACCGAACCATCGGAACTCACATCCGAGCCCTCTAACTCATAAGTCAACATCTGGTTTTCCAACTTAAACCTTCTTAAAAGAGACTAGGTGTCTCATTTCTTACCAA
Source organism: Nicotiana obtusifolia (assembly GCA_002018475.1). Taxonomy (NCBI): domain Eukaryota; kingdom Viridiplantae; phylum Streptophyta; class Magnoliopsida; order Solanales; family Solanaceae; genus Nicotiana; species Nicotiana obtusifolia. The sequence continues at coordinate 74,209 of MCJB01011133.1, read as the reverse complement.
ATCCACTTTGAACGCAAACTACTCAACTCGATCACATAAAACACGGATAACGAAGCATAAAGGGGGGGGGGAACGAAGCGGTAACTCATAAGACGAATGGCCGGGTCGTCACATTGGGAGGTTCGGGTTCCAAGAGATTCAGGAGCGATGTTTTGGGATGCTTAGTTCCTAACTAGAGGTTTAAGGTTGGAAGAGTTGATCAAACTCAATATTTTGTATAAACTACCCCGGATTAGTGATTTGAAGGTTCCAATAGGTTCATATGATGATTTTGGATTTATGCATATATTTGGTTTAGTTGTTAAGTGAACCACGGTTAATTCGGTACTTCTAGTTGAAAGTTAAAATTTTGAACTTAAGAAAGTTTAAGATTTTTGGTTTCATGCATTTTTTTTAGCAAATATACTACTGGGCAGAGTTCCAAGTAGCTAATATATATATATATATATATATATATATAAGAAAATCCCAAAATGGGTCCAAGTGTTACTAGATGGCCAAACCAATCTAAAGTATGTAAACTACTACTTGCTAGTACTATAATATGCTAAAGCCAAAACACAATATCTAGCTATTACAAGGATAAGCTTCTATAAGCATGTAGTGCAACTGAATCAAAAGGCCAAAGGAAATAATCACATAGTAGCACCTCCAAAGCTCTCACCTGGCCCCAGGTTATGCATTCCATAGGACAAAATTCCAATGGACAAGGAAAAATGGGATTCCAAACAAGTACACCACATCATATTAGCCATCCAGAACTGCCAGCAACATGAATTTGTACAGCTTGCAATCGTCAATGTTGACATCCATCTCATTCTAGTGTCAGAACATATAGTAGAACCCTTGCTATGAAACATCAACTGCGTGCTTTGTGTATGTAGGTTATATAGTGTCTTCCCATCACCAAAATGAACATGAGACCATGTTAATACCACTGGCAGGTGGTACAACCCTATACTCCTACCTAGCGAATTAAAACAACCAAGCAGTCTTTGTGAATGTATCATTTATATACCACTGTTGAATACTAAACTCCATGTTAACAAAATGTGGACATGTAAACCAATCTAGTATCCTACAGCAAAATCAAAAGAATAACAGCAGCAACTCCAAACCCTAAGAAGTAAAAGGATATCAAAGTCAGGATCATCTTGTAATCTTAAGTATGATTGTATATATTGCCTGCTTGCCATAACTATTTTATATGCTATCAAACAACCCCCAGAATGAACATGAAAACATGCTAATACCACTGAGAAGTCATCTAACAACACACAGAAAACAAAAACAATGAAGCTGAGGGCAGCTTAGGCAAAGTGCTACTGGATGTAAGCATTAGTCAGGTGCCTTTTTCTTTGCAATCCTAACCCTTAGGTTAGGTATTTGTGCCTTGTCTAAGTTGAAAATGATTGAAATGTTATTGCACCTGCAAACAAAAAATCAAGGTTAGCTAAAAAATCAGTAACATCATTGCACTCCCTTAGCACATGCTGAAATAGCACATTGAAGGTGCTCTTCATCTTCTTAATATTCTTCACTTCTGCCCCTACACACCAAGGAGACTCCCATTCACCCTCAATGATCTTCTTCATCACCAATGAATCAGTCTAAAAAATAAGAAGATGTAGCTGCTTTTCCATACAAAATGCCAAGCCCTCTATAATAGATTTTGCTTCTACCACTATGTTTGTAGCCTCCCCTATCTCCACTGCCTTAGCATACACCAAGTCACCAGCACAATCTCGCACACAAAATCCATAGGTGCTAGGTAAGGGTTACCTCTTGATGCACCATCTGTGTTACACTTGAACCAACCTTCATAAAGAAGCTCCCATGTTACTCTTTTAGTCACCACAAAAGGCTTATATCCTTCAAAGAATCTGATCATATCTGGCCATAATAGACGTATGTTTGTCAACCATGGGTACCTCACTCTTTCTAGGTAATGTAATGTCTTGTTAACCTCATGTATTACCCTATTGCAAGACACTGCCCCTCCATTCTTCATTGTGTTCTTTCTCTTCCAAAGTTCCCATGTAATGACTGTTGGAGCTGCTTGAAAGAATGGCTTAAGGTTGGGACAACATTAGGCCTTCCACCATGCTCTTACTACTTGATGAACCTGTACCAAGTTCACTTATAATCCTACTGCTTGAAGGAAAGTCTTCCACACCCTAATTTTAGTAGCACTTGTTAGGAACAAGTGTTGAAATGAAACCTCTTGTGGTTGTAAGAAACACCGGCACTTAGACACTACCATGTATCCATTCCTCCTCCACAAATCATCAGTAGGTATCTTTCCTTTCCACAATCTCCATATGAAGAAAGAGATCTTGAAAGGAAAACCTTTCGTCCACAACTTCTTGTACTCAGAATTTGTCGGTGCTCTATGCCTCAGTATTTCCCATACACTGCTAACTGAAAACTTACCTGAAGAAGTGGGTCATTCCAGTCATCTTCTTCTCTCAAATCAGCTACTTCTCGAAGTTCTTCATTGATTGTGAAATCTGGAGGTACCACATGTTACAGTGCTCGTAATCCAGTCTAGTTCTCATGCCAAACATTAGTTGATCCCCTATTCATTTCCCATGGAACCTCATGTTCCACTTTTTCTCTTGCCTCCAACATCTTCCTCCATACATGTGATCCTTCCTTGAATTGAACCATTGTAGGCAGCTCTTTCTTGTAGTATTTGTTCCATATAAAGTTGGACCATAGCGACTTTGAAGTCTTAAGCTTACACATCTTAGCAAACAAGGCTTTAGAGACATCAAACAGTGATCTAAACCCTACTCCATCTTTCTCTTTAGGTAGCCACAGGTTTTGCCATTTAGTCCAGTGTCTACTTCTTCCTTCTTCCTTGTTACTCAAGAAAAACCTAGCAAAAGTCTTGTGTAGATGTTCAAGGATGTTGCTAGGTGGATCTAGTACAGAGAGGATGTGACTTACCTCCATAAGATAGTAGCTTACCCTTCCATGAATGATGCTTGGCTTTCACTTTCTTTATGAGATCATTGTAGTAATCTTTCCTCCTGCTTGTATAAAAGATTGGACAACCAAGGTAAGTGAAAGGAAATTCACCCTTTGAGAATCCAATGATTGCCCTCACAAAATTGAACAAGGCTCCAGCCACATTAGAATGCATATAGAAAGAGCTCTTTGTGTTGTTAATCAATTGGCCAGATGTGTGCTCATAATTGGTCAACACCTCAACAATCTTCTCTAAAGAGTATGGATCAGCAGAAGCAAATATTATAGTATCATCAGCATAGGCTAAGTATTCAAAGGATCAGTCCACTTAGGCATGCCAAATCCCTTAAACTTCTTGTCTTCAAACAGTTTATTTAAATATCTAAACAGTACCTCAGCTGACAATATAAACAATGCTGGTGATAGAGGATCCCCTTGCTTGACTCCTCTAGTTGAGTGAAAGAAGCCTGAAGCTTGTCCATTTATCAACACTGAATACCAGTTATTAGCATGAGGTTCCAGACCATGTTGATGAAGCTTTCAGCAAACCCTATCCTCCTCAACACATGCATTAAATACCTCCAAGACACCCTATCATATTCCTTTGCCATATCAAGCTTGATCACCACATTGGCAGGCTTACCTCTCAATCTTATATCAATGACTATCTTCTGTGTTAACAAGATGTTCTCAAATATATCCCTGAACAAAACCTGATTGATTGGAGGAGATCAAATATGGCAGAATCTTCTCCAATCTATCATGAACTACTCTAGAGATCACCTTGTTTATAAAATACTCAAACTTATATAGGTCTTAGATCAGAGAAAGTATGGACCATAGGTTTTTTAGGAAGAAGATCAAGGTTTGTGTGTATTATAGATTTTGGAAAAGAACCTCCTCTATAGAACACCTACAGCATATTGTATATATCATCACCTACTATGTCCCAGCATTCTTGGAAGAAGATACCAGAGAAACCATTAGGGCCACTAGCACTCTCACCACTCAATGCAAAGACTGCACCTTTGACCACTTCTCTACTAGGAAATCTACAAAGCTCTAGGTTCCGCTCAGTAGATAACATATCAGGAACATTGTTGAGAAGTTCAAAGTTTGTAGGATCAGCTTCTTGTTTGAACTGTTTCTGGAAAAATTCTACTGCAGCCTTAGCCATAAGATCTAGAGAATCAATCCATGCCCCATCTCCAATTCGAATCTTCTTCAACTGTAGCTTTTGCCTTTTACCATTGACATGGTTGTGGAAAAATCTAGTATTTCTATCACCTGCAGCAAACCATGCCATGCCTGCTTTTTGCTTCCAATACTACTCTTCAATACAAAAATACTTCTTAAGCTCAGGTTGAGCTTTTTGAAGTACTATTCTATTCTCAATAGTTGGTTCCTCCTCAAACAGCATTTCTTTCACTCTCACAACATCTTCCCTAATAGCCAATTGCTTGGTGATATCCCCATAGGTCACCTTACTCCATTGAGACAATGCAATCTTCACTCTTTTCACTTTCTGCTTGAACATAAGGAAAGGATCACCAATGAAATCAGCTACCCAATTCTGCCTTACCTCCTCCTTGAATGTTTTATGTTTGGTCCAGAAGATAAGGAACTTGAATGGCTTCACAAATTGTGTTGCTTCCACTCCACAACTCAATAGCAACGGAGCATGATCAGAGCCAGTCCTCACAAGATGCTCAACCTCCATAGTAGGAAAGAGATTCTGAAAAGGCAAATTGAAAAAAATCCTCTCTAGTCTCTTGAATATACACTCAGCATTTGGTCTACCAATCCACCAAGTAAAAGGACTTCCTTTGTAACCAAGATCAGACAATACACTAGACTTCACACAGAATGCAAAGTCTTCATAATCAGGTGGATATACCGGCAACCACCTATCTTCTCATATTCATGAAGTACAACATTAAAATCTCCACCTACTAGCCAAGTCAGTTCTGTATCACTAGCTAAGTAGTACAAGTTGTCCCACAATTCCAGCCTTTCAAATTCTGAGCATTTGGTATACACAAAGGCCATCATAATGTGCTTACCAATGTCTTGATGATACACCTTGATTGGCATCTGCTGCTCAGTATCCACCAACAATGCCATTGTACCACAACATTAAAAAACAACCATATCTTACCATTGATGTTTGAGATTACAACTTTCATTCCTAGCCATCTTCTGTACCTTTGAATATGCCTATAGTTTTTGAAATAGTTCCATTAGGTCTACAATGAAGAAACCATGTTCCCTTTGCATGTTGATCATCCTTGGAAAGGCGTGTTGAGTGTTAACAGACTTTATGTTCCATATCAAGGACATTGAGACTGCCCTCTTCGGCAGTATTCTTGTAGGTTGAGGAATTTCTTTATTTTGGCCTTGTTTCTTTACCTTCTTACCACTCTTACCACCAACCCTCGGTGACAAGTCAACTTCCCTTGGTACTGCTTTGAAGTTTCCTGCTATTGACTCATCATCACCTTCTTCCTCAAACTGCTTGTGTTCAACCATGGCCTGCTGAATCTCCACAGGTGTACCGTTATGTATGACAATGTCATATAGTACTTGAATTGGTGAATGCAAAGGAATATTCAACTGGAATTGCAATGGCTGCCCAGTTCCAGAAGCACAAGAGATATGACTTGGTTCAATAGCACTTGTTGCTTGTGGTACAATAGCATGCTGAAGTTGATACACATTAGTCTCCTTCATCACCATAGCAGTCTGTTCTCTAGCTCCCAAGGATTCTTGCAACATCTTGAATTGCGAAGCATAAATAGATTCCAAGCTAGGGTTTACTGTAGCTGGTTTTGCAGAAGTTACTGCTCCATTGAAATTAAGGGCCTTGCCACCAACTGTTTGATGATCAGACCTCACTGTATCATATAATACCTCTACATTTACATTTCCAACCTTCTCCCCACCTAAAACATCCACTATACCTTTAACGTTGGAAAAAACCTTCAAGTTGCACTATGGTTTACTGTTCCATTGTCCTGCTTCTTAGCTGAAGCTGCTGCACCAGATCCCCTAGTTTTTGTAGCTCCTTTTGATGTTCCTTTATCGACTTCAACTGTTAATTTAGCATGTTATTCATTAGAATCGTGATCACGTTCAACCCTATATTTTAGGCTAGGGTTTACTATAACATCTACACAAACTGTGCCTGCCAGCTTATCCTGCTCATTCTCCCTTTGATTCTTGGCATTGTCTCCTTGGTTATCTCTAGAATTCTCCTCTATTAGCTCGACTTCATCACTCCATAATGTATTACCGTCATTTGAGTTCCAGTTATGTCAATTGCCCTTGAATCACCTCCCATCGTTTGTGAAGGAATTTTCTTGACATGAGTAGTTGGTTGCCACATTAATTGCCTCTTTAGGAGCACCAAATATTCTTTGCACCCAATCCACAGTCCTTTCCTTTTGTGTATCCACCCCAGTCCCTATAACATTCGGAGTAGGATTAAGTTGTTTTGCCGCTACAGTAGAACTCCAAGTTCCTTTAGGATTTGGACTGGACTTTTGTGCATTCTCCAGTTGCTTCTTCTCCTTCTCCTTCTTGGATTCATTTACCTTCTGCTACTTCTCCTTATCCTTAACAATACCATCTTCTTTTCCACTCATAATTTGTAAAACTGGTGGTTCAATTTCCTCAACTTCAAGTGCATCAAATTTGTTCCTAGTAGCTACTGCCTCAGCCTTGTTCTTCCCCTTCACATTGTTAACTTCATGCTCCTTTATAGTTTCAATAGTATGGCCTATATTATCTCTTTGGTACTTGTTCTTTCTTCTTTGCATCCACTCTTGCTTGGCAGGATTTGAAATTGGCTTACCAAAAACTTTACCATTTGAAAGGACTTTAGTTGAGGCAGCTGCAGTACCAACTACTTCCTTCCCATTACCCTGATCATCTCTAGCTTTATCATACCTCTTATGTTGCCTAGGATGGATCACCCAGCAATCAGCTTCATTGTGCCCTTGCTTCTTACAAGTCTTGCAATACTTTGGCATGTAGTCATATGTGATCTTAATCCACTTAAACTCCTCAGGCCCAGACTCATCTCCCTCCTCTACTATTTTAATTCATTGAGGAAACTTAGATAACAAATTAACCTCAATCTTCACCTTTGCACAACTAGGTCTAGTACTATTTTGAGTTGCAAGATCAACATGCAATGGATTACCAAGTGCACTTGCCAATGTAAAAACAAATTCCTTACCAAAGAAATTTGGTGGTAACTCTAGAAAGCTAATCCAAACTACTGCAATTGGTGTCTCATTCTCAGGCTTCCACCATGGATTCCACTTCGTGCACCTCATCTGTCACATCTCACCTTAAGCTTTCAAGTAGAAGATGAACATAATCCTCCATTAAAGACAACCTTATCAACACATGATTATCTTCAACTAAACCTATTGAACATGCTCCTTTAGTCTCACATTGAATGGGAATAACTTTACGTAATTCACTAATAATAGGCTTCCCATAAGAGAATTTTGTAAGAACTACCAGTTGAAGGCCTTGTTGCACGACTGATTGTTTCGCTTCTTGTTTCTTTCACTTGGTTATGGGCTCACCATGAAAGAACTCGACTAGTTTAATAGGTATTTTGGCTAGGGTTTGCATGGGCGCATTTAATGAAGTAAGTTGTAGTAATTTAGCATAGGTTTGGATTGGATTAAGGTTGGTAGAGGTTATTTGGGGCAGTGAGAGTGGTGAGGACGACTGACCAGCCTCAAGAGGAGGCTAGCCAGTGGCCGGAGAGGCCATGAAAGGATTGCAAAAGCTTCGAGGGAAGTCGTCACAATCGCCTAATCTCCAGAGCTCTCAACTCTCACGAGTTTGGGTTTTTTTCGTTTGCTTTATTCTTGGTTTGATGTTTTTTTATAATTATTATTTTGAGCTTTTGGACAAGTTCTTATAGGATATACGGACTTGGTAAGATGATCGGACGGGGTCCTAGGGGGCTTGAGTAAGTTTCGGGGTGGTTTCAATGCATTTTGAAACATGATTCTGCTACTGGTTTCTAAGGCATAGTAGTGAGTTACAATCACATAGAAGGAATTTGGGGGCCAGGGATTTGTTTTTCGTGAACATGTGCAGTAGGTTGTGATCGTGTAGATGCGTGCGTGGGTGTTCTTCGCGATCGCGTAAGGTGCGCCGCGGTTGCAATGGCCCCGGTCACTTTTCTTCGCAATTGTGTGAGATATACGTCGCGATCACAATGCGTTATTTCATCCCACGAGTATATTGTTTTCCAAATTTTTGGATTTAGCTCATTTTCAAAAAAATTTGAGTTTTGAAGAATGGGGGAAGGAGATTTTGAAGAGGGACTTTTCCAAAATCTTGAAGATTTATAATTCTTACTTCGATTTATTCATAACCTTAATTCTTCCATAGATTTTTACACCTAAAATATGGAATCAAAGGGTGAAATTTGAGATTTTTTTCTAAAGCTTAACATAATTTTAAGATTTTGAACATCAGTTTGGACTTAGATTTGAAAACTAATCACATATTTGGACTCATTGAATTATGGGTCAACAAGATTTGACCTTGGCCTCGGGTTTTGATCGTGTGAGCCCAGGTTATTGAAGTTTTATTATTTGAAATTAGTTTTTATTACTTTATTTAACCTCGATAAGTATTATTTGGCTATATTTTGAGCTTTTGGAGGGAAAGGATAGAGGAAAGAACAATTTGGAAGGTTGAATCCTATTTCGGATAAGGTAAGTAGCTTGACTAACCTTTATTTGAGGGAAATTTTAATAACAATGAACTTATATGCAATGTACTACATGTTTGGGGGCGACATATATGCTATGTGACGAGCTTATATGAGTGCGCTAAGGTTATACCATGTTTAGGGTAGAATTTAGACTTCTTTGTACCTTGTTTGAGATATATTTTCTCTTGTCTACGCTTTATTTTATTGTTCGACTACTTAAGCCACTCAAATCATGATAGATATTATGTCTAGGCTTTTGATATTTATTTTAAAATGAAAGGCTATTTATTATGTTGTAGTCATACTTGTACACATGCATATATTTTTGCATGGTGATTTTTCTCTATTAATATGCATCATATATGCTTATTTTCTATTCATGTGCATATATACATGCACATGATGCTAATTTATGGACCGAGATTGGTATAATAGTATATTCCATGCGGATATTATGATTGGGCATGATGGTACATTTACTGCGATTTGATGACTGGTTTATGAGATATTGATTATTTATTATGGAGTTATGATGCTCGACGCATAGATTTGGATCCATCCCATCGAAGTAATATGATCACCCATTTTACCCTGGGCCATGTGTGCACGGTGATAAGGCACTTAGGAGGTGTCGGGAATCTAGGAGGTGTCAGTTGAGGAAGAAATGGAGTCCTTCATATGAATTTGCATTGTAGACTCATGTAGAGACATGCATATATATGCTACTTGATGCATATCATCCATATATGCTGATATTGTTCCTTGCATTCTTGATCAACTTACTTGGAAAGTATGCTTAATTTTTTATTCTTGACCGCGTAGTTTTCTATTTATATCTATGATTTCTTGGTTATTCTTTTGTTTATTGTATAATGTTATGAGTTTACCAGATTTTGGAATTGTATCACTTTTGTTTAAACCTCGCCACTACTTCATCAGGGTTAAACTTGATACTTACTGGGTATACGTTAATTTTTTTACTCATATTACACTTTGCATAATTTTGTGTAAATCTTAGTATTAGTCCTAGTGACGTTTAGGAGGGTGCTTAACAGCTTGATTTGAAGACTTTATGGTGAGTTGCTAGACACAATTCAAATATCATGGATTCTCATTTTTATTTAAACTATTGTTATTTTTATTCAAATAGTAATTTTACATTTGAGACTCAGTTGTACTCTGTTTTAGTTGCTCATGATTTCGTACCACCGGATTTTGGGAGATTGTTGTAGTGATTTTAGTATTTGGTTAATGATGTGAGACTTTATTTATTCCTTATCTATATTATGTCAGTAGATTATCATTTATTTGTCTTGCTTTGGTTGATCATGTTATTATTATCCTAGTATTGGTCCTAGTGATGTTTAGGAGGACGCTTAGCAGCTTGATTTGAAGACTTTGTAGTGAGTTGATACTCGATTTACACCTTATGGAGTCTCCTTCTTATTTATCCTAATGTTATTTTTATTCAAATAGTACCTTTATGTTTGAGACTTAGTTAAACTTTATTTTAGTTGTTCATGACTTCATACTATCGGATTTTGGGAGACTGTTGTAGTGATTTCTTTAGTTGGTTGATGATGTGAGACTTATTTATGCATTATCTATAACATGTCAGCAAATTATCCTTTATTTGTCTTGCTTTAGTTGATTATAAATGTTTGTTTACCTAGCGATTTGGGGTTAGGTGCCAATACAACCATTGGTGAGATTTTGGTTCATGACAAAATTGGTATCAGAGCTCTAGATTCATGGGTTTTATGGGTTATGAGCATGTCAAGTAAAGTTTTGTGAGTCGGTATGGAGACATCAATACTTATCTTCAAGAGACTATGAGACATTTAGGAAACTTAACTTTCTTCCTTTCTCTATCGTGCGATTTTGTTTCACCCAGAAGTTTGAATCTTTATTCTTTTATTCTCTCACAGATGATAAGGACACGTTTGTCAGCGTCTGGCGAGAAGGATCCAGTGGCCCAAGTTGTAGCCGCTACTCGACGTAGAGGTTGGGGTAAAGGTAGGGATAAATCCCAGACCATGGCATGTGGAACAACACCTCGAGGTGGAGCACCCATAGCTACTTGTGCTCGTGCTAGAGTAGCGTCTAAGCCACCTATAGCTCTAGTGGTCGACTAGGTCTTTCAAACCTAAACCCGACCCTAGCACAACTAGAATCCGATGCTAAGAAACCACATTGGAAGCACCATATAAAATAGAAATCACACCAAATGCCCCACATTCATTCAATAGATTATTAAGCATTATTAAAGTCAAGACACGATTTAATTGATATTCTAACTTAAATTAAAAATCAATGCTCATGAGTCAATAAGAAATACTTAAATAAATCTGCATCTCAGTAACCCAGCAAATCAACCAATGACTAAGAAAATACAACAAACAATACTTAACATCCATCTATAGATGAACCAAAATCTCATTAGAGCCGTGATGGCGCCTAACACCGCTTGCTAAGCAAGCCAACAGTAAATATGCAAAAATAAAACTTCAACTACAATAAGAAATAGTCTCAAATAGCGGAATAGCATAAATAAGTGAAGTTATTATGTCAATTCAATTGAATCCACCCCAAATCTGGTGTCACAAAGTACATGAGCTCTATTAAGTAATAAATACAAAATCTAAAGAAAATACAATATTGTCCGAATGAAAAAACATTAGTAACAATAGGTAAAGGAGGGGACTTCAAGATATGCGAACGGAACTGCAGTGCAACCTTGAAATCACCAAGCAAATCCGGGTAACAGCTTAGTAGTCAGAACCTCTAGCAGCAACACCTGGATCTGCACACTGAGTGTAGAGTGTAGTATGACTACGACCGACCTCATGTACTTAATAAGTAGCAAGCTTAACCTCGAAGAAAGCAGTAGCGGGGTTGGCCAAGTCTGGTACTCACTTTCAACAACGAACAACAATAATAACAGCAAAATAATGGCATATAAGGAAAATCAGCTCAAATAATAACAGGTTCAACTCTAATACAATAATAGGAGAAATAGGCATGCTTTTTAGGAATATCAGTCAAGGCACCAACATTTCCACAAAAATTTCTTAGATAGAGATTTACCAAGGTACATTGGGATTTCAAGCTCTAAACATCAAGTAGACACATCAATACCAATTTAGCATGAGGAAAATACAAATATATTCCTGCATGTCAAATATATATGCCAAATCAACATTAGCATAGTCTAATTATCAAGTATACACAATCTCAGCACATTCATAGTGCTTGGCACAAGTACCCTCCAATCATGCTCTCAACACTCTCACAGTGCCTAGCATAATGCCCCTAAATAAACACATCCACACACATACTCAACACTAAACAAGTGCTTGTCATAAGCCCCTCACCAAGGACATATCAAGTGTCTGCACTCACAGTTTATTATCTGACTCCGGAGGGGCGGATCCTAGCCCAAGCGTTGATCGGATCAAAGTTAACAATCGATATCGCTCATCCCAACATGGGACCCGACGAAAGCATCACCTCACAATCAATACTAACACTTAACCATCAATGTCACTCAAACTAATATGGGGCCTTAACGCAGGTGCCACTTCACAATCAATATCAACATGGCTCTATGGCCCAATATTAGTCATCAATCTCCTCAAGTCTCAGTATGCCAACATCTCACATTATCACAATCAATATACTGCACAAAATATACCAACGTGCCACAACTCAACTCAAACCCTTGTCACACACAAGGACACTAACAACATGTAAGAGATAAAATATAAAAAATGCATAGAGACAGAGATATAACATGCACATTTCTAGCATGGATAATAGGTCACATAGTCATACAAGTGGAGAAAACACAATATCAAAGAGGCATATAATATACTAAAGTCTACCCATGTCACGACCCAAAAATCCTCTGTATGAGTCGTGATGGCACCTAGTTTCTAAATTTGGTGTAACGACTCGGCTGGTCGTTTTGAGTATTTAGCCCCGTTCCCATATTTATCGCCTCCTCTATGTTGCATTGCAGTTATGTAACTTGCTGGGTGTTTTATTTTAGTTCGGGTGAGTTTTGGAGTGAAATGGTACACTTAGTCCCAAAGTTGGAAGCTTAAGTTGAAAGAGTTGACCAGAGTTTTACTCTTGTGTAGACGACTCAGGAATGGAGTTTTGATGGTTCCGATAGCTCTGTATTGGTAATTTTGGACTTAGGAGTGTGTCCAAATACTGATTTGGAGGTACGTACTCGTTTCAGCTTGAATTGGCGAAAGTTACAAACTTGAATGTTTGGAAGGTTGAGAAGTTTGATCGGGCATTGACTTTATTGATATCGGATCTAAATTTCGATTTCGGAAGTTGGAATAAGTCCATTGTGTCAATTATGACTTGTGTGAAAAATTTGAGGTCAATTGGAGTTGGTTTGGTATGTTTTGGCATTAGTTTTAGAAGTTAGAAGTTTATAAGTTCATTAGGCTTGAATCAATGTGCGATTCGTGGTTTCAATGTTGCTTGATGTTATTTGAGGCTTCGAGTGAGTTCATATCATGTTTTAAGAATTGTTGATATGTTCGGACAGGGTCCCAGGGTCCCCGGGCGTGTTTCGGATTGAGTTCGGACCATTTGTTTTTGAAAGAGGACTGCTGGTTTTTTCTATTCTGGTTTCCTTGTACGCATTCGCGAAGATTCTCCTGCGATCGCGTAGAGTCCTTAGGGACTGCTGGGATTTTTCTCTTTGCGTTCGCGAAGCTAAGGGTGCGATCACAAAGGTTGAGGAGTTTGTGCATCGCCGAACGCATGGATGTGACCGCGTTCGCGTATAAGGAAGGAAAGTCGGTGCTGAGGCTCGCGTTGTTCTTCCACTCGCGCGGTATTGTCCGCGATCGTGTAGCCTTGGGAGGTCCTGCCATCGCGTTCGCGACTTTAGTATCACGAACACATAGTGTCTTTTTTGAGCTGGGAAGATATGTTCTCCGCGATCGCGAGAGTTTATCCGCGATCGCGAAAGAGGATAACTAGGCAGCAATGTTAAATTTCCAGAACGAGAGTTTTATCTCATTCTTCATCTTTTGATTTAGAGAGCTCGGTTTGTGAAGATATTTAGAGGGATTCTCAAGTAATTCATCGAGGTAAGTGATTCTAACTTGGATTTGGCTATTATACCTGAATTCATTATTATTTTTGTCATTTAATTAGTGTTTTGAGTTGGAAAATCTGGAGAAAATTGTGAAAACTTTATAGACTATATTTTGAGTATTGAAAGGCGATTTGAGGTCAGATTTGAGTAATTTTAGTATGGTTGGACTCATTATTAAATAGGTGTTCGGATTTTGTAAGTTTGGTCGGGTTCCGAGATGCGAACCCAGGGTTGACTTTTTGAGTTGACTTTTTGATTTTCTTTAAAGATTGCAACTTTATTATTTGAAATAGTTTTGTATGGTTTGTATTTATGGTGTAAAGTTATTTTGTTTAGATTCGAGCCGTTAGGAGTTGGATAATCGCAAAAAAGGCTTACTAGTAGATGGAGTTAATATTTTTTTGGGTAAGAGTCTTGCCTAACTTTGTGTGGGAAAATTACCCCTTAGGATTGGTGTTGTTTTGCATTAATTGTGGTATGTGAAGGCCGTGTATGCAAGGTGACGAGTGGGTATACGGGCTAAATGTGATAATTGACCAGTTAGAGTTATGTAAATTCTTTTCATACCTTTAATTGAATTGTTTTAACATGTTATCTTCATCATCATTAATCTATTCTTACGTGATTTACTTGACATTGTAAATACTTGTCTCATCTCTTACTTGTTATTTGCCTTTACATGCTTAGTTGAAGTTATTGTTCTCTCATTTCCTTGTTAATTATTTAACTGTTGAGTTACCTTATTTGAAGTTGTTATTTCTTGTAATACCTTATTGTTGAATTATGGTGTTGAAGTTAGAAGGATCGTGATTCACATTGACGCAAAGTTGTACATTATTGAAATACTATTCTTGTTGAGATATTCACTTTCGATTACTATTGTTGAGACTCTTGTACATATTGTGGCTGAGCCATGGGCTATTTATTGTGAAAAGCTTATTGTTGTTGACTTCTTTTGGCAAGTTGTGGTTTGGGCACTTGAGGTGCAATTTGTAATATGTTGTGATATTGATACGCATGCGGTAGTATAAGGATTGGGGTTAATACAGATGCGATGAGATAAGGTGGGCTTGATACGCATGTAGTAGGGGACTACTTGAAGCCACGCGGTGTGATAAGGTGGGCTAAAAGGCAGGTAGCTATTTCAGGAAAATAATTTTCAAAACTAAATGTGAGGCTTCCGCGGTGATATAAGGAAAGACTGTGATTTGATTTGTGAAATGAGACTATGAGGCGGTACCTTGATAGTGATTTTTGTTGATACCTTTCATTTACATCACTTGTGTTTTGTTTGCATCATTTCCTTGGCATTCTTTTTATGTATTTTCTTCTGTGATGTCTTAATTGTCTTAGTTTCAGTATATCTATTCTTGTTATATTTCTTCTTTGTATCATTTTCATTGTTTCCATTATTATACTGTAATATACATGTTCAGTTACTTTATCATTCCAGTAGGTATCTTGACCTGAACTCGTGACTACTCTACTAAAGTTAGGCTTGATACTTACTGGGTACCGATGTGATGTACTCATACTATGATTCTGCATTTTTTTTGTGTGTAAATCTAGGAACTTCATACCAGCCTAAGCATCAGCTATATCTATATATATATATGAGGACCCCTAAATATTTTACGCGGCCTCCTAAAATCACAAAAGCTGGATAGAGGCGCTCGTTTGTGGAAGTGCTCACGAGCCTTCACTTGCTTGACGACCTAGTTTCGAATCTAGGCTTCTATAATGTATATTATTTTATTTTTATTTTTTGAATTCAATGATTGTTTAATTACTTAGTATTTAATTAGTTTTGTTTTTTATATTATCTTTTCTGAATTCAATCGATTTTATATTTTTGTATAATATTCAACTTAATATTTAATTGGCCTAATCTTTTTCAAATCCCTCGGCATTGCTAATTCAAAAGTCCGAATAGAGAAACAAATCATTCTTTTCTCCACAATCAGAGAGACAAAACTTTTCTCAAATCTTGATCCTTGATGTTTTTATTTTGATGCTAAATTATCAGTCATTAAGTTTTCAAAGAGTTATATCCCGAATTTTATCGCTGATAATTGGCATACTAAAGACAGTGGTGTCCTAACACGCTCAAATTTTCGGTCCATCTCTGGGCGCCATTACGATATGTGGTGGAATCTCGGATTGTGACAGTAATATTATTAGTTTCTTAGAAATCAATACCAACCCAAAAAAGAAAAAGAAAAAAAAGAAGCAATACCAACGGGGACCAGCACCAGAGGACACGTTCCTGTATGGGCAAAAATCCGTCTTCAGAATATTTAGCGTAATACGACATTAAAGAAAGTTATTGGTTGAGCTTGCCCAAGATGCAGCAAAGTCAATGGCTGAGGTGCCGACATGAGCAGCGGTCGAGATATCAACGGTTATCGCAATCAAGGTGTCAGCAAGGGTCGGGGTCGAGATCGACTGTTGATGATAGGATTTGTAACGGCTAATTTATCAAGATAGGGTACTAAAAGGAAATATTCTAGCGAATATTCCCTACATTTGTACTATTAGGTTTTATAGGAAAAATGCCACAAATATATAGAAAAAAGAGACAATGAGAGGGGCATGTAATATTCATTTTCTGATAAGAACACTTTTGAGAAGAAGACTTCCTCTCTAGCAAAAATACAAAGATTACCTTTTCGTAAAGATTCTTGTTCATATTATTCCCCACTTTTCCATTAGATCTGAGGACCGTTCATGCGAATCTTGGATCTATTTGTCATTCATCACTGTCAGGCATAACATTCATTCAACCCTTTCATTATTAGGTAATCATTCTCTGCATTTACTTAAATGTCATTTATTGACATTTACTACTAGTTATGTCTCTATTAATGTTCATATTTTAAGAATATTCTATATTTATTTCTACCAACCACATACAAATTCAGCCCTATCTGCTACACGTCTATGTGCTCAATATCTGGAGTGATTATCCTTAACTGGATTTGATCTCTCCCCCACCCTACCCCCCATTATATAAATTTAATAGTTTTATCGGGAATTGTATTTTTTGGCCAAACTATTTGGTGTCGTCTGTGGGGACTTTCTAGCTAAGTCTTTTAGTTTCTTCTAGATTTACAACCGGCACTGGTTGCTGACGTAAAAAAAAGGAGAAAACAACACACCTTTTCCTCTCTGCTTGTATAGATCTAACATGGTAGGTAACAGAGAAGAAAGAACGAGAGCTATGGGTGACCTCCCAACCAACCTTATGGACATCATCCACGAGAGCTCAGAAGCAGTGTACGAGGACACAATGCCCAATGCCTCTCCTACGCGAGGTGGATAAATCCCATGGAAATACCGCCTCTACATCCGTGGGAGGGGAGACACCGCCAGTGATAAAGAAGCTCCTTGAAGCTTGGCTAACGGATACATTGACAAGAGTCCTCCATAAGCACGTCAGGACGCGGCCGCAATAAAGGCGAGATCATGCGCCGCACCATCAGTGGGAAAGCAACGTGATCAACCTCCTCCACCCACGACGACAGGTATTACTCACAGTGTTGTTAACAATGCAGGCGACTGCACTCTAACTGCCATTCTGAAAAGAATGGAGGAAATGGAAAACGAAAACAAAATACTTTGAGATCAAATGAGAGAGCACCAAGAAAGGGTCGATAAAATACCGGGCACTCCTAAGTTATTGCTGAAGAGAGACGCCAGTCGGTTCGTAGAGCAGCCGTACAGTGACTGCGCCACACCACATGCCATACCAAAGACCTTTAAAATGCCGCCTTATCTGAAAATATACGATGGCACTACCGACCTCGAAGATCATGTGACCCATTACATCACCGCCGTGAAAGGCAATGATCTCGCCAAAGGATAAGTATCCTCCATTCCACTAAAGAAATTCGGTGAAACCCTCAAGGGAGGTGCATTAACCTTGTACTCGCAGCTGCCAGCACGTTCCATCGAAACCTTTGAGGAAATGGCTGACAAGTTCGTGACGGCCCATGACGGGGCCAAGAAGGCCGACGCAAGAGTGAATGATATCTTTGCTGTCAAATAGTCCTCGGGAGAAGGACTGAGGAACTTCCTCGCTCGTTTCAACCAAGTGAGAATGACTCTGCCCAATGTATTAGAAGGAATGGCGGTAGCCGCTTTTCAAAATGGGCTGAACAGAAACGGTTCGAGAGTGACAAGTAAATTTTTAAGTCGGCTCATGAAATATCCCCCGACTACTTGGGATGAACTACATAATGCATATTGTGCCGAAGTACGAGCAGACGAAGATGACCTTAATAGGCCGACTCATCGACTGACCTCAGTACAAGCAGAATCCAGAAAAGATCGGAGAAGTGATATCAGGAAAGATCCGACAACCTCACGGCCGAACCGGGAATGACATCTCCCATATGTTAGGACTACTGCTGTATCCTCACCTCGCAATAAAGAAGGCCCACCCCGATCAAGAACAGGGACTCATCAGAATGAAAGAGGTATTGCCCCCTTTATTATCCGCTCACAATTTTTGCGTGTCACCTACAGAGATCGTCTATGCCTTGGAGAAGCTCAGACCAAAGGTAAAGTGGCCTGCAAAAATTGAGGTAGGACCCTAATACCAAAAAATCAAACGCCCTCTGCGAGTTCCATCAAGAGCGAAGACACAAGATCGAAGATCGCATCACCCTAAGATAGGAGGTCGTAAACATGCTACGACAGGGACACCTCAAAGAATTGCTGAATGATCGGGGAAGAACCAACTTTGCCAGGGGACACGAACAACATCAAGGGTCGCCAAAGCCGCCCTCGCTAGCCCGCACAGCGTGAAGTTCACCATGACCTACAAGCTCAAATAGTCGATCACCCATGAACAGTATGATTAACTCGAAGAAAGTATCATCTTCGATAAGTTAGATACCAATTGTTTGGCATTCCTCACTATGACGCTCTTGTTATTACTTTACGAATTTTAGATACCGACGTAAGACGAATTATGGTAGATGATGGGAGCAGCGCATGTATTATCCATCCCCGAGTACTCACCCAAATGAAACTCGAGGACAAGATAGTACCACGTTGTATCACACTAACATGATTTAACAATGCAGTTGAACGAACATCTGGCGAGATCACACTCCCCATCCTGGCGAGAGGCATCACTCTGAAGACCACATTCCACATCATAGACCAAGATACGGCGTACAACGCCATAATAGGGCGACCCTGGATACACATCATGAGGGCCATACCCTCCAGCTTGTACAAAGTCATCAAATTTCCAACTCCATGGGGCATATTCAACATAAGCGGGGAACAACACACATCCCAAGAGTGCTACTGCATCGCCCTAGACTGCACGGACGCTCAACAAATAAAAGACAAAGAGAAGGAAGCATAGGTATCAACAAGGTCGAGGTTGGTAGTCGACGAAATCGAGGAAGTCATCAGAGATCCCGATGTGGCCGAAGCCGCAGGATCGACCATAGAGGACCTCGACCCCGTTCAGCTAGACGTTAGCGACAATAGCAAGAAGGCTTACATCAGCTGCAAAACCCAAGAATCGGGTAAGTTTCGCGAATTTCTAATTGTTAACGTGGACTTATTTGCTTTTAGCCATGCAGATATGCCAGGCATCCCAAAGGAGATCGCCACACGCAGATTGAAGATTGATCCACTCTACCCCCTGGTAAGGCAGGTTCGACGTAAGTTCAACCCCGCAATCACTAACGGGTGCACGAAGAAGTGGAAAACTATTGGAAAATGGTTTCATCAGACCAAAGGGTCGCCAACGTGGTCATGGTGAAAAAGAAAAATGGTAAGTGGCGGATGTGTGTAGACTTCACCAATCTAAACAAATCCTGCCCCAAGGACTCGTTCCCATTGCCCCACATCGACCAGCTCATCGACGCGACAGCCGGGCACGAGTTGCTAAGTTTCTTGGATTCCTACTCGGGCTACAACCAGATCCTTATGGCGAAAGAGGATCTGGAAAAGACCACCTTCATCACCCACCAGGGGACGTACTGCTACAGGGTCATGCCTTTCTGATTGAAAAACGCGGGGCAACTTACCAAAGGTTGGTGACAAAGATGTTCAAAGAACAACTCGGAAAGACGATGGAGGTATACATGGATGACATGCTGGTCAAGTCCAAAAGAAAAGCAGATCACATCGACCACTTAAGAGAAGCATTTGGCATACTTAGGCAATACGACATGAAACTGAACCCGAGAAATATGCATTCGGTGTGGCCTCAGGGAAATTCTTGGGTTTCCTAGTGTTGCAGCGGGGTATCGAGGTCAATCCTGACCAAATCAAGGCCATCGAGGGTATAGCAAAGCACTTGACTACCAAAAAGCAAGTCCAGAAGCTAATCGGCCGAATAGCTGCTCTGTCAAGGTTCATCTTGCGATCCTCCGATAGGTGCCACAAGTTCTTCGGCGTACTCAAAAAGGAGAACGGCCTCCAATGGACTCCTGAGTGCGTCCAAGCACAAAAAGAGTTAAAGGTATACCTATCCTCGCCGCCGTTGCTCTCAAAACAGGAACCAGGATATCCTCTTCTCATCTATCTCGCCGTGTCCGAAGTAGCTGTGACCGCAATCTTAGTCCAAGAAAATAAAGGTACCCAATCTCCCATCTAATACATTAGCATAACACTGGTCGATGCCGAGATGAGGTACTCCCATCTTGAAAAACTGGCTCTGACCTTAGTCGTAGCTTCACAGAAGCTTAGACCGTATTTCTAATTCCATCCCATCTCGGTCGTCACGACTTTTCGCCTAAGAAGCATTTTACACAAACCCGAACTTTCGGGCAGATTGGCCAAATGGGCCATTGAACTAAACGAACATGATATTACATATCGACCACGAACGGCGATAAAGTCTTAGGTCCTCACTGACTTCGTCGCCGACTTCAGTGTGCACATACTGCCTGAAGTCGAAAAGGAAGCCGTCCACGCTCCTTCCCAAATACATGACCTCTGGGTCCTATACACTAACGGTGCATCTAACGCGTCAGGGTCCAGGCTGGGACTCGTACTCGAAGTCCCAACAGGTGAAGTAATCACCAATCCATAAGATGCCCGGACATGACTAACAACGAGGCCAAGTATGAGGCGATAATTGCAGGATTAAGACTAAAACTCAAATATGGGGTGAAGCGACTAAGGCTGCGATGCGATTCTCACCTCGTGGTCAACCAAGTCACAGGGACTTTCCAAATCAAGGAGCAGAGGTTACAAAAATACCAGACCGAAATCTACAAACTACTTCCTGAGTTCGACGAATGTCAGCTCGACCAAATTCCCTGAGCACAGAACATCGAGGCAGACCACCTCACCAAATTAGTGGCAGCTACCAAAAACATCACAACCGGAGACCAAATTGTGGTCCACCTTCTCAACTCGTCGATAGACCAAATCGAGGTAATAAGTATAAACCTAACTTGGGACTGGATCAATCGTATTATTACGTATTTACAGGATGGCACACTCCCCAGTGACAAAAGGAGGCCAAGAAGCTGCGGATGCAAGTGGCCAGGTACAACCTCGTTCACAATGACTTGTACAAAAGGACATATGGTGGCCCCATGGTGAAATGCTTGGGCCCAAATCAGACGCGACGCGTCCTCGAGGAAGTACACGAAGGCCATTGTGGAGCTCATTCCGGCAATCGAGCTTTGGTCAGGTGCCTCATACAAGCAGGTTACTATTGGCCTACCATGAAAAAGGAGGCCGCAGATTTTGTAAAAAAATGTAAGCAATGCCAGAATTACGCCCCAATAATCCACCAAGCAGGCGAACACCTACACTTAGTAAGTTCCCCTTGGCCGTTCATCAAATGGGGAATGGATATCGTGCCCCCCCTCCCCCCCATCCGGATGAGGTAATATACGATTTCTCTTAGTTTTAACTGACTATTTCTCTAAAAGGGTGGAAGCAGGAGCATTCGCCCAAATACACGAGCAGGAAGTAATCGCCTTCACATGGAAGAACATCATATGCCGTTTTGGTCTCCCCAAAGAAATCAGCTGCGACAACGAACCTCAATTTGTAGGAAAGAAGGTCACCGACTTTTTTGAAAATGGCACATCAAAATAATACTGTCGACACCTTACCACCCTGCTGGTAACGGGCAAGCGGAATCCTCCAATAAGACAATACTGAACATCATAAAGAAGAAGCTTGAAGAAGCCAAGGGACTGTGGCCGGAGATATTACCAGAAGTACTTTAGGCCTACCGAACAACGCCAAAAATGAGCACAAGGGAAACGCCATACTCATTAGTCTATGGGACTGATGCAGTAATACCAGTCGAGGTCGGAGAACCCAGCCTAAGACACTTTCGTGAAAGCGGATCCCAGAACGACGACGGTAGAAGGCAGGAGCTCGATGAAGTCGAGGAACAAAGAGATATGGACTATGTGAGAATGGTCGCCCAAAAGCAGCAAGCAGAACACTACATTAACAAAAGAGCAAAGATCAGGCCACTTAAAGTCGGGGACGACGTGCTGAAAGCTAAAACACAAGCAAGCAAAGATCCACGGGAAGTCAAACTAGGAACAAACTGGGACGACCCTTACAAAATCACCGCAGCAGCAAGCAAAGGGTCATTCACGATGGAAACAATGGAAGGAAAGCGACTACCAAACAACTGGAACATTACACACCTCAAGTACTTCAACTTTTAAAGGACGAGGTCCCCAAAGTCACACTCTTTTTCCCTCACTCGAGTTTTGTCCCAATTGGGTTTTCTCGAGGAGGTTTTTAATGAGGCGAGGACGGGGATACTTTAGGATGAGGTGCATATAGACGAGGTCACCAGACGACTAGTTCATTGCTTGATCTCTTACTATTTTTCAAGTTCAACCAAGAAAGGACTAGATAGACTGGGATTGGGACTGAACTACCAGCTAGCGCCAGGAAAATATGTAAACCTCTCCAAGAATATGAATAAAGCACAAGCATATAAAGTGTATCCCCACTCTCCCTAAGTAAAAGTTACATTCGACTTCATTTGAATTAACACATTTTTGGCCCATGGCCTTAATTGATTAAAGGTTACATTCGACCCAGTTCGAATTAACACCTATTCGGCCCACGGCCTCGGTTAATTAAGGGTTATGTTCGACCACATTTGAATTAACACCTATTCGGCCCACGACCTCGATTAATTAAAGATTACATTCGACCTCGTTCGAATTAACACCTATTCGGCCCACGGCCTCGATTAATTAAAGGTTACATTCGACCTCGTTCAAAGTAACACCTATTCGGCCACTGCTTCAATTAATTAAAGGTTACATTTGACCTCGTTCGAATTAAAACCTATTCGGCCCACGGCCTCGATTAATTAAAGGTTACATCCGAACTCGTTCGAAGTAACACCTATTCGACCACTGCTTCAATTAATTAAAGGTTCCATTTGACCTCATTCGAATTAACACCTATTCGGCCCACCAGCGTTATCGCCCAGACAGTCTCTACCTGCCTCCTCGCCATCGCCATTGCCAGTAGGATATTCACCCTCGTACCAAGTGGTCTGTTCGATCTGATCCACGTCCGCATTCTCCTCCTCATTGTCGGCTTCCGGTGTAGCGGGATCATATCCACAAGAAAATCGAGCCTCACGCGCCTTAGCACGAACATCGTTGAGGTTGGCTTCTAAAATAGCTCCCGCCCTTATCAGATCCCTAAATATGTCCAGCCGGGCCTTAGCATGAATCCATTCCTCATACAAATCCCACGGAACATCAGAAAAACCAGAAGTTCGGGATGAGGACGGCTGAGCCAACAAGTGCGCTTTCTCGGCCTTGAGAGCAGCAAGCTGATCTCTAAGGCTCGAAGCCTCTATTTCCAGCTCTCCTACCCGCTCATCAAGCCGCTCCTCTCTAAGCCTGGCCCTCTCCGGGGTCCTCTCCCTCTCAGAACGCAGAACGTGGATCGTGATTTTAAAAGCTTCCGCTCTTCTCACAGCTGACAACAGAGCCGACTCTGCCTTCTCTAAGATCGCTGCCCTCTCAGCAACCTCACCACTTAGAGCATCCGCTTTGAGTTGGTACTCCTCGAGCTCGGTGCGCAGTGAAACCATCTGAGCCTGAAGATTGGCGCATTGGGCCTCAACCCCCTTGCTGACCTCAAGTTCTTCCTCTTTATCCCTCAACGCCCCCTCGAGGACGCTGCATTTCCTGATAACTCTCACCAACTCGTCATCCTTCTCCTTCAACTCGTCTCGGAGAGCCCAAAAATTACTGCTCCCACCAAGTTGCCTGCAAAGCTCGTAGTGTTTATCACGGTATTCGTGATACTTCCACTCCATCTTCTGAAAAATGGCCTTGCGCCTCTCCTCCACCGGGAACTCTTGATCTCCAAAAATCATAGTCTGAAAGAAAGACAAAAAATGAGGAATAAGAACAAAATTGAGCTCAACAACACAAAAAAAATCAATCAAAAGGCTCACCCTGAGAGCGAGGCCGGCTATACTCCTCGACAAAGTAGCATCCTTCAACTTCTCAAGGGTCTTACCCTCCATATCGGAATAGAAAGGACCAAGGAACGGGACCACGTCTTTGGTATCCACCAGCAAATCCCAGTCCAAGGGGATCACAATGGTCTGTGTGGTCCCCTCCAATCTCACCTCAAGTCGAATAAGCCCTTCCCCATCATCCTCACCTCCTCTGCGTCCATGTCGGAGCCCGTTTCCTAACCTTCTTCGGCTACACTTTTACCCTTTATGTCAACTCGGGAAGAAGGATCCTCGGCTGGTAGCGAGGCTGATGGCTCATCCTGCCGTAAGGCGTCAGGGACTCTCGCTGACAACCCTTCAAAGTTCATCACGGTCTCGGGGAGAGACGTACCCTCATCGGCCCCCAGCGATGGCGGAATTGTAGGCGGCAACTCAACATCAATGCCGGCATCTACAGATCGCCTCTTACGGGGGAGCAAGTTATCATTATTTAGCGACAACTCCTCCTCATCTTCCTCGTCTACTAGATGGCGTAGAGGGGAGGTCAAGATCCTTGTCGCAGGTGTAGTCGACGACCGAGCGTACCTCACCACAGCAGAAGGAATATAAGCTGCCTTCCTTTTACGGAACGCCGGAGCTGAAGCCTTCGACCTCCTCGAAGACCCTCGAGTTGAAAAAGAAAAGCCAAAAACTTTTTTAGAAGAATATCACCCCTTGTGAAAAAATTGTGATGAACAGACGACAACGCTGTCAAAACGATAGAAAGGATAGCAAGTGCCCCTATGTAAATAAAAACATATAGGCGAACTCACCGATCAAAAAAGATGCGGGCCCGAATTTCTTGATGAAGGCTGGCCATGCACAAATCCCCACTGTGTAAGGTAAGACTTGGTTGACACAGTCGTGGATGCTCCTAACCAAATGAGGGGGCAAAGTCTCGGCTGCACAAAGAAAAGACGGAATGTCAGATCACGACTAAAACGGATAAAACAAGTTCGAAAGAAAATACTTACGGGCATAATTCCAAACCTCAGGAAACCCGCTCGCGTTGGCTACCACGTCCTAAGTCTTGCGAAGAAGTAGTAGAGCCAGAACTGACGATTCGCCTTATCGTCCATCTTTACCACCAAACTCTACTTTACGGTGGCGAAGATGCAGCATCGTCCCCCTGTAGAAACTGGGGGCGAAGAGATGCATCAGGTGGATAAGAGAGACCCCACGACCAGCCAACTCCGCATATTTCGTTGACATGCAGATAAGCTTATAGACGTAGGGGGAAAGTTGAGCTAGGAAGACGCCGTAGTAACGGCAAAACTCCTCCACCAATAGGAGAAGAGGAAAGGAATAAGCTACATAGAACGGATACGCGTAGAACGCGCAATAACCCGCGCGATATACCTGTACCACATCGTGCCCCGCCGGAATCATATCGATATGAGTCGGGATTTTGAACTTTGCCCTAAACTCGGCAAGGTCAACCTCGTTCATCATCGACTCTGAGGCCTCGGAATCGTCTTCAGGCAATTTCGAAAAATCGGATCTATTCTCACTGCGAGGAATTATTTCCTCTACAGTAGGAAACCTCTCGTCTTCAAGGGCAACAGAGATATCATCGCCATGAGGAGGCATACACACTACCAAAGGGGTAGGACCAACCGCCATGCGAGAACCAGAAGGTGCATTAACCATATTCTTGAGAAAGAAGGTTTTAAACGCAGAAGGGTTGAAAATAGTAAGAATCACTAAAACTGCTAAGGAGCTTCGAACAATGGAGGGAGAAAAAGATACAAAGTATGCTGAGTATCAGAGGATCCGTAAATGTTAAAATATTGCCCACACACCCTTATTTATAAGGATACAAACATCGAAACCGAGAAATCAAGCCATCATTACCCAGCGTAAGTATCGAAACATCAGAGGTGCAAGAAACGACCCAAGGCATCACGAAAACGCGACATAATGACGCATGATACCATGACGTCATTCTGAAACAATGCATCCCCAAAGTTTGCATCTCACGAAGAGTCATGTTGCCACCTCACCTAAAGCGCCATTACTCAGCTCACTCGCCTCATTTCGTCGACTACGACATATGGAATCCGCTCACCAAGGCCGTCTGAGCTTGGCCTTAATAAGCGGAGGGACTAACTGTATGGGCCAAAATCCGTCTTCAGAATATTTAGCGCAATATGAAATTAAAGAAAGTTATCAGTCGAGCTCGCCCAAGATGCAGTGAGGTTAATGGCGGAGGTGCCGACATGAGTCGCGGTCGAGATATCGACGGTTATCGCAATCAAGGTGTCAGCAAGGGTCGGGGTCGAGATCGACTGTTAATGATAGGATTTGCAATAACTAATTACTAAAAAGGAATATTCTAGTAAATATTCACTACATTTGTACTATTAGGGTTTCGTAGGAAAACGGCCCCAAATATATAGAAAAAAGAGACAATGAGAGGGGCATGTAATATTCATTTTCTGATAAGAACACTTTTAGAAGAAGACTTCCTCTCTGGCAAAAATACAAAGATTACCTTTTTTTAAAGATTCTTGTTCATATTATTCCCCACTTTTCCATTAGATCTGAGGACCGTTCACGCGAATCTTGGATTTATCTGTCATTCATGACTGTCAGGCATAACATTCATTCAACCCTTTCATTATTGGGTTAATCATTCTCTGTATTTACTTATATACCATTTATTAACATTTAATGCTAGTTACGTCTCCATTAATGTTCATATTTTAAGAATATTTTATATTTATTGCTACTAACCACATACAAACTCAGCCCTATCCGCTACACGTCTATGTGCTCAATATCTGGAGTGATTATTTTTAATTAAATTTGATCCCCTATTATATAAATTTAATAGTTTTATCGAAAATTATATTTTTTGGTCATCTAGTTCCAACAGAGAAAATAAATTTAATAACAAAAAGGAAAAAGAAAACCGATAAAGAAGAGGAACATCCCAACTAAGAGCCAATTATCCCACAAATGAAAATGAAAACAATCAGAAAAACGAAAAGACAAGGGAATGCGCGGGCCAGACGTGTCACGCGAGGGCCAGGCGTGTCTCGCTCAGATTATTCTCGATGGGGCCCCACCTTCCATGTGATCGCACAAACATACAAACACAGTTAGCTTTGAAGACCAGAAAAAGCAATTCAACATCTCAGCTTTTTGTTAATTTTAAAACAATTTCTCATAAGGTGAATATATATTGTATTTGTTTAATTTCCAGTAGAGCATAGCTATTAAATACTAAAAAAGTAAATAATTAACATCTGTCTTCTTCCTTTTCTGTTCCTAACGACTACTATACTCTACGCTTTCTTTAAGGAGTAAAGAGAAAGAGCAAAAGCTGAAGCCAAACTTTGCCAAAACATTTTCAAAATTTTCCGTTTTTATTATGCTATAACTGTGTAATTGCATTGGTTTGTGAGTTTTCTTGTTTTTTTTATATATAAAAAGTAGTCTCCGGATATGTCCTCTCCGACGCCGGGAGCTTCCCCTGCTCCCACATCGCCTCCGGCGCCTCCTACTAACTCTACTTCTCCGCCGCCAACTGCGACGGCCTCGCCACCAGCTCTTCCTGCACAAGCTCCTCCTCCTACTAGCCCTACGCCACCGGCCACCACTCCGCCGCCCACGGCCTCTGCGTCTCCTCCACCACCTTCCACTTCTGCTCCTTCCTCCTCCACCCCAGCGTCACCAACAACACAATCAACCCCAGCACCATCTGGGTCTCCTCCTTCGCCACCTTCTCCGCCGTCTGGTTCTTCGCCTTCACCGCCGGCACCTTTAGGGTCAGGGAGGTCTCCGGCGGGTCCTAGAGGAGGAGGAGGTTCGTCGTCTTCCTCACCGGCGTCAGATGAAGGGTCCTCGGGCGTATCGACCGGACTGGTGGTGGGAATAGCCATTGGGGGCGTTCTGATTCTGGCTGTGTTGAGTTTGTTGTTCATATGTTGCAGCAGGAGGAAGAAGAGGAGAAATCATGGTCCAGTTGAGTACTATCCTCCTGCACAACCACCACCTATGGGGTATAAAGGTAAGATCTATTCTTTTCAAATCGGGATTCACTTAAAACCACTTTCCGTTTCATCGTATCATGTTGCTTGGTTTATTGTGTCAATCTTGGGAGTGGCATAGATTATGATTATTACAGTATTATTTTTTTGAATTGGCATCATTTGGTCTGTGGTTATTTTTGAATTATCATGCCAGAGAATCAAGGCATTATTTCGTCAAAGTTTCCCATGCTTGCTGAAGTTGGCATTATTGATCCCACTTGGTAGATCATTAAAAGCTTGTCTGTCTTTTCAGTTTTCACCAATAATCTCTCTCTCCCTCTTTCTTTCTTTTTTCCTTTGGGTTGGGTTTGGGTTGGGGGAGGATAGTGAAAAATCCTGTACGTATTCTATGGGTAAGCAAAGTTAATGGTGACGTATTCTAAATAAACTTTTTTCCCTACAATAGTGAATGTTGAGCAATTTTCAACTATAATGAATGTACAATGTCTCCGATCCTCTCCTTCGCTGCCCATTTCGTTCTTGGGGTCTTGAAATGTTAGGGTGAGAAATCAAGCTGTGTGAGAAAGAATGTCACAAAGAAAACCGTAGAACATAGAAGAAAGAAGAATGTCTTATTTCGTTAATGTTCAGAAGTCTTTGATACAAACTGAATATTAGTTTTCTAGAGTGTTCTCCTGCTTTATATACATAAGCAATTAATGAAAGAATACATGGACTAAAATGTAAAATATAAAAGTTGTATTAAACACTAAGTGGGCTGCCGGGTGAGAGCTGTGTTTGGGCCTGGACTTGGGCTCCCATTAACATCTCCAGCTTGGCCCTCAAGCTGGAGGGTGAAAACACTCCTAGTTTGTCCAAGATAGAGTGATGTAGAGAACCATGCAAGGCTTTAGTCATGATGTCTGCCATTTGATCAGAACTACGAACAAACTGAAGAGAAATCAGCCCTGAAGAGAGACAATCGTGTACATAATGGCAATCCACCTCGATGTGCTTTGTGCGCTCATGAAACACAGGGTTCTTTGCAATATGTAAGGCAGCCTAGCTGTCACAAAACACAGGTACAGGTGCAGCAATAGAAAGCCCAAGATCACCAAGAAGTCGAACAAGACAAGAAACTTCAGCTACTACTAGGGGTGGGCATAATAGCGACCGAACCGAAAAAACCGACCAAACCAATAATTTTGGTTTATACGGTTCGGTTAGTTGGTTTTTCGGTCAGTTTGCGGTTTATATTTTTTAAAAATGTGGTATTCGGTTCGGTGTTCGGTTCTAGTATTTCGGTTTCGCGGTTAACCGAAAAACCGAAGTGTTCTTAAGCATGGGTTTTCTTAACTCTTAAATCTAAGATGTTAAATATAGGCCCAATCATTTATTAATTGTTAGTGAATGTTGAAGCCCAAATCCCAAAATGCAACACTTTTTAGAAGTTCATCCAACCCCAAAGCCACGCTACCCAAAATCATAACCCATAAAGCTAGCTAGTGTACGTTATGAGGAAATTAAGAGTCAAGGGAATCATAATCCTTTTATTTCCTGGGTTAGTTATCGCTGATATTGAATTCCTATTCCTGGGTTACTTCTCTGCATCTTAGAAATGATTAGTGCATATTTTATTATTTTCTAATTAAATTTCATGTTATAGTAAATTACAGTAGGAAAATTTGCTAATTACATGCATTGAGTAATAATTATGATGCTCATTTATTGCTTAAAAAGGATATCTAATTTGACAAGCCTAAAACCGAAAAATCAAACCGAAAATAACCACACCAAACCGCAAGAAAACCGAACCGCACCGAAAATACTTTGGTTCGGTTTTGGTTATTAAAATCCCAAACCGAAAATTGAAAAAACCAAACCGAACTTCTACAAAATCGAACCAACCGATGCCCACCCCTGGCTACTACTTTTCTCAAAGCACTATACTTTACCTCAGCAGAGGAAAGGGAAATAGCAAGCTGTTTCTTGCTCTTCCAAGAAATGGGGCAGCAACCAAGAATAATAAAAATTCTAGTGATACACCTCCTAGAGAAAGCACAAGTGGCCAGTCAGAATCAGAAAAAGCAACAAGAGACAGATCAGTTGTATTGGCTAGCAGAATTCCCTGAGCTGGTGGTAGACATAAGATATCTTAGAACTTGTAGGGCAACCAACATACGAGGAACCGTGGGAGTCTGCAAAAACTGACTCAAATGCTGAACAAAATAAGCAATATTAGGCCGGGTATGTTGTAAGAAATTCAGCTTGCCAACTAGTCTTCTTTATAGGCTAGGATCTGGGAGAGGGTCACCCATGTAAACAGTTAACTTGAGAGAAGGATCCAGAGGAGTGCCAAGGGAGAAAGATGACAACACTTAAATTCCTCCAACAAATCTGAAGTATACTTGTGTTGATGCAAAACAAAACCATCATAATGGGAGGAAACCTCTAGGCCCAAAAAATAATGAACTAGACAAAGGTCTTTGATGTTAAATTGTTCATCCAAAAATTGTTTTAAAGTAGTCATTTCAGCAATATCAGAACCAGCAAGGAGAATGTCATCAACATAGACCATAAGAATGACCAAAGAAGCATCAGAGGACTTGGTGAACAAGGAGTAATCATTCTTGCTGGCAATGTTGCCTTTGAAGAGCAAGGCATCAGACAGCTTAGAAAATCACTGCCTGGAAGCCTGCTTAAGGCCATATAAAGACTTCCTGAATTTGCAAAACAAAGGAGAAGTAGTAGAAGGAGAGGAAGAAGAAACCTGAAGGCTAGGGGGATCCTCATGTACACTTTCTCATGGAGATCCCCATGAAAGAAGACATTATTGACATCAAGCTGGAAAACAGTCCAATGTCTCTTGACAGCCAAAGAGAGAAGGCACTTAACAGTTGTGAGCTTGACAACTGGAGAGAAAGTCTCTGTACAATCAATGCCCTCCTTCTGAGTATCACCTCTAATGAAAAGTCTGGCCTTTACCTCTAAATGGAGCCATCAGATCTCTGCTTTATCTTATATACCCACTTACAAGGAATAGCTTTCTTATGAGGCGGCAAAGGGACAATGTCCCATGTATGGTTTGCCTCAAGAGCCTGAAATTCCTGTAGAATGGCTCTTGCCAAGCAGGATTAGATGCAGCCTGCTGGTAAAATTGAGGCTCAAGCATGTGCAGATCAGAGGTAGAAACCTTGTGATTCAGGGAGACAGGGGAGGTAAAAGAGGGGAGAACAGAAGAACAAACAAAATTTGATAAGTATGTTGGTGGGTTAACAACTCTGCCTGATCTCCTGAGATTAGGAAGAGGAGGAGGGGGAGGAGGACCAGAAGTGGAAGTGGGAGGAGAAAGAGAGGTAGGTGCAGTAGCAGGGGAAGAAGCACAAAGTGCAACAGGAGATATAAAAGCTGGAGGAGGATGAGGAGCAGCAGGTGAAACATCAAAATCAACAAAATCAGTTGGAGAAGAGAAAGGAGAGGAATGAGGAAGGTGGTAAGGAAAAATATGTTCATGGAAAAACACATTCCTAGAGAAGAAAATAAAATGAGAAGAAAGATTAAGGAGCGTATAAACCTTCTTCCCACAGGGGTATCCCAGAAATACACATGAAACATTTCTGGGTTTGAATTTATCCCTGCCATGCTCGGGGCTAGTAGCATAGCAAAGACACCCAAAAGACCTCAAATTATCAAAAGAAGGGGGATAGCCATGTAGTTTTTCAAAAGGAAAATGTTATGTAGAACAGTGGAGGGTAATCTATTGATCAAATAAGTGGCTATGAGAACACAGTCACCCCAATACTTGAGGGGAAGTTTGGATTGATACAAAAGAGCCCTAGATACTTCCAATAGGTGTTTGTGCTTTCTTTTAACCACTCCATTTTGCTCAGGAGTGTGAGGGGTAGTAGTCTGATGGAGAATGCCATTGGCAGAAAAGAATTGTTGGGCTTTAGAGCTAGAGCATAGCTCATAAACATTGTGAGACCTAAAAGTCCTGAACAGTGGAGTTAAAATGAACTTTCACCATTGCATAAAAAACCTTAAGCATAGAAAGGGCATTGTTCTTGCATGACAATAGATATGTCCAAGTGACTTTGGAGAAGTCATCTGCCAAGGTCAAAAAATACCTGAACCCATTATAAGTCTGAGTATTATATGACCCCAGATGTTAATATGAACAAGTTGGAAAGGGGTAGAGAATGAATAGGACTGTCAGAAAATGGCAATCTCTATTGTCTTGCCATTGAGCATACATCACAAAAAGAAGATTGTTTAGGTGAAACTTTACCAGACAAAAAAGAGATAGATTTCATTCTATTAAAAGGTACATGCCCCAATCTTTGATGCCAAATCACATCATTTTTATTAATATTAGGGGAAGTACAAGTAGTACAATGTGTAAGAGGAACATTTGTAGAAGTAGACTGAGCATTATAAGATGCACTAGAATTATTACAGTGAACAGGGCTAGAAAGAGAAGAAGCAACAGACATAGCAAGATGCAAGAAGTAAAACCCATTTGTAGCTTTATCAATTTCCAGTGGCCTCCTCAGAGAAGGGCCATGTAAAATGCAGGCAGAAATGGTAAGGGTTGCAATGCATTTGAATTGAACAAAGAGTTTGTGAATATATATTAGATTGAAATGAAAAGAAGGAACTAATTGAACATTATGTAAAATCATATTTGGCCTGAGTTGTAGAGATCCAGTAGATATGAGTTTCACTTTATATCCATTAGGTAGAGTTATTAAGAAAGGTGTAGTGAGTGGTGTTAAGTTGTTTAAAAGGTGTTTGTGTGGTTCATGTGGTTGGTGGCACCTGAATCTAGAATCCAAGGATTTGACCTAAATTTGAAACTACACATGCATGAAAAGCAACAGAATGTACTTCAGGATGATTAAACACACCTGCAAAGTGAGCAAAACCAATGTTCTCTAAACCAGGAGGTTCAGGATATATGATAGGAGGATGATGCAGCTGTTGGAAGAGGGTCATGAGATGCTCATATTGCTCCTTACTGAAACCATGACCAGTGGTCTCAGAAGACTGTCCATTGGTGTGAGCGTGATGATGAAGGGGACCTTCAGATTGCACAGAGGCAGCAGACCTTTTGCCTTTGGTGAACTTGAAGCCAAGAGGAAACCCATGAAGTTTGTAACACTTCTCAATAGTATAATCACTCTTTTTGCAGTATTTGCAAGACAATTGGGAGGGAGAACCTGAGCCTCTCTTTTGTTCAATCTGGAACCTTTGAGTAAAAGACTTAGCAAGGGCTTGAATAGGACTGCTAGACGCATTGAATGAAGCTGACTCATTTGAGAAGCTGGAGATAGGGGCTGAAGTCTCCTTTTGTTTTTCATCATGTTGTAGCATAGAATAGGCTTTGCTTAGGGATGGAAGGGATGTCATAATCATTATATTACTCTTGCAGGTGGAGTATGACTCATTTAAACCACTAAGGAATTGGTATATTTTCTGTTGATCAATGAATTTTGGTAAGGCTTCACAGGTACACACTGGTCCTACATAGGCAGTACTAAGTTTATCCCAAAGACCCCTCAATTTTGTAAAATAAGTGGCAATGTCTAAAGACCCTCGGAAAGCAGCACTGATTTCCCTTTGTATTTGAATATATTTTGAGCCATTTCATGTCCCAAATCTTTCATTAATATCATCCCTAATATCTTTAGCAGTTGTTTGCTATGTCTTTAGATAATGAATTTGTTATCCATGCAATTACCATATCGTTGCATCTTTCCCAGAAAGAGTAATAAGGAGAGTCAAGTTGAGGTTTGGTAATTCTTCCAGTTACAAGCCCTAATTTGTTCTTAGCAGAAAGGGCAGTAAGCATAGTTTTTCGCCAAATAACAAAACCATTTCCATCGAATGGTGGAGATACTAGGTGTGTACCAGGACTATCAGATGGATGTACATAGAAAGAGTGAGATGGATGTATGGTAAAATCCTCAAAACCATCTAACACAGAAGATGAACTGACACCTGGACTTCCAATGATTAACCCTAGATATGTAAAATTCCTAATACAGGAACAAAATATACTCGACTTTCACCGGTAAGCAGCAGGATTAAAGAGAATGTTACTGTCCTTTGCAACCTAAAGAAGGTAAGGCCTTGAAACAAAATTATCGACTGAAATCAACGAGGCAGAACGAAGACCGGAGAACTCAAGGAAACCACCAAAAGTTCACCGTGAAAAGCTCAAATAACTGCAATACACAGCTAGAAATCACCGCAGCTCAAATTTCCACATCAAAACGCGAAGAGCGAAGATTGATGAAGCGGAAAACCTCCATGAAAATCGATGAGGGTAGCATCGGTCGAAAGAGGAGAACGAGGATCATCCATTCCTTCGCTCTGATACCATGTTAGCATGAGAAATCGAGCTGTGTGAGAAAGAATTTCACAAAGAAAACCGTAGAACATAGAAGAAAGAAGAATGGCTTATTTCGTTAATGTTCAGAAGTCTTTGATACAAACTGAATATCTAATTATCTAGTGTGTTTTTCTGTTTTATATACAAAAGCAATTAATGAAAGAATACATGGACTAAAGTGTAAAATATAAAAGTTGTATTAAACACTAGGTGGGCTGCCGGGTGAGAGCTGAGTTTGGGCCCGGACTTGTGCTCCCGTTAACATGAAATTTGTTGCATGGAAAGAAAATTGACCTTGCATTTGTGTACTATTGGCACATTGTATATTTTGTGGATGATGTAGCACTTTTTTGATGTGTAAGCAACAAAGCCTTTGTATGATGAGGCTTGAATCCACTTGATTAAAAAAGGTATGAGAAGGCCTCTGTATGACAAGATCACTCAGAAGCTTCAGATAACTTGCTAATGAAACATGCTTTTGTAAAAGCTTAAGCTAATTTTTAGCTATAAATAAACTGCTTATTAATATATTAAGCACTCGATTATTGAAAGGTGAATGTGTTAATGTCAATTGCCATAATCTGATCATTCTATACTCATGACTGTGTCTATGTCATTTGCCAGCTGACCCTTATGGTGACCCTGTGCACCATTGGCATCATAATGCACCACCACCTGTGGATCATGTTGTTTCAATTCCACCAAAACCATCTCCGCCACCTGCAGGGGCTTCACGGCCTCCACACTCTCCAGTTACCGCCTCTTCACCTCAACCTCCTCCGCCTCCACCTTACATGAGCAGCAGTAGAGCTTCGTCCAATTATTCGGAGTTTGATCCACTTCCACCACCTTCTCCTGGAATGGTTTTAGGATTCTCAAAGAGCACATTCACATATGAGGAATTGGTGCGGGCAACTGATGGCTTCTCGAATGCTAACCTTCTCGGACAAGGTGGTTTTGGCTATGTGCATAGAGGGGTCCTTCCTAATGGCAAAGAGGTTGCAGTCAAACAGCTAAAAGCTGGAAGTGGACAGGGTGAGCGTGAATTCCAAGCAGAGGTTGAGATCATTAGCCGAGTACATCACAAACATCTTGTTTCTCTCGTTGGATACTGCATAACTGGGTCGCAGAGACTGCTTGTCTACGAGTTTGTTCCAAATAACACCCTGGAATTCCACTTACATGGTACATTCATTTGCTAACTTACACCATCAAAAAATTTACTGCCATTAGAATGCACTCAACTTGATATTCTCGATCCAATCTGCCGTTACACACTTTTGAAATATTCCAGGAAAGGGAAGGCCTCCATTGGATTGGCCCATCCGACTGAAGATTGCTCTAGGGTCTGCTAAAGGACTGGCATATTTGCATGAAGACTGTGTGTATTGTTTATCCTGTTCTTGCAGATATCATGTTTACTTAGTTGGAAAATTCTTTAAGGACTTTATGTCAGAAAGTTCTCTGTGTTAAATGAATTGTTCTGTTTTACAGGTCAACCTAAAATCATTCATCGAGATATCAAGGCAGCAAATATAGTTGTTGACTTTAACTTTGAGGCTAAGGTAAAGGTCTTATTCAACTAAAAAGAGAAAGTTTTGAATATTTATTGAGAATCACAGTTTGCCTCCTCCATTTTACTTCAAGGGTTAGCTTTCATCTGTTTTGCATACATGAAATCCTGCCAGTTATGCATGCAAGACTAACTTTTAGTTCTTACTGCCTCCATCTCAAATTGTCCCTCATATTTTGAGTTATGGGGGTCAAATGTTTCGGTTAGTATAGGACCTTAACATATTTTTTTTCTAATTAAAATTAGATTCGGAGAGGGGTCAAAAATGCCCTGAACTATTGAAAAAAGTCTAAAAATACCCTTCATCCACCTAGTGGGCTAAAAATACCCTTCTATTCACCTTTTTGGTTCACTTATGCTCTTTGACCGTTAGGTCAATGCTGAATTTAAAAAATAATTATTTAAATTCCAGGTGGCAACTTCTTATTGGTCGAAATTAAAACACTAACCTATTAGGAAGACCCACCCATATTTTTCGGACTAACCCGCCCCAAACACTAACCTGACCCAAATAAAAAGTTCAAATAAAAAAAAGGCGTCCCACTTCCATCTAACCCATGGATTTACATGTGTTCATTTTCTTGATTAGTCTCATGTATAGCATTAACATCGAATAAAGGTTCATGAACAAATTAAACAAACAAGAAAACCCTAGCATGAATGAGCCAATGGTTTTCTTGACAATAATGTGGACAGAAAACTAGGGGTAGTCCAACGGTTTATGATATCTTCCAAACAATCACTTTTGAGATCTTTCCATTATATAAAAATGATTAAATTAAACTCATCTTGAATATAATGCAATTTGTGTCTCATGTAAATTGAACTGGATGCCATAACAAGAAAAAGAAAGTCAAGTAGTAAATTTTCATCTATATATTCGCTGCAACTTCGATGTAGCTTTTTTCCCACGGAGTTTGATAGAAGTGGTGCCTCTTTGTTTTTGTTGAACTTTTTGTTCGGGCCGAGTTAGTGTTTGAAGCAGGGTAGTACGAAAATCTTGTAGATATGGGTGAGTCTTTCTAATGGGTTAAATGTTTTAATTTGGCCAATAAAAAGTTGACACGTGGAATTTAAATAATAATAATATTTAATTCAGCATTGACCTAACGGTCAAAGGCCAGAAGTGAACCAAAAAGGTGGATGAAGGGGTATTTTTAGCCCAATAGGTGGACGAATGGTATTTTTAAACCTTTTCCAATAGTTTAGGGGCATTTTTAACCGTTTTCCGAATTAGATTTGAAGTTACAAGGAAAATACTAAACTGCCAATCTTTTGAAGTACAAAAATATGAAGGAATAATAAAGTAGTTGTCTGGTGTAAAACAATGGGAGTTCCTTTATTAGAGAAACTGATAATTATATGAAGAGTATTCTTTGCATTTCTAAGTGACAAATGAATCTTGTGTCTTTTCTCAGGTTGCGGATTTTGGACTTGCGAAGTTAACATCTGATGTTAATACTCATGTCTCTACTAGAGTGATGGGAACTTTTGGGTAATACTTTAATTGTTTTGTAATTTATTACATTCTTAGTCTCTGTTTTCTTGTGGTAAAACTGATGCTCATGTATCTACTAGAGTTATGAGAACTTTTGGATGGTGCTTTATATCTTTTGTATTTTAGCACATTTCTCAGTCTCTGTTTTCTTGTGTGTAAAACTGATGTTCATGTATCTACTTGAATGATGCGAATTTTGGGGTAATGGTGCAATTACTTCTAATTTGATATGTTTGCCTGTCTCTGTTTTCCTGTGGTAAAACTGAGTTGATAATTGATCCCTCGCATTGCTCCGTTACTTCCATTCCCTGATCCCTGTTTGATATTCCAGTCAATTTGCTCCTTAGAGAAAATGTCCACGATGATGATTGCTAGAGATGCTGATGCGTTTATTCCCAGTAGTTTTGCAGTTGCTTAAGTGGACCCTAATTTTATCTTTGTCTGTTCATGTTTGATTCCAGGTATTTGGCTCCTGAATATGCTTCTTCTGGAAAACTTACGGAGAAGTCTGATGTATTCTCCTATGGAATAATGCTTCTAGAGTTGATAACCGGACGTCGGCCTGTTGACTCTAGTCAAACATACATGGATGACAGTTTAGTTGACTGGGTGAGTAGTAGTGGCAGAAGAAAAATATTTCTGTTTATCGTTGTTTTCTACCTTTTCCTTACCGTCAGTGGTTCTTCATTCATGATAGCAGATGTTAGTTACCTGCTTTGTCTATTACAGGCAAGGCCGCAGCTTACACGAGCTCTTGAAGACGAGAAGTTTGATTCCCTAATTGATCCACGTTTAGGAAATGATTATAACCATAATGAGGTAGCTCGGATGGTTGCTTGTGCTGCTGCTTGTGTGCGTCATTCAGCAAGGCGTCGACCACGCATGAGTCAGGTGACAGTCCTTTTCAAAAGAGTTGTTTCCAGTAGTTAATAAGCACTGAAACTTTGTGTCGAGTAGCATTGAACACATTCGATTAAGGAGATCTTGACGATGTTTCAAGTTTCAACCTCATGTAGACCTAGAAATATTTACAGTTAAAACTACCATGTGGGCTCAACTTAATACATGGGGGTGTATAGACATTTGGTCCACGGTTTTAGTCCACATGCAGATTGCTAAACTTGATTTATTGTTGCGAAAATGAGCAGGTTGTCAGAGCTCTGGAAGGAGACGTGTCATTGTCTGATCTTAATGAAGGGATTAGACCTGGACACAGCACAGTATACAGTTCACATGGAAGTTCAGATTATGACGCATCACAGTATAACGAAGACATGAAAAAATTCAGGAAGATGGCATTAGGAAGCCAGGAATATGGCAGCACTGGCCAATACAGTAATCCAACAAGTGAGTATGGTTTATATCCTTCTGGATCAAGCAGCGAAGGCCAACCGACTAGGGAAATGGAAAAGGGTAGGACGAAATAAGACAGTAGAGGTTTCAGTGGAAGTACAGGATTTATTGGAAGCTCTTGACACAAGATATGCATTTCTGTACTGATTCTTTTCTTTAGTGGGATAAATAATTCAGCAGTTGCAAAAATGGCGTGCTCTTTTTTTTCCCTTTCTTGGTTGGTTATCATACAGATAATTCCTTCAATTTTTTTTCTTTTCTAAGTTTGGAAAGTCATCTTTCCCATTGTATTTATAAGGGCTTATACGGCAGACATGAATTATGCAGGTGATTCTTTTAATCAATGTTTCAGTGATACTGAGGTTTGATTGTTCGCATTCGTTTAGAGCTTCTTTAACTTGTTGGTGGTATTGTTTAGCTTAAACGGGTGACTTCAGCTGATGGTTACGTGACAAATCTACGCAAGTTGCATGCTCTGGAGTGGAATTTTCTTTCTTGAATCCAGACTGTGAATACATTCTAATGTCACATTAGAGATCTCTATTATCTGTCGTAATAAAACTGGCTTCTTTTTCTCAAATATAACTTAACTGGATATATGTGAGTTACGTGGTGAGAGGCTTTTCAATTCGGTGGACATGAGTGTTTTTTTTTTGTTTTTTGTTTTTTTGTTTTTGTTTTTTTTTTTTTGTTTTTTTTGGTTCAAATGACTTGCAGTTTCCCTCTTTTTTCATGAAAAAGTAATAATGACTGAAGCTGTTGGAGACTTACTACAGTAATTCATACATATAATGGCGGAAATATTCATATTACATCTACAGCCGGAGTTGGTTTGTGGTGTTAGCCTTCCGAATTTGATTTAATTTGAATTTCAAGATTTTCTTGATGTATATCTGTGATCACATCCAATCCACACTTATTAATAAGTAGGAAAAGGTCGTTGCAATTATAATATATAACTTGAGTCGGCGTCGAATACCACAGGGAGTTTTAAGATCGGTATTAAAGTAAATACTCGAGAAAAGAATGTGAAATAGCTTAATTATACTTCCAAACAAAGAGGGTGATTGTTATCTAATTTAACAACTAAGAAATTAGATTAAGTAAAAGCAATTAGAGAATGCAATACTTTTGGTGTTTTAAATCGAGGGAAATCCTAAGGATGTATTCACCTAGGTGTAAACCTAATGAGTATACTAAGTTAGTGCTTGCTTGGTAGATCGTGGTATATTATGGCTCTCAATTCTCAAGTACCCACTCAATACAACTCGGTCATGGAGTGGTTATGCTCAAATTGACTTTCTCAAGTCCAAGTGGGTAGCAATCTAAGCAATTGATATGAATCCAAGTCGGGTTTTCCCTATCTCTAGTTCAAACCCTCTAATCAAACTGACCAAAACCTTAACTAGCTCAATTTCTTGTTAGCCAAGTTTTCCTAGACTAGGTTCCTCTTTCTCAAGTAAGAACTAAATCAAATAGACATGAATCAATGTTTGCAACCATTAATTCTAGATATAAAGCATAAACAAGACTAAATAACAAACAATCCAATCATACACAAGCACTATTGTTAATAACCCATAAGTTTTACACAAAAGGGTTGGATCACAACCCTAGATAAAATCTAGCTACTCATGCTTGAAGACATAGAAAACCAAAATAGAAGAAGTAATTAAAGACATGTACTATAATTAAAAGATAAAAGTAGTGGGTCTTCTCCAATTTTGATCACAATCCTGATAGATAGGTTGATAGTCCTCCTAGTAGGCTATCAGCTCAGTGGAAGGTGTTGGCGCACTCCACTTGCTCCGGAGTTGCCTATTTGGTCGGTATGCTTTGGACATGTAATGATTGGTATGGCGGGGCCTTGTCCCGACCTTTATGACGTCTATGTACTCTTAGAGGCTTGTAGACAGATGTCATGCATATGAAAGATTGTATGACCTTGTCAGCCTATGTTTTGAGTGTACAAGTGATCTTTTTGATCTTATAGGCCCGTATGTGACATGTATAAGTTTGTATTCCATGTTAGGTCGTCCTATGTTGAGTATTCCCTTATGTTTTATTCTGGTTATATCATGATGGTCCTTCTGGCCCATTTATCCTTGATGTCATGATAAGAAAGATACGTTACCTTGGTACTTGATTGGGTAAGGCACCGGGTGCCTGTCGCGGCCCAATAATTTGGGTCGTGACAATTGTATGGCCTTGTTGGCCTATGTTTTGAATGCATAGGCCCGTATGTCACATGTATAAGTTTGTATACCATGTTGGGTCATCCTATGCCGAGTATTTCCTTATGTTTTATTCTGGTATCTCATAACGGCCTTTCCGGCTCATTTACCCATGATAGTATGATAAGAAAGATATGTTATGTAGGTACTCGGTTGAGTAAAGCACTAGATACCTGTCGCAGCCCATCGGTTTGGGTCGTGACATAATAAGAGGAAATCTACGGCCGCATAATTATCTCAGCGGCCACATATTCGTGGGCACCAAGATAAGCCAAGTATCCATGCAACAAGTGGCAGAACAACCAGGAAAAGTAATTGCTTATGTTTAAAGACAACTGATAAGGCACGAAAGGAAACCTATGGTGTTAGCAAGTTAAAGAAAGGTTGCAAGAAGTATAAATCGATATGTGTAGGTCGCAAGCTAGAGTATGGTAAAACGACAAGGTTTTAGGTAGATAGGATTAAGGATAAAAAAGGTGGGTGAGGAGGTGACAAGAACAGGTAAGGCCTCTGGATTAAGCCCATAAAACAAGAGAGTTGATAGTTTCCGTAAGTTATAGAAAGCTCAGTATAGCCTGGATGAACTCAAAGGAGTCTAAGACTAGGAGCATTTATAGTGGATGGAATGCTGCCTTGGTAGTAGAATAAGGGTGTAATTGTGATAGATAAGAGGATGACGTTTAGTTCTTTGACTGAGTAATGATTTAAAGAAAGGGATTTCATGAATTTCACGAGATTAGAATATCCCTATAAGATGAATCACGTTGGGATGACATGAAATACATTTATTGAAGTATAGTATCATCCCTAGGTGGATCAGGCAAATCACTTCAGATGTTCCCCGATGAGACGTGAGTCCTATTGAAAAGGTATTACATAAGAGGTTTCATGTTATCAGTGGTAGATTATAGATCAATATTAAGGTGAATCAACAATAGAGGGATAAAGGTTCCAAATTATGAGAGGAGATTAGGATATCATTCCTTAGATGAACAGTAATAAGGAAGCATTAAAGGACTTAAATTTATATATAGGATAAGCAGTGAGAGAGTAACCTGGAGTTGGATAGCATACCTCGGTAATAATAAACAGAACTAAAAGTTATGGTATTGTATGACCTAATTAGATGTAATAAAGCCATAATCATAGATAACCGAAGCTATGAAACAAGATATAGCAATAGTCGTAAGTTCGACAAAGTATCGAGCAAAGAACTTTAGTACACCTATAGATTGCCAGAGGGACAACTTGTCATAGTTCTGCATATGTCCCCAAAGTGAGGCCTAGAGGTTGGCAAAAAGCTGGAGGAAAAAGGAGAGAAGAGTCTCATTGTCACGACCCAAGTCGGAGGGCCATGACTGGCACCCGGGCCATACTTGCCGAGCACCAATGCAAATTTTATCTAACCTTTCTTATTATCTATAAAGACCGATGAGATCAGTATAAATGGTAGAGATGAATCCTAAACAACCAACAATGACAGATAATGGCATGAACATATATATCATGAGCCGACAAGTCTATCATGAAGCTACGTATAAGGTACGAGCTGACAAGCTGCCATGAGAGACTATACAACAAAAATTAGTCGACAAGGCAATCCAAACTATTACATGAGTCGATACCTGTTTATGAGCCTCTAAAGGAACGTAAGTGCTGCAACATTGCCAGAACAGGGGCCCCGACATACCCATAATGCCTATAATAAAAATGCATACTAAGACCACGACATGTCCGGAGAAGGGATCTCGCCAATAACCGCTGAACTGGGTAGCCTACTATGGTGGGGGAGCTTCGCCTACCTGTCTAT
The DNA here is from genome assembly GCA_002018475.1 of Nicotiana obtusifolia. Lineage (NCBI taxonomy): Eukaryota > Viridiplantae > Streptophyta > Magnoliopsida > Solanales > Solanaceae > Nicotiana > Nicotiana obtusifolia. The sequence continues at coordinate 31,034 of MCJB01011133.1, read as the reverse complement.
CCAGACCTGCAGCACAATATGCAGCATCCACATATAAAGGACGTTAGTACAAATAAAATACTGAGTATGTAAGGGAGGAAAGCATAAGCAAGAACAATAATATAAAAAGGGATAGAGAATATACAACCTGTAACATCTAGGTACCTCTGAGGGCTACTGACATGAATGCATGATGCATATATATATATATATACATAAACTTTTAAAACATACGCCTCTGTGGGCATCATTATCATCATATCGTACCCGGCCCTAATAGGCTCGGTAAAAACGTACCCGGCCATCATAAGACTCGGTGGAATCGTACCCGGCCATGTGGAGCTCGGTAAAATCCAACTGATTAGTGATTGCACAATAGATTCCGTACCCGGCCGACGATAGCGCGGCTCAGTAGAGTAAAGTAGATACATATATATGATGTGTGCTGGACTCATTGGAATCACATTTTGAACTTTTCGTAGTGAAGTAAGGTCAGTATCCTCCGTACACGTCATTAGGACTAAATCCTCATCAAGAATCTTATAAGAATCAGGAAGTACCAACAACATTGATAACATAAGAATAATAAAAGTAACATCAACATCAGTCGTTCCATAAGAAGGGAAACAATGTAAGTACTGCTAGCCTCTGAGAGTGGAGTATCTTTGGAAGCTCGTTCATTACATTACGCACAATCGAAGCTGTGCAAAAAAAAGAAAGCGATAGCCTCACATACCTTGTATATATTGCCCAATTTCAAGCTATGAAAATACGCCGACTCCTTAGTCTACAATAAGAGAAATGACAGTATCGTTTCGTTTAAGTGTCGTAACTATTATGTATCAACCGTATCCTATTTTACGATGAAATGGACAACACATCCCCTATTTATATGACTTAACACAAGTTAAAAAAAATCACCAAACAGCCCAAACAACATCAATAATAATCATATTGAGCCTCCCAAAACAGTCCACCAACCAATAACATAACTAGCAAGCCTTTCGACATATATCTCACAAGTTCTAGCTTCAACGACTTAGCCGTAACTCGGATAATCTTAAAATACATGTAGGGTAAGAGGTTCCTTACCTTTAAACAGAAAGAAAAACTCCAATTTGACCTTAATTGACCACGAAATATCCCTCCAATGCTGCCACAAGAACAAGGAAGCGAAGCTAGCAATCAATTAGGATTTTTCAGCACTAGAATTACTTTAGAAGACTTGAAATCACTAGGGTTGATATTAAAACTTGAGGGAAACTTAAAAAAACCTCCCAAACGAGCTGGAACAACACAAAAATCAGCAACAACAAGAAGAACAAGAAACTTACTAGCACGACGGGATTCTCGACACTTGCTTTGTGTTGTTTGCCCTTTGTTTTAGTCTTGGATCATGAGAGAACCTTGAGAGAGTGTTCTTAGGGTTATAAGGTCTGAATATACTGGAAAATAATGACATAAAACGGGGTTGAGGCTTGTTATATATATATCCATATGTCTTAACCGCCTATGTGGGACCCATAGAGAGCTGCTTGGGCGCACTGTCACAAAAATCGAATATCTCTCACCTCGGAGATCGTATCGACAAACGGTTTAATGCGTTAGAAAGTAGACTCATAGATCTTGAATTTGGTGGGTGGATAACCCCGTAATTCCAAGTAAATTGGGAGAAAAGCATAGTGACATTTGACCTAAAGTATAAGTAAAATTATGAACGTAAGTTGCGACAACTTTTGTCGACTTTTGTTTCATAACTCGTTTGACTTCAAGACTTTTGAAACGGATATTATATGATTCAAATACCTTAAAACACGACCTCTTGGTAATATTAATCACCTCAAGATTTACCCAAAAATACGAGTTACAACATCCTTGATTCGTTTAACTTCTATTACTTGTTAAGTACTCTTATACACCCTTGTATCATTTAAGACCAATAGGACTAAATTCTTATCATCTCAAAGATAATATCTTTTCGGACCTACGTAGACTAACTTACGGTGTAAGCTAAAGTATGCAAATATGGGTTGTAACACCCTCCCCCCTTAGTAACATTCGTCCTCAAATGTAAGGGTTTACGGGGAGTCTAACTCATCATGGATTTCTGACGGAAATTTTTGGCTGAGTTTCCTTTATAAAATGGACACTAGCCAAACTTGCAAGCAGTTAAACCCAACCTATGGTCTTACAAGGCTATACAAAGCATTATAGATATGTGCATTATCTGCATATCACCATTTTGTATTAAGAAAGAGTACTCTCAAGCTACTGCTTACCTCATAGAGACGTTTCTCTTTCTAATGCGTCTTGCGTCCCCCCGGCATCCTCGTTATCTTCTTTCTGGAACAGGTAAGGCTATTTAGACTTCATCTCATCTTCTGCTTCCCATGTCATTTCTTTCATTTTATTGTTCCTCCACAATACTTTAACGGAAGCTACATCCTTTGTTCTCAGCTTGCGGACTTGTCGATCTAATATAGCCACTGGTATTTCTTCATATGATAGATCCTTTGTAACTTATACATCTTTGATAGGGACAACCCGAGAAGGGTCTCCAATACATTTCCTCAACATAGATACATGGAATACCGGGTGGTCAAATTCCAATTCGGATGGCAATTCTAACTCATAAGCAACCTGTCCAATTCGTCGAAGAATTTTGTACGGCCCGATATACCACGGATTCAGTTTATCCTTCTTCCCAAAAGGCATAACACCCTTCATTGGCGAGATCTTCAGGAAAACCCAATTCACCAACCTCAAATTCCAAGTCACGACGTCGGATATCGGAATAAGATTTTTGCCTGCTTTGTGCCGCCTTCAGTCGCTCTTGTACCACTTTCACCTTCTCAATGGCTTGGGGTGAATCAAATATGGCCCATATAATTCCATATCACCGACTTCAAACCATCCAACTGGTGATCTACATCTCCCCCCGTATAGTGCCTTGTACGGGGCCATTTTAATACTAGAATGGTAGCTATTATTGTAGGCGAATTCTATGAGTTCCAGATGATCATCCCAGTTCTCCTTGAAATCTAGAACACATGCTCGTAGCATATCTTCAAGTGTCTGAATGGTACGTTCAGCCCGTCCGTCAGTGTGCAGATGGAATGTCGTGCTGAGATTCTCTTGTGTGCCTAAATCCTTCTGAAAAGACCTCAAAAAGTTAGCCGTAAATTGAGCTCCTCGGTTTGATATAATAGATAATGGCACACCATGAAGCATAAAAATCTCCTTGATATACAATTTCGCATAATCTTCAGCTGTGTAAGTTGTCTTAACTGGTAGAAAATGGGCACATTTTGTAAGTCGATCAACTATCACCCAGATGGAGTCAAACTTATGATAAGAGCGAGGTAACCCAACAATGAAGTCCATATTAATCACCTCCCATTTCAAGGTCGGAATTTCTATATTCTGAATCAATCCATCGGGTTTCTGATGCTCAATCTTTACTTGTTGACAATTAGGGCACTGCGCTACAAATTCTGCAATAGACTTCTTCAAGTTATCCCACCAATAATGCTCCTTAATGTCATGATACATCTTTGTCGAACCGGGATAGATGGAATATCGGGACTGATGAATCTTAATCATAATTTTCTCTCGCAACCCTGCTACATTAGGCACACATAATCGGCCCTGATATCTTAGTGCCCCATCTCCTCCAATCTCAAAAGCCGTAATTTTACACTGCTGAACACTCTCTCTCAATCATACTAAGGTAGGATCTTCATATTGCCGTGCTTTTACCTCGGTTACCAAAGATGATTCTGACGTATTCTGTATAGTAACACCTCCGTCATCAGAGTCTAACAATCTTATTCTCATATTGGCTAGCTGATGAAGCTCTTTAGTCAACCCCTGTCTACTTGCCTCAATGTGTACAAGGCTTCCCATTGACTTACGACTGAGAGCGTCTGCCACAACATTGGCTTTACCGGGATGGTACAATATCTCAACATCGTAATCTTTCAGTAATTCAAGCCACCTACGCTGCCTCATATTCAACTCCTTCTGCTTGAAGATGTATTGTAAACTTTTGTGATCTATGTAGATGTCAACATGGACACCATATAAGTAGTGCCGCCAAATCTTCAAAGCATATATTACTGCCGCCAATTCCAAATCATGAGTCGGGTAATTATTTTCATGCTTCTTCAATTGTCTTGATGCATAAGCAATCACCTTCCCACGTTGCATCAATACGCACCCCAAACATGTATTTGAGGCATCACAATATACCACATAACCTTCGGTTCCTTCTGGGAGAGTAAGTACTGGTGCGGATGTCAATCAATTCTTTAGCTCCTGAAAACTACGTTCACAAGCGTCAGACCACTGGAACTTGGTAGCTTTTTGTGTTAACTTAGTCAATGGTGCTGACATAGAGGAAAACCCTTCTACAAACCGCCTATAATATCCTGCTAGCCCCAGGAAGCTGCGGACTTCGGTGTTGTAGGTCTTGGCCAACTCTTCACTGCATCGATCTTCTGAGTGTCTACACTAATACCTTTGTCAGATATCACATGGCCAAGGAATGATACTGAGTTTAGCTAGAATTCACATTTGGAGAGCTTAGCATATAAGTTACGATCCTGAAGGGTCTGTAATACTATCCGCAAGTGGACCGCATGTTCCGCCTCCGAACGAGAATACACCAGAATGTCATAAATGAACATGATCACGAACACATCAAGATAGGCCCTGAATACACTATTCATGAGATCCATAAAAGCTGCTGGGGCGTTTGAGCCCGAACGACATCACCAAGAACTCAAAATGCCCATATCTTGTCCGGAAAGCTATTTTTGGAATATCCTTCTCCTTGAACCTCACCTGATGATACCCTGAACGTAAGTAAATCTTGGAAAAATACTTGGCACCCTGGAGTTGGTCAAATAGGTCGTCAATCCTTGGAAGTGGATATTTTTTCTTTATAGTAAACTTATTCAACTGTCGATAATCGATACACATCCTTAATGACCCATCTTTCTTTCGCACGAACAAGACTGGCACACCCCAAGGTGAAGTGCTAGGCCTAATGAAGCCTTATCCAACAAGTCCTTCAACTGCACCTTCAACTCTCACAACTCTGCCGGGGCCATCCTGTATGGAGGGATAAAGATTGGTTGAGTGTCAGGAAACACATCAATGCTAAACTCAATCTCCCTTTCAGGAGGAAGACCTAGGAGTTCATTTGAGAAAACATCTAGAAATTCATTGACCACGGGGATTGATTGTAGAGTAGGCGGCTTCGCCTCCGCATCCCTAAAGCAAACGAGATGATAAATGTAACCCTTTGAGATCATCTTCCTTGCCTTAAGATAGGAAATAAACATACCTTTTGGCGTAGCAATGTTCCCCATCCATTCGATGATAGTTTCACCAGGAAACTGAAACCTAACCATCTTTATACAACAATCAACATTTGCATAGCATGAGGCCAACCAATCCATTCCCATTATCGCATCGAAATCAACCATTTCCAACTCAAATAAATTCGCTGAGGTTTGACGACTACAAATTATCACTGTAGAACCTCTATATACCCTTCTAGCAATCACTGATTCTCCTATCAGAGTAGATACCGCAAGTGGTCTACTTATTAATTCAGGTTTGACGCCAAACTTATTAGCCACAAAGGGTGTAACATATGATAATATAGATCCCGGATCAATCAACGCATATACATCATAAGAAAACACAGACAATATACCTGTAACAACATCCGGATATGACTCGAGATCCTGTCAACCTACTAGAGCATATGTTCGATTTTGAGTACCACTCGAACTCGGCACTGCACCTCTACCTCTACCATGACCTATCTACTGCTAAAACCCCGTCCTGGAGGTCGAACTGATGAGGAAGAACCAAAAACAGATCCAGTCAGTTGAGCCATACCACCACCTCCTCTGTCAAGACAATCCTGCCTCATATGGCCACGCTGTCCGCAAGAATAGCATGCATCGGAACCTCGACGGCACAGTCCAAAGTGGGCCTTGCCGCACTGATCACAGAGAGGTTTTGGGGGTCTCGTCTGACTAGTATCCCTATGATATTGTGAGCCAGATGCCCGCGAACTCTTACCTGAACCAGAATAGGTAAATTGATCATACCGAGGCCTCTGAAAGCGTGAAGGAGCACTAGCTACAGGTGGCGCCAAACTCCTCAAAGATTAGGGCCTGACACTACCTCTGAAGTCACCAGAATACCCTGCAAATCTCGCCCTCTTATGCTGGCCGCTATCCTGCTCCCTGTCTGCTCTTTGCTGGCGCTTACGATCCTCTAGTGTCTGGGCATAAGCCTGAATACGGAAAATATCCATGCCCTCTATCACGGAGGTTGTCGTGCACTCATTTATCAGATGTGGTCCCAATCCGTTCACGAACATGTGCACCCTATCGCTCATCTCGGCCACCATATGGGGAGCATACCTTGCTAAAGAATCAAGCTGCATACTATACTCTCGCACACCCATATTACCCTGTCGAAGGTTCAAGAACTTATCAGCTCTAGCTCATTGTATCTCAACTGGTAGGTAGTGATGAAGAAAGGCCTCAGAAAATTCCTTCCACGCAGGTGGAGGAGCGTTCGGACCCTTGGATCTTTCCCAACTATCATACCAGAAAACTGCTAAATCCCGTAACCGATAAGAAGCCAACTCTACTTCCTCCGTATCACTACCGTGCATAACCCGCAATGTACGATGATCCAGATCAATAAAAGTCTGCAGGTACTCCTTGGTGTCTGACCTGGAAAACACTGGAGGATCCAGATTAATAAAATCACGAACTCTAGCACTAGCCGGTTTATAAGAAGCACCGGTATTTTGCCTCTGAGCCTGAGCAGCTACCAAGCTAGTCAACAACTGTATCACACTCCGCATATCCTGGTCTGTAGTACCAGATGGAGGAACTGGAGATGCTGGGTGCCTTCTAATATCCTCTGGAGGAGAAGGAGTAAATGAGGTCTGAGACGACATCTCACTCTGAGGCTCACTTTGGCCTGCTCTAGCGGGAGGCACCTAACTGGTACCCTCTCCCGTAGCTGTATCAAGGCGTCTAATAATCACTTGCTTCCTAGTCGTGGGCATCACTGAAAAGAACATGGTGAATATTAGAGACGAATACTTATGACTCAGCTCTACGCACGATCTAATTCTGGAAAAAGGTAACAACCCTATATGTCATGCAACTCCTGATTATAAATGTGGCAGCTAATCAAGACTCTACTAGATACGGCTCATAGACAACCCCTATGAAAAACTTGCTCTGATACCACGTTTGTCACGACCCAAGCTGGAGGACCATGACTGGCACCCGGGCCATACTTGCAGAGCACTAATGCACATTTTATCTAACCTTTCTTATTATCTATAAGGGCCGATGAGATCAGTATAAATGGTAGACATGAATCCTAAACAACCAATAATGAAAGATAATGGCATGAACATATATATCATGAGCCGACAAGGTTATCATGAAGCTACGTATAAGGTACGAGCTGACAAGCTGCCATGAGAGACTATACAACAAAAATTAGTCGACAAGGCAATCCAAACTATACATGAGTCGATACCTGTTTATGAGCCTCTAAAGGAATGTAAGTGTTGCAACATTGCCGGAACAGGGGCCCCGACATACCCATAACGCCTATAACAAAAATGCATACCAAGACCACGGCAAGTCCGGAGAAGGGATCTCGCCAATAACCGCTGAACTAGGTAGCCTACTATGGTGGGGGAGCTTCTCCTACCTGTCTATCCGGACCTGCAGCACGACATGCAACATCCACACATAAAAGGACGTTAGTACGAATAAAGTACTGAGTATGTAAGGCAGGAAAGCATAAGTAAGAATAATAATGTAAAAAGGGATAGAGAATATACAACCTGTAACATCTAGGTACCTCTGAGGGCTACTGACATGAATGCATGATGCATATATATATATATATATATATATACATAAACTTTTAAAACATACGCCTCTGTGGGCATCATTATCATCATATCGTACCCGGCCCTAATAGGCTCGGTAAAAACGTATCCGGCCATCATAAGGCTCGATAGAATCGTACCCGGCCACGTGGAGCTCGGTAAAATTCAACTGATCAGTGGTTGCACAATAGGTTCCGTACCCGGCTGACTATAGCGTGGCTCGGTAGAGTAAAGTAGATACATATATGTGATGTGTGCTGGACACATTGGAATCACATTTTGAACTTTTCATAGTGAAGTAAGGTCAGTATCCTCCGTACATGTTATTAGCACTAAATCCTCATCAAGAATCTTATAAGAATCAGGAAGTACCAACAACATTGATAACATAAGAATAAGAGAAGTAACATCAACATCAATCGTTCCATAAGAAGGGAAACAATGTAAGTACTGCCGGCCTCTAAGAGTGTAGTATCTTTGGAAGCTCGTTCATTACATTACGCTCAATCGAAGTCGTGCAAAAGAAGGAAAGTCACATACCTTGTATATACTTCCCAATCTCAAGCTATGAAAATACCACGACTCCTTAGTCTACAATAAGAGAAATGATAGTATCGTTATCGTTTAAGAGTCGTAACTATCATGTATCAACCGTAACCTATTTTATGATGAAACGGACAGCACCTACCCTATTTATATGACTTCCCAAAAGTTAAAACAATCACCAAGAAGCCCAAAAAACATCAATAATAATCATATTGAGCCTCCCAAAATAGTCCACCAACCAAAAACATTACTAGCAAGCCTTTCGACATATATCTCACAAGTTCTAGCTTCAACGACTTAGCCGTAACTTTGATAATCTTAAATACATGTAGGGTAAGAGGTTCCTTACCTTTAAATAGAAAGAAAAACTCCAATTGGACCTTAATTTACCACGAAATATCCCTCTAATGCTGCCACAAGAACAAGGAAGCGAAGCTAGCAATCAATTAGGGTTTTTCGGCACTAGAATTACTTTAGAAGACTTGAAATCACCTAGGGTTGATATTAAAACTTGAGGGAGTATTTTACAGAACATAAAAAAACTTAAAAACAACTTCCCACACGAGCTGGAACAACACAAAAATCAGCAACAACAAGAAGAACAAGAAACTTACTTGCGCCACGGGATTCCCGACACTTGATTTGTGTTGTTTGCCCTTTGTTTTAGTCTTGGATCATGAGAGAACCTTGAGAGAGTGTTTTTAGAGTTGTAAGGTCTGCATATACTGAAAAATAATGACTTAAAACGGGGTTGAGGTGTGTTATATACATCTACAAGTCTTAACCGCCTATGTGGGACCCATAGAGAGCTGCTTGGGCGCACTGTCGCAAAAACCGAATATCTCTCACCTCGGAGATCGTATCGACAAACGGTTTAATGCGTTAGAAAGTAGACTCATAGATCTTGAATTTGGTGGGTGGATAACCCCGTAATTCCAAGTAAAGAGGGATAAAATCTTAGTGATATTTGACCTAATGTATAAGTAAAATTATGAACATAAGTTGCGACAACTTTTGTTGACTTTTGTTTCATAACTCGTTTGACTTCAAGACTTATGAAACAGATATTATATGATTCAAATAACTTAAAACACGACCTCTTGGTAATTTTAATCACCTCTAGATTTATCCGAAATTACGAGTTACAACATCCTTGATTCGTTTAACTCCTAGTACTTGTTAACCACTCTTATACATCCTTGTATCATTTAAGACCAATAGGACTAAATTCTTATCATCTCAAAGATAATCTCTTTTAGGACCTACGTAGACTAACTTACGACGTAAACTAACGTGTGCAAATATGGATTATAACACTCATTGGTGCACATACAAGGTTAGAGTCATACAGGCCGCATGACAGAAGGTAGCAACAGTTACGAGATTGGAAGAATTTCGACCACATGTCATGGGGTGAGAAAGAGGCCTAAAAGGAGGGGAATGGCTTGGCCTTTGGATTTATTCTAATAACAGTTTCCTAGATGGAAAGGACAATATTAAAGTATTCATAAAAGCTATAGGTTATGAGACTGATAGGCCCATCAGTCAACATTTGAGGACGAATGTTCCAAAGGGGGGAATGATGTTACATCCCATGTTTTCTTACGCAAAAGTACACTGTAAGTCAATTGATGTAAGCTCGAAAATGAGATCCTATTTGAAACTATATAAAGTGTATTGCATCCCCTACTTCCATTCAACATATACACGACTAGTTGAGGACAAATGCACTTAAATGTGAGAAAGGAAATTTTGGACAAATAAAAGCTAGCTGCTTGCTTATGCGATGTGCCTGCTTCACCAACTTACTTTCCATCCTACTTGCTTAAGCTACTTAACATGTGTCGTGATTATCAAACGAGGACGAGAAACATATTTAAATTAATTAGGGCATCATGTGACACACCCTAATGCAACAAGTAGGTGATAAGTATGTGTGTCACCTACTTACTAAAATGAAGCCAAAATTAACGGGTTTTTGTGGCCCAAATTAAATGTTAAAGAGAGGGACATTGAGGTAGTAGTTTGGCCGAACCTAAGGGATTATTAAAGATAACATCTGACCAATTTCACCCATATTCATCCAAAATAAAGTTCAACAACATCCTTTCTTTCTCTCCCAAGCCAAATAACCACCCTTCTTTCTGCTAGGGTTTTAAGTGGAAAGGGCTTCAAGTTTCATTCCTCCCCAATCATGTGAGATGATTTTCATGTGTTTTATCTTCTCTCCTAAGATCTTAAACGTTTCTATATCAAACAGCTCAAGGCAGCCCCTCTCCTCCAAGGTTAGACCACCTACTCTTGATTAAAGGTGTTGTAGAAGTGGTGGAGATTATGTGTTTGATGTTGTTGCTAAGTTGTGAGCATTCTCAAGTTAAAGGAAAATTTTTATAAGGTTTCTTCTTGCTGCATAAGGTGAGGAATCTTCTCTTCTTCATGTGATTGAGCATATTGGAGTCTTAGTTATCTTGTGACAATACGAACTTGTGAAGAAATTGCCTGAAATGAGTTCTAACTTACTTCAATTTGCTGGACTGTTGTGAGGTTATTTTTACTGTGTATTGCGGCTGAAAATTAGTAGGAACAACCTGAGTATGTTGGGATTGTCACTATTGAAGTGTATTCAAGTTCTAGCTAAGTTGTATGGATAGAAAAGTGCAAGTTAGAACTTGTTTGTTGAGTGAGATGGTATGGACTATTTTTGTGATGTATTATAATGAATATAAGGTTAGATATTGATGTATATATGTTTGTTGATATTTCGTAGACGAGCTAGTCGCTCATTTGTGTTGAGTTCTAGCTTTCATAAGCTTAACAATGGTCCCTTATTGTTTGTTGTATATTGAAGTAATAACGGGATGAACCGACATCGTGTGGTTAAGTAAACGATAAAGGTCTATCAAGGTTATCCATTCTTTCCTTTTGGCATTAATCCATATGATACAAATGAAACAAGCAAACACAGAACTTTCATAAATGGCTCTATTCATAGAAGTCCTAGGGATGCCTATGTTCTTGATTATCCATGTGTCCTATTATTATATTGTCTGTTAATGGGTCTCAGAAAATACGTAAGTTGATAAAGTTTATCCGAAGGCATATTGATCTTATGACATTCTGAGAGATCTTTTTGACTTACTTCATTGTGCATTGTATTCATTTATACATGTACATTGACCCATGACCAGATGGTGTTATATACACGTATATTATATGTATATGAGGTATGGAAAAATGTGATGTTATATAAGCACCAACACCTGATCAGCTGGCATACGTTGATGATTTCACCCACTGAGGCCGAGATGATATGATGGGATGCCCTCAAAGGCTTCGCGATGTTATGTATGCATATACCTATGCATGATATAAAATTTATATGCATATACATGACACTATAAATGTTTCAAGATTCACTGAGCTATTCAGACTTATAGATTGAGTCCTTTACTTCATGTTTCTTTCATGTCTTTTATGTACTATTTTTCTTGCCTTACATACTCAGTACGTTATTCATACTGACGTCTCTTTTTCCTGGGGACGCTGCGTCTCATGCCCGCAGGTCCCGATAGATAGGTTGATAGTCCTCATAGTAGGCTATCAGCTCAGCGGAAGGTGTTAGCGCACTCCAGTTGCTCCGGAGTTGCCTATTTGGTCGGTATGCTTTGGACATTTAATGATTGGTATCGCGGGGCATTGTCCCGACCTTTATGACGTCTATGTACTCTTAGAGGCTTGTAGACAGATGTCATGCATATGAAAGATTGTATGACCTTGTCGGCCTATGTTTTGAGTGTACAAGTGATCTTTTTGATCTTATAGGCCCGTATGTGACATGGATAAGTTTGTATTCCATGTTAGGTCATCCTATGTTGAGTATTCCCTTATGTTTTATTCTGGTTATATCATGACTGTCCTTCTGGCCCATTTATCCTTGATGGCATGATAAGAAAGATACGTTACCTTGGTACTTGGTTTGGTGAGGCACCGGTGCCCGTCGCGGCCAAACAGTTTGGGTCGTGACAATTGTATGGCCTTGTTGGCCTATGTTTTGAAGGCACAAATGATTATTTTGGTCTTATAGGCCCGTATGTCACATGTATAAGTTTGTATACCATGTTGGGTCATTCTATGTCGAGTATTTCCTTATGTTTTATCCTGTTATCTCATGACGGCCTTTCCTGCTCATTTACGTATGATAATATGATTTAAAAAATACATTACGTAGGCACTCGGTTGAGTAAGGCACTGGTTGCTCATCGCGGCCCATCGGTTCGGCTCGTGACGTAATAGGAGGAAATATGCAGCCGCATAATTATCTCTACGGCTGCAGTTCAGCTTCTGCAGCCGCACATTTTGATTGCGGACCGCATGCTCACGAGGCTTCATAGTTGGTCTTCTGCACCTTCTCTGAACTTATCAAACTTTTTCAGTGTGACCGGCCTATGCGGCCGCAGAATTTGGTGTGCTGACCGTGCTTCCACAAAACTCCTCAAAGGCTTCAAGGCTTTATCTGTGGCCGCACTTTTATTTCTGCGGATCGCATGATCATCTGCGGACGACACTTCTGCTTGCGTTTCTGCTTTTTGTCTTGTTGAGCTGGAATATTCTTTTTTGAGTTAGATTTCTTCATTGAGCTCCAATCCTCCAATACGCCTGCAATTCACACAATTTCATTAGATTTGGAAAACAAAAATCACTACTTTCGACTAAAACTAAAGCAAGAAGGTACTAATAAATGATTAAAATCTACACTTATCAACCAGCTTAGTCATTTGACTGAGTATGACATTCGAGATGCTTTTGACATGTATGATTTTGGGAGCAATGAAAGAACATTTAAAAATTAGATTTATGTTCAAAGTTAATCACTTAAAAGAAGTTAAGTTCTTGAATGCTGTAAAGATGGTATAAAGATGAAATTTAACACGGAACAACTTTCTGTATTGTAAATAGAAAATCGTCAAGCTAGTTAGCTACAAATACTAAATGTGAGAATGATAGGAGAATGGAAACTAATAATATGACATGCCATCAGCGATTAATTGAGTAAATTGCTAAACTAGCCCCAAGTATATCATACAATGTTGCAACCAATGCACACGTAAGTATACGTGTTCGTCAAATAATAAAGTGATGAAATAGAGCGTCAAACCCATAATGACTTATAATTGAGCCATCAACTAAATTAAACAATCTTATTTATCTACACAAGAATTAGATACAAAAGTGTTTGAATCTAAACTATTAAAAACAAAAGAAAAACAACTAATGAACTCTAAACAAAAGAAAACAAAATTTTTGTGTTATCAATGTGACGAATACGTTCTAGGGTTATGAGCTATTTAAATATCCTATTGTATTGTTCACTTAAATTGACTAATTAATTTATTTTGAGTTGACAATATTACTATTGCTCATAAGAATCTGTCTAGTTCTTACTTGCATACTCAAGCTAACCTAATGCCTACGTGTTTTTGGAGTTAGAATCAACAAGAATGTATTCATAATTCCCGTATAATAACTAAGCAAGACGATTAGGTATATGTATATCATAACTGCAAATCCGCTTCTGATGCTCAGGTTCAAAACTTGTTTCACTCAATTCTATGTGCAATCTAGATTTTTCCAATTCTGACTTTAACTCTAGATTCATAGATATATTTAATTGGTGATCAAGCAATCAAATAATTAAGCCTTAATTGAATAAATAACTCAATATGATAAATCAAGAAGCCAAAATAAATATCCAAATAACAATAGTCATGAAATAACCAATATCCTAGAACGTGAAGTTTAGCTCCACAAAGACATGGTCACCAATTAAATGATAAATCGCCGTCCTCCACTAAGATTGGTGGAAGAAAAGATGAAACCCGATGAACTTCTATCACGACCCAAATTCCCACCTTAAGGCCGTGATGGCGCCTAGCCGAACTTGCTAAGCAAGCCAATTCACAATCCAATACATGAAGTCCATTTCCTACTGATAGAGATATGTAATAATTAAAGATAGAAATAGTCTCCAAACAGTAACAATATCATATATAAACAAAATACGACCTAAATATGACCAATATATTACAGCTCCTAATACTAGTAAAACAAGTACACGAGAAAACTACGAAAATGTGGACAAGTATGTATACATGACAAGCTATCTGAAATACAAATAGACAGGAATAATAAAGGAACATGGATTCAGGAACTGCGAAATAGATCCATCAAGTGTAGCGCACCCTGAGTTTCCATTTGGTATCCTAAACTCAATCAGGAAGCTATACTATGACCCATCTAAGGATCTACACAAAAAGATGTGCAGAAGCGTAGTATGAGTATACCATAATCGATACTCAGTAAGTATCAAGTCTAACCTCGAAAAAGTATTAATGGGGGTAGATGCATCCAAATACTTACCACACAGATAAGAACAATAGAATTAAAAACTGAAACGGTAGATAATGTCATGAATAACAAGAATCACAGACTTCAACAGTTGGAAGGTATGAAACATGCTTCTCCAGTACAGAAATAATCATAATGCTGCTAAGATATAGTATTAAAAAAAAGCATGCTCAAATAACGGAGCCTGGACTCCCAACTAGCATATAAGGATGTCAGATGATAATTAATAGTTAAATGAATGCTTTTGAATGAGTCAAAATTATGTATGCAAATTAGTACAAGTTCCATGTACCCCAATACATAATCCATGTATCAACATAATCCGATGCAAAATTCATGTATCAACTCGATAAAAAACCATGTACTGATCATGCTCATAGGGCCAAATTAACATGGGTTATCACCTGAATCCGGAGAGACGGATCCAAATCTAAGTGCAAAGATGCGAATAGTAGCATTATTCATAAATTAATATCCAATCATCATGTCTAGTGTGCCATAATTGTATCTCATCCACATGCTTTACCTTTCGTGCCAAAATCCTCAATCCAAATCATGTGTCCTTATTAAAAATATGTATGCATATGCTAAAGAATTACAAATAAAAGGTGCATAAGGACTTGCTAAAATCATACAGATGTGTGCTCGTGAAATCGCTATGCGACTACAGACAATTTAAGCAATTCAACATATCAAGGATAAGTTTCCATGCCATCGTAAATAACCATAAACCTAGGCATGACTTCTAACCTGAATAAGAGAGCAAAATTAGTCACATAAGCTAAACAAATCATGAATCAAATGAGCACATAGTCAAAATAAGGCATACACTAATCAAATTCTATCATAGTCATGATATAAACTCGGTAAGTGCATATAAGCTCATCAACACGTATAGAAACCAACCCCGATACCTTAAACACATAGCAATCAAGTCGAATCCTAGGGGTTTTCCTCTTAACAAGGTTAGCCAAGAGACTTACCTCCACCCGGTAGCGTTTAACCTTCCAAAATAGCCTTTCCTCTCAAATCAGCCTCCAAATGAGCCGAATCTAACCAAATACAACTCACTAATGCTAACACAAAGCCATACGAATCCATTCCAAACAATAAAATTTGAGTCTTTAATCAAATCTCCAAAACTCAATAAAAGTTAACAAGGTCAAAACTTGAGTCAAGGGGTAGATCCCGACTACTCATAACTCCAAAAGTCCCTATATGTAATTAAATTTCAAAATCGAGTCTAAACCGACTCCCAAATTCCCAATTTACACTCTTCAAAACTCTAGTCAAAACCCACCAAGTTTCTCTTCCAGATATCATAATCTATATATAAAAATTCATGAGAAAACAACATATAATATCAAATTCAAGTGAAAATTACTTTTCCTCAAAGTGGTGATGAATTTCTCCCCAAAAATCGCCTCTAGCCGAGCTCCAAAACTCAAAAATAATGAAAATAACTCAGACCCTCGAATTATACCTTCTACCCAACAATTTCCGCATTTGTGGACAAAACGATCTCTTCTGTGATACCGCTTCTGCGGTCAAATTCTCTCTTCTGCGAGGACACCTAAGTCTCGACCACTCTCACTTACAAAGTTTCAGTGAGCTTCAGAATCCCGTAAGTGCGAATAAAATCTCGCTTCTGCTAAAAATCCCCAAGCCTGCCTGCCTACCTTCGCTTCTTCGCCTAATAGCTCCGCATCTGCGGACTCGCAAATGCGCATAAATGCTCGCATCTGTGGGCCTTCAAATCTCAGTTGTCCCTCGCATCTGAGGACCCTTGTACGCTTTTGCAGACTCGTGTCTGTGCACACTACTTGTTAGGTGCGACACACCAGCACCAGAACTGGCAACCAACATCCAATTGACCCGAAACCTAACCTAAACAAACCTGAGCCTCCGCGACCCCGTTCAATCATGCCAACAATTCCCAATACCTTATTCAAAATTTTTTAAGGGCTCGAAACACCACAAATAACATCAAAACCAAGAATCAATGATCAAGATCAATCTCTTAAGTTCATAAACTTCCAACTTCAAACCAAGTGTCTGATTCAAGCCTAACTAATCCAAACTGAAGCCAAACTTTGCACACAAGTTCCAAATGACAAAACGGATCTATTCCAATTTTAGGAACAGTCCGAACTCAATAGCCTCAAAGTCAACTCCCGGTAAAACTTAGGAACTCACCAATCCTACAAATTGCTAACTTTCGACAAATAATGCCAAAACATCATAAGAACCTCCAAATCTAATTCCGAACACATACCTAAGTCTAAAATTACCATAGAAACTATTGGAACCATCAAAAAATCAATCCGCTGCCGTTTATTCAAATGTCAAACCTAGGTCAACTCTCACAACATATGCTCTAAAAATGAGACTAAGTGTCTGAATTCACTCTCAAATATTCCCGAAGCCAAACCAACCAACTCTGCAAGTCAAAAACCACAAATACACATACGGAAAGTATCAAATAGGGAATCTTATATACACAAAACGACCGGCCGGGTTACATTCTCTCCCTCTTAAGAAAATATCCGTTCCTGAACGAGTTTAGAAACATACCTGAAATGCCAAAAGGATGAGGATATCTGCTCTATATATCATGCTAGGTCGGTCTTCCATGTCACTTCCTTCTTCGGTTGACCTCTCCATTGAACCTTCACTGATGCAATATCCTTTGACCTCAACTTTCAGACCTGCCTATGTAAAATGTCCACCAGTTACTCCTCATATGCTAGGTTCTCATCCAACTGTACTGAACTAAAATCTAATACATGTGACTAATCACCGTAAGGCCGTGATGACGCCTTGCCGAACTTGTTAAGCAAGCCAAATCACAATTCAACACATGAAGTCCATTTCCACTAACTAATAAAGATATATAATAATTATCACGACCCAAAATTCTACCTTAAAGATCGTGATGGCACCTAGTCTCTAAAACTAGGTAAGCCGATCACTTACAACAGTTAAACCAATTAAACATGACATAATGAAAACATGGTTTAATAAAAATACAAAAATAAAGGTGATACAAGCCTATGCGGCAATAATTACAATAAATTTCCCAAGACTAAGTAGTACAAAGTCACGAATCTACTAAATACATAAAACAAAACTCGAAATACAATACTATACGAATAGAGAATTGATAGTAATAATATAAGGAAAGGACTCAAAAGGACTGCGATGATCAAGAAGCTCTACCATGAATCCTCACGATCAAGAAGCTCTCATTGCTTGAATCTGCTAGCTCCAATACCTGGATCTACACAAAAATATGCAGAAGTGTAGTATGAGTACACCACCGTCGGTACCACTAAGTATCAAGACTAACCTCGGTGGAGTCGTGACGAGGTTCAAGTCAGGATACTCACTAATCAAGTAACCTGTGCAATATATCAATATAAAGCTAACAACGGAAAGCAAATTAAATAAATGGCAACAAAGATTAGTCAAGTGATAAAACATCAAAATAATCAAAGCACAAATGAAATACATGTGAAAGAAATTAAGAGAAAGCAATGATAGTTCTAATCATCAAACGGTTCCGACACAGGATTTACAACAAGAGTCACCCCGAGGCACCAAACCTCATAAGCACAAATCTCAAGTCATGAATCATATGAAGATGGCATCTCATGCCCCCATTATCAATCACCTTCACGCGGCAAAGACCACGTGCCACAGTATAAGTCACAACCTCACATATAAGTCATGTGCTTCATGGACAACTCACATGCCAATATCACAGTCCGTCCGGCATGATCACAGGCTCAATATCACAATTCGCTCGGCGTGGTCATATGCTCAATATCACAATTCGCCCGGCGTTGTCACAAGCTTAATATCACAAGCCGCCCGGTGCTACTTGTCCAAATCATATCGCGGAGAAAGCAGATATACAAGAATAGATGTACATGATCAATGAACATCAAGTTTCATACTCCTAGACTGATATAAGTGACATATTACTGTGTACGCATGTGCAAGTGTACTATCACAGCTCAAATCATCAAGTAATATCACAGACACAGCGTAGCATATTGGGAATAACACAATAAGTCACGTAATATGCATGCCACACATAAGGAAGACAAAAGCAACAACTGGAATACTCCTCTTTCATCAACAACATGCCCCGGGCCATCACATAACATCCCCATATGGTCACCCTTATCTCACCACATTGACGATATCATAATAGCCACCCGTATCACTCCGCACATACAACATATCAATAGCCACCTGTATCGCTCCGCCCCAATAATAACACAATTGCCACCTGTATCGCTCTGTCCGGACAGTATATCGATAGCCACCCCTATCATTCTGCACAATCAACAATAGTGAAATGCAACCCTTATGCTCCGCGCAACAACAATCTATCCCCACAATATGTCCACATATGCCACAATATTGCCAAATTAATAATACCAATATTGCAATAAAGCATAGCCCACGGCTCAGAAATAATGCATACAAGAATTTCAACAACAACAAAATAAAACAACAACTAACTCGACAATGAAAGATATTCCATATGACAACAACTTCAATTAAAAGCATATTAATAGCCTAAGAGTCTAAAGCGGTCAATTTCTACATATAAGCCCAAGTACACACTCGTCACCTCGTGTACACGTCTTTCACATAATTCATATAATGCAATTAGACCAAATCCTATGGGGTAGTTTCCCCCACACAAAGTTAGGCAAGATACTTACCTCAAAAGCCCTCAATCAATACTCTAAAAGTTCTTTTCCTCTGAAATTCACCTCTGCTTGGCTCAAATCTAACCAAATCGACTTAACAATATAAAAAAATGCAAGAGAAATCAATGTTAATTAATAAAATTAAGATCTTTACGCAATTTTCAAAAAGTCAACCACGAGCTCGCCTATCAAAAATCAAGTTAAAGGGTAGATCTTGACTACCCATAGCCTCACGAGTCTAAATATGTGTTTGATTTTCAAATTTGAGTCCAATTCGACTCTCAAATATTATATTTATTTTTCAAAACATAAAAAAAATTCCCAAAATTTCTCTTCAAATATGATGATTTAAATGTTAAATCTCATAAATAATCATGTTATATAATAAAAAATGGATCAAAATCACGTACCCAATAGTTTGGTATGAAAATTTCTCCTCAGAATCGCCTCCTACCAAGTCTAGGGCTAAAAAATGTGATAAATGAAACTAAGCCCCAAAATTAAACCCTTACGTTCAGCTGTAGAAGTCGCAAATGCGACCAGTGGTTTGGAAATGCGAACCCTCGCAAACGTGGAAAAGCCTTGGCAAACCCGAATCTTGAACAGTCTTGAGCAAATCGTAAAAGTGAATAAAAATGTCGCAAATACGAACTCTGGCCTTCCGCAAAAGCAGCAAGTTATTAGAAAAAGCGACCTGTCCCCAGTCCAGGCCTTTATCGCATTTTCGAGGCTGGCTTCTGTAAGCTTGCCAGTCCACTAACACTTCACAAATGCGGCCTTTATTACTCAAAATTGATAGTTGCAAATGCGAGAATTGAAACACCAGCAAATCTGAACCTTCCTCAAAACTCTCCGAAACGCGTCTGAAACTTACCTGAGCCCTCGGGGCTCCACACCATACATCCATACAAGTTTAAAAATATCATACGAACTTGATCGTGCGATTAAAACATAAAAATAATATCCTGAATCATGAATCAGACACCAAAACACCTGATAATTACGATGAAACTCATAAATCGCAAGAATCACAACCAAGCATCTAATTCCTATCAAACCAACTTGAAATTATACCAAATTTTACAGACAAGTTTCAAATAACACAACAGACCTCTTCCAAGTTACGAAACCAAAATCCGAACCCGATAGCCATAAAGTCAAACCATGGACAAACTTATGAAAGTTCTAAAACTTTAAATTGCCAACTTTCACCAAAAAGTGCCAAATCAACCTAAGAACCTCGAAATTTCAGTCCCGAGCATACGCCTAAGTCCAAATCATCAGCAAGACCTAATGGAACCATCAACACTCCAATCCGAGATCAAATACGTAAAAAGTCAAACTTGGTCAACCTTTTCAACTTAAAGCTTCTAAAATAAGAATTCTTTCAAATAAACCCCGAGTCGCTCGAAAACCAAAATCGACCATGCACGCAAGTCATAATACATAATATGAAAGTACTCAAGATCTCAAACCATCGAACGAAATGCTAAAACTCAAAATGACTGGTCGGATTGTTACATTCCTCCTCTCTTAAACAAATGTTCGTCCTCGAACGTGCTAAGAGTCATTCGAAAGCCATCAAATCACTGTATAAATTTACCATACACATACACACGGGTGATCCCATGTCACCCCAATCCACATAAGCCTGACAATACCACCTCAACTAAGGATTATTCCTTCAACTTTAACCAATTTGACTACGAACTAAATTTCAACACCCAAGCCTCCCCCAAAGACCTGGTTCTCACACATACACACTGTGTCATCCCCAACCAACTACAACATCCCATGTATACATCCAAAAAGTATAGCCACACAATTTTATACATCACTCATATGCCCATAGCAATTACTCTGACCACAACAGCTGCCCAATACCGAACCCGACACCGGTAAATAACCTCTTATCGACTAGAACCTTGTTCCAAACCTTCACAACACTACCACTCACCCAACAAACAAGCCATACCAAATGCCACCTAGACATATACGACTCAATCCGTACCCAACCAACACAACTTGAATACAATTGAAGATGGACAGAGAGAAACATGAGAGAACTACCCAACAAGTCCAACAGGTACAACTCTGCTAAGTCCCCATTTGGTCACGTAAGCTCAATCAAAAAGCTCTGCTAGGATCCACCTGAGGATCTGCACAAAATGAGTGCACCACAATCGGTATCCAGTAAGTATCAAGTCTAACCTTGAAGAAATAGTGGCGAGGCTAGATGCACCAGAATACATACCACACTAATAAGAACAACAAATTAAGAACTAAAATTGTAGATAATATCATGAATAACTAGAATCAGAGACGTCAACAGTTGGAAGGTATGAAGCATCCGTTCCCAGTACAGAAATAATCCTAACGCTACTCAGATAAAAGATAGCATGCTCAAATGATAGAATCGGGACTCCCGACTAGAATATAAGTGTAACGGCCCGATGTGTTGTAGAAACACATAAGATACTAATTGTTTAGACTTGGCTAGTTATAAGTGCAAATCCCTCTTTGTAATTATGCAAATTTAACATCCTTACGGGGTATGAAGTATAAGAATCAAATAATCAAGAAAAGAGTTCAAAAAGGCAAGTAATGCAGGATATGCAGTCGCATTTCTAACATGCGGACCGCATATCTTACATGGGCGTCGCATACTTGGACAGATTTCTGGGAAAAGGTTCATGTAAGAAATGCTGTCTGAAATGCGAACCGCATTTCAAGAACGCGGACCGCAAATTGCGCTGCCTGTATCGCAGATTGGAAGAGAGAACTGGACAAGTTGTATGTCAAAAATCCGGTGAGAAATACGGACCGCATTTCTAAAATGTGGACCGCAAATCTCACAGTGAAATCGCAGAATGAGGCAGAGTCTTGGGCCAAATGCCATGTCAGAAATGCGGTCCAAATGCGGACCGCATGTTGAGTTTGCGACCAGAATGCGATCGCATTCTGGACACCTGAAATTTTATTTTGTCCCGAATTTTGACCCACTATAAATAGGAACTAGGAACCCTAACATGCGAAACCCCCCTTATTTCGTCAATTACCTCAGAATACTCACCAAAACACCCTCAAACCCCAGCAAATCAACCTCCAAATAACCTTGAAAACAACCCCAAAATCCGCGAGAAACATATCCAAATTATAGTCATCAACCTCCCATTTACCAGCCCATCTTTCCCCATTTAAACCCACCAAGAACCAGCTGCAACTCGCCGGAAAATAGCCCCAGTTTAAGCTGAAAAACAACCGTAGAATCACTCGTTTCAAACCCCAACATCTATTACAAGAAACCCCGCTCTCTAACACCAAAGACCCAGCTTAAATTGCTGCAAATTGTACCAAGGATTTGCAGTTGAGTTAAGGCACCCTACCAAGTTGTAGCTTGTTAGCTCCAATTGAGTTCGCCTAAAGTTCGTGAGCATTCCTAAGAGGTTGGACTCGAAGAATTGTTGGAAGTCTAGGAAGTGATTGCGAAGCAAGGTGAGTGTTTGTTCTAACCTTAGCTTGAGGGATTAGAAATCGTATCTTGTTTGCTAAATTGCTCCTTGTTGAGAACAATGTATAGGCATGGTGACGAGTGTCTATACGTTAGTGTCACGCATGACCGTGGGTCGTGTATGGATAACCGTTGTGTGACTATTGAGTCGAATTATTGAATACTATCCTTGATTTGGTATGATGTGTTGCATGTGGGAGCGGGTGGCATGCCTGCCACGAGATATTGTAAATTGAGGGCGGGTGGTACGCCTACCATAAGGTTGCTTCATTTTAGTTGTTCCTTTTATTTATGGTTCTATCCTTCTTTGTTCGGTATAAAGTCGAAGGTTAACTAGACTAGTTGAGCGAGGAGTTCGTGGGAGTCTAAAGGGTCTAGTGTCAAAATTTGTGGTTAGTGTCTAAGGAGTTCGTAGAGGTTTAAAGGCCAGTGTCACATTAGTAGAGTCGTGTTTAGAGTTAATAAAATGATAATTGGGTTGGGAGGTTAATTGTAGAGATTCGACTGTTATTGAGTAATAACATTGATTGAGCTAAAAAGGAGTCAAGTTTGGTTTGGTTGTAGCTGAGTTCCCCCTGGCCAGGATGATTGTTTGCTGTTATTTGTTCCCTTGCTGGGAAGTTGTTATGTTGATTTGTTCCCTTGCCGGGATTTCTTGTGATTGTTGTGACAATGAAAGTGGGAGCGGGTGGCACGCCTGCCACGGATATTATGAAAGTGGGAGCGGGTGGTACGCCTACCACAGTATATATTGTAAGTGGGAGCGGGTGGCACGCCTGCCATGGGATGTGATGTATGTGGGAGCGGGTGGCACGCCTGCCACAAGAGGTTACTGTAAGTGGGAACGGGTTGCACGCCTGCAACAAGAGGTTACTGGAGGAAAAAGCGTGGATTGTATTACATTTCATTGTATTAAAGGCTGAATTGAATTTTTCTTTCTTATTCATTGATGATTCGTTTCGTTTTATTTGTCTGCTATTCCGATGTATGTTTTCCTTTTCCCCGTTTAAATTGTTTATGTATTTTATCTTTTGCTGTAGATACATATATGCTTAAAATTATGCACAGGTTTATCTAGAGTCCGGTCCTAGCCTCGTCACTACCTCGCCGGGGTTAGGCCAGACATTTACCAGCACATGGGGTCGGTTGTGCTGATACCACACTCTGCACTCTTTTGTGCAGATCCCAGTGCCGCAGGCTACGAACTGTAGGAAGCTCCCAGCCTTTGATTTTCAGGCGACCCAAGATAGTTCTGCAGATGTCCGCGGATCTTGGAGTCCCCTGTCCATTTCTTGAATCTGTTTCTTCTATGTTTCTTCAGACCCTTTTTGTAGTACTCTTAAATAGTCTGCGAAACTGTGACACCAGATCTTGGGTAGACTGTTGTGGATACTTTATCGGCGATAGTCGTGTAAAGTATTCACTTTGTGTTTATTTCGCTTGTTGAATTACTGCTTTTCAGTTGATGCATTTGTGATGTAATGAATTCGTAAATAGAAACGTGGTAATTAGTCCGATTGACTAGCTTGCCTAGCTTGCACTAGTAGGCGCCATCACGACGCCCGAGGTTGGGAAATTCGGGTTGTGACAGGTTGGTATCAGAGCCCGAGGTTTACATAGGCCTCACAGTTCACAGACAAACTCGGTTGAGTCTGAGGGATCGGTACGGAGACGTCTGTATTTATCCCCCAGAGGCTATAGAGTTAGGAAAAATTTCACATTTGTTCATTCTTGTCGTGCGGTTTGCCTCTCAAATGCTAATTTGATTCTTACTCTATTCTTTCGCAGATGGCGAGAACACGCGCTTCCTCATCTACCGCTCCGCAGCCCGAGCCCCTAGTAACAGCTCCCACACGAGGCAGAGGGTGAGGCCGAGGTCGTGCTAGGGGTCGAGGCAGGGGCAAGAATCACCCCTAGCAGTAGTGGCTGGTGCTGCAGGGAGTGGCTGGGCTGGAGAAAGGTAACCTCGGCAGTCTATCAGCCTGAGGAGGGGCCGAGGCCCTTTCTCCAGGTTTCTCACAGGGTGACAGGTAACCACGGTTCTCAGATGTAGTATTCCGATCAGCAGTCTATCAGTGCACAACCGCTACAAATTTTCCAGAGTCGGCAGCCTAGGGCTTGTTACATGTGTGGCAACACGAGGCACATTGCTAGGTATTGCCGTTGTGCTTTAAGCAACTCTCCACACCAGGATTCCCGTGTTATGACACAGGCACCATATATTCTGCAGGCTGCCCAGCTAGCGAGAGGTGGGGGTAGAGGTGCTAGAGGTAGAGGTAGGGGTACTGGAGGTGGGGCTCAGGTCGGCAGAGGTGGGGGCCAGCCAGCAGCAGGCCGTCCTAGAGATGTGGTTCAGGGTGGTAGGGCTCAGCCCCGATGTTATGCTTTCCCAGCCCGGCCTGAGGCAGAGGCTTCAGATGCAGTGATTACAGGTACGGTTCTGGTCTGTGATAACGATGCTTCGGTGTTATTTGATCCAGGGTCTACCTACTCGTATGTCTCCTCTTATTTTGCACCGTATCTGGCCATGCCTAGTGACTCATTAAGTGTTCTTGTTTATGTGTCTACCCCGGTGAGTGATTCCATTATGGTAGACCGAGTCCATTGTTCTTGTGTTGTAGCGATTGGGGGTCTTGAGACCCGTGTGGACTTATTGCTTTTAGACATGTTGATTTTGATGTCATATTGGGGATGGACTCGTTATCACCTTACCACGCCATCCTGGACTGCCATGCCAAGACTGTGACCTTAGCCTTACTGGGTATGCCTCGTTTGGAGTGGAAAGGGACTCTTGGTCATTCCACCCGTAGCATTATCTCTTATGTAAAGGCTCGACGTATGGTCGAGAAGGGGTGTTTGGCTTATCTTGATCATGTTCGTGATTCTAGTGCTGAGGTCCTCTCTATTGAGTCTGTGCTCGTGGTTCGCGAGTTTCCCGAGGTTTTCCCATTGGACCTGCCGGGGATGCCGCCCGACAGGGATATTGACTTTTGTATTGATGTTGCTCCGGGTACTCAACCCATTTCTATTCTGCCGTACTGCATGGCCCCGCCAGAGTTAAAAGAATTAAAAGAGCAGTTGCAAGACTTGCTCGAGAAGGGTTTCATTAGACCCAGTGTTTCACCTTGGGGTGCGCCGGTGTTGTTTGTTAAAAAGAAGGATGGGTCAATGAGAATGTGCATCGATTATCGACAATTGAACATTGTTATAATCAAGAATAAGTATCCATTGCCGAGGATCGATGATTTGTTTGATCAGCTCCAGGGTGCCAGGGTATTCTCAAAGATCGATTTGAGGTCTGGCTACCATCAGTTGAAGATTAGGGCGTCCGACGTCCCTAAGACAGCTTTTTGTACTTGGTACGGGCATTATGAATTCTTGGTTATGTCCTTCGGGTTGACAAATGCCCCAGCAGCTTTTATGGATTTGATGAACCGAGTGTTCAGACCTTATTTGGACTCGTTCGTGATAGTTTTCGTCGACGACACCCTGGTATATTCCCGCAGCCAAGAGGAGCATGCGCAACATCTCAGAGTGGTTCTTCAGACTCTAAGGGATAGTCGGTTGTATGCTAAGTTTTCAAAGTGTGAATTCTGGTTGAGTTCGGTTACATTTCTGGGACATATTGTATCGGCAGAGGGTATTCAGGTTAATCTGAAAAAGATTGAGGCAGTTAAGAACTGGCCTAGGCCGGTGTCAGTTATAGAGATCCGGAGTTTCTTGGGATTGGCAGGATACTATCATCGGTTTGTGGAGAGGTTTTCATCTATTACAGCCCCGATGACCAAGTTGACCCAGAAAGGTGCCCGGTTCAGGTGGTCGGATGAGTGTGAGGCGAGCTTTCAGAAGCTCAAGACAGCTCTGACCACGGCACTAGTGTTAGTTTTACCCACAGGCTCAGGGCCTTACACAGTTTACTGTGATGCCTCTCGTATTGGGCTTGGTGCAGTGTTAATGCAAGAGGGCAAGGTCATTGCCTATGCTTCGAGGCAGTTGAAGATTCATGAGAAGGACTATCCGGTGCATGATTTAGAATTGTCGGCCATAATTCACGCCTTGAAGATTTGGAGGCACTATTTATATGGCGTGCCGTGCGAGGTGTTCACGGATCATAAGAGTCTTCAGTATCTATTCAAGAAAAAGGAGTTAAATTTGAGGCAGAGGAGGTGGTTGGAGATGTTAAAGAACTATGATATCACTATCTTATATCACCCGGGAAAGGGCAACGTTGTGGCCGATGCCTTGAGTAGAAAGTCAGCCAGTATGGGCAGTGTTTCCTATATTCCGGTCGGCGAAAGACCACTTGCTTTGGACGTTCAGACTTTGACCAATCGATTTGTGAGATTGGACATTTCTGAGCCTAATCGGGTATTAGCTTACACGGTCGCTCATTCTTCATTGTTGGAACGAATACGTGATCGACAGTTTGATGATCCTCATTTGTGTGTTCTTAGGGACACGGTGCAGTGAGGGGGTGCCAAGCAGGTCACCTTAGGCGACGACGGAATTTTGAGATTACATGGTCGAGTTTGTGTGCCTAATCTAGAGGGACTTCGGAGTTAATTTTGAAAGAGGCCCGTAGCTCCAGTTATTCTATTCATCTGGGCGCCGCAAAGATGTATCGGGATGTGTGACAGCATTATTGGTGGCGTAGAACGAAGAAGGATATAGTTGCATACGTGGCTCGATGTTTGAATTGCCAGCAGGTCAAGTGCGAGCATCAGCGACCTGGTGGACTGTTCCAGAGAATTGAACTCCCCGAGTGGAAGTGGGAACGGATCACTATGGATTTCGTTGTTGGACTTCCGCAGACCCGGAAGAAGTTCGACGCAATTTGGGTCATTGTTGACAGGCTGACCAAGTCATCACATTTTGTCCCCGTGGCAGTCTCCTATTCATCTGAGAGGTTAGCCGAGATTAATATTCGGGAGATTGTTCGCCTTCATGGTGTGCCAGTATCTATTATTTCGGACCGGGGTACGCAGTTTACTTCGCGTTTCTGGAGGGCAGTCCAACTGGAGTTGGGCACCCAGGTTGAGTTAAGCACAGCGTTTCATCCTCAGACGGACGGACAGTCCGAGCGGACTATTCAGATATTGGAGGATATGCTCCGAGCTTGTGTTATTGACTTTGGAGGGTCATTGGACCAGTTTTTGCCATTAGCAGAGTTCGCCTACATTAACAGCTACCAGTCGAGCATTCAGATGGCTCCTTATGAAGCATTATATGGTAGGCGGTGTCGAACTCCGGTTGGGTGGTTTGAGCTGGGAGAGTCTCAGTTGTTAGGCACAGATCTGGTTCAGGAGGCCTTGAACAAGGTCAAAATCATTCAGGAAAGGCTTCGTACAGCTCAGTCCAGGCAAAAGAGCTATGCGGATCGTAACACACGAGATATGTCCTTTATGGTTGGTGAGCGGGTATTACTCCGGGTGTCGCCTATGAAAGGCGTGATGAGATTTGGGAAGAAGGGCAAGCTTAGCCCTAGGTTAATTGGTCCGTTCGAAATTCTTGATCGAGTAGGGGAGGTGGCTTATAGGCTTGCATTGCCGCCAAGCTTATCAGCCGTGCATCCAGTTTTTCATGTGTCCATGCTCCGGAAATATCACGACGACCCAACTCACGTGCTAGATTTCAGCACCATTCAGCTGGACAAGGACTTGTCTTATGAGGAGGAACCGGTAGCCATTCTAGACCGGCAAGTCCATCAGCTGAGATCGAAGAGTTTTCCTTCTGTTCGTGTTCAGTGGAGAGGTCAGCCTCCTGAGGCATCGACCTGGGAGTCCGAGTCCAATATGCGGAGCCGTTATCCACATCTTTTCCCCGACTCAGGTACTTCTTTATCCTGCCCGTTCGAGGACGAACGATTGTCTTAGAGGGGGAGAATATAACGGCCCGATGTGTTGTAGAAACACATAAGATACTAATTGTTTAGACTTGGCTTGTTTTAAGTGCAAAACCCTCTTTGTAATTATGCAATTTTAACATTCTTGTGGGGTATGAGGTATAAGAATCTAATAATTAAGAAAAGAGTTCAAAAAGGCAAGTAATGCAGGATATGCGGTCGCATTTCTAACATGCGGACCGCATATCTTACATGGGCGTTGTATACTTGGACAGATTTATGGGCATAGGTTCATGTCAGAAATGCTGTCTGAAATGCGGACCGCATTTCAAGAATGTGGACCGCAAATTGCGCTGCCTGTATCGCAGATTGGAACAGAGAACTGTACAAGTTTAATGTCAAAAATGCGGTGAGTAATGCGGACCGCAAATCTCACAGTGAAATCGCAGAATGAGGCAGAGTCTTGGGCCAAATGCCATATCAGAAATGCGGTCCAAATGCGGACCGCATGTCGAGTTTGCGACCAAAATGCGATCGCATTCTGGACACCTGAAATTTTATTTTGCCTCGAATTTTGACCCACTATAAATAGGAACTAGGAACCCTAACATGCAAAAACCCCCTTATTTCGTCAATTCCCTCAGAAAAACTCACCAAAACACCCTCAAACCCCAGCAAAATAACCTCCAAATCACCTTGAAAACAATCCCAAAATCCGTGAGAAACATATCCAAATTATAGTCATCTACTCCCATTTACCAGCCCAGCTTTCCCCATTTAAACCCACCAAGAACCAGCTGCAACTCGCCGGAAAATAGCCCCAGTTTAAGCTGAAAAACAACCGTAGAATCACTCCTTTCAAACCCCAACATCTATTACAAGAAACCCCACTCTCTAAAACCAAAGACCCAGCTCAAATTGCTGCAAATTGTACGAAGGATTTGCAGTTGAGTTAAGGCACCCTACCAAGTTGTAGCTTGTTAGCTCCAATTGAGTTCGCCTAAAGTTCGTGAGCGTTCCTAAGAGGTTGGACTCGAAGAATTGTTGGAAGTCTAGGAAGTGATTGTGAAGCAAGGTGAGTGTTTGTTCTAACCTTAGCTTGAGGGATTAGAAATCGTGTCTTGTTTGCTAAATTGCTCCTTGTTGAGAACAACGTATAGGCATGGTGACGAGTGTCTATACGTTGGTGTCACGGATGACCGTGGGTCGTGTATGGATAACCGTTGTGTGACTATTGTTTCGAATTGTTGAATACTATCCTTGATTTGGTATGATGTGTTTCATGTGGGAGTGGGTGGCACGCCTGCCACGAGATATTCTGAATTGAGGGCAGGTGGTACGCTTACCACAAGGTTTCTTCATTTTAGTTGTTCCTTTTGGTTATGGTTCTAGCCTTCTTTGTTCGGTATAAAGTCGATGGTTAACTAGACTAGTTGAGCGAGGAGTTCGTGGGAGTCTAAAGGGTCCAGTGTCAAAATTTATGTCAGTGTCTAAGGAGTTCATAGAGGTTTAAAGGGTCCAGTGTCACATTAGTAGAGTCGTGTCTAGAGTTAATAAAATGATAATTGAGTTGGGAGGTTAATTGTAGAGCTTCGACTGTAATTGAGTACTAACATTGATTGAGCTAAATAGGAGTCAAGTTTGGTTTGGTTGTAGCTGAATTCCCCCTGGCCAGGATGATTGTTTGCTGTTATTTGTTCCCTTGCTGGGAAGTTGTTATGTTGATTTGTTCCCTTGCTGGGAATTTGTTATGTTGATTTGTTCCCTTGCCGGGATTTCTTGTGATTGTTGTGACAATGAAAGTGGGAGCGGGTGGCACGCCTGCCACGAGATATTATGAAAGTGGGAGCGGGTGGTACGCCTACCACAATATATATTGTAAGTGGGAGCGGGTGGCACGCCTGCCACGGGATGTGATGTATGTGGGAGCGGGTGGCATGCCTGCTACAAGAGGTTACTGTAAGTGGGAACGGGTTGCATGCCTGCAACAAGAGGTTACTGGAGGAAAAAGGGTGGATTGTATTACATTTCATTGTATTAAAGGCTGAATTGCAGTTTTCTTTCTTATTCATT